>VWZK01015707.1:0-141751 GCA_013396935.1 Baryphthengus martii
ACCCCTACCATTCTATGATTCTTTGTGGACAGATTTTAGCTCTGTGGGCTGCAGGCTATGCTGTTGACACTTAGATATTTCCAGTCAATACTAAATAAATAAATCAATTAACTGTTAAATAAATTCAATAACATTTAATAAATTAATGTATTAAATAAGAATAAATCAGTCAATGAATGCTGAGCAAAGGTATCTGAAGGACAATTAACTGCAATTACAACTAAAAGGCTTCTAAAAAAAGGCTGGACGGCTATCAGCTCCTGTACAAATCAGACTTGCAGGGCTGCCTGTCCAAAACAGCCCTCTTACGATTTTATTCTCCATTCTGTCCACGAGAGAGCTTCTTTTTCTAAAAGTATCCATTATATCCAAAATGATTAATCTCATTGTTCAAGGATTTTTTTTCTTAATGTTTAATTTATAACTATCTGTCCTTAGTTACTACTCGGTAATTTGTTACTACCTTCAACCTTAATATTTTAAATCATTCAAGCCTTTTTTTTTTTCCAATACTATTACATATCAAGTATTTCTACATAGTCATCACGGCTCAACTAATCACTGCTGTACTTTCTGAGCCTGCAGTTGGTAAATTCCTGTAATCTCTCTTCATAAATTATATTTAATACTTCTCTCTCATTTCTTCCCTTCTGGATCACCACCAAATTTCTAATAGAAAGAGTGGGCCAGAAAGATCTCATTTCTCTACCACCATCCTATCAGATAGGAGGTGCCAATGTCTAAGGCAGACGCTAAAGATTGTGTGATAGTTTGTTTTACTGTCCAATTGTCTGCATTTACTTTCCAGCTGAAAAATTCCAGTTTCTGGTTAAAACTATAGCATTGTCTCACCCTAAGTCTTGGTCTTCCTACACACAGAGGTAGCAGCAATCCTTCAGGGGGTGGCACAACCTGAATGGTTTAGAAAAGGTGTTCTAGATGGACTTTTGAAACAGGTTTTGAGGGGCTGGAGCACCTCTGCTACGAGGATAGGCTGAAGAAGCTGGGATTGTTCAGCCTAGAGAAGAGAAGACTCCAGGGGGACCTCAGAACTGCCTTCCAACACCTGAAGGGAACCTCCAGGAAGGCTGGAGAGGGACTTTTCACAAGAGTGCCCAGTGATAGGACAAAGGGAAATGGTTTTAAGCTCAAGGAGAAGAGGTTTAGAAGGGATCTTAGGAAGAAGTTCTTCAATATGAGGGTGGGGAGACTCTGGAATAGATTGCCCAGAGAAGTTGTGAATGCCCTGTCCCTGGAGGTGTTCAAGGCCAGGTTGGATGAGGCCTTGAGCAACCAGGTCAAGTTGAGAGGCGTCCCTGCCCATGGCAGGGGNGTCCCTGCCTGTGGCAGGGGGGTTGGATTAGATGATCTCCGAGGTCCCTTCCAACCTAAGTCATTCTACTATTCTATGATTCTCATGGCAAGACTCTTGTCTGTGTTTCTACAAGGAGATTAGAAAGTTGCAGACCCTTAGATCCACAACTTCACAGTCACTGTTTTGCCAATTAAATGGCCTAGCATAAAAAAAGATGCTGCCACCAGCAGAAAACACATGCAGGCTCCATTATTTCTCTCTATGGACTGCAGAGACGACATAGTATGGCTGACAATGGGGAGAACCAGTGAAGCAATAAACCCACTCACCATGGGTGATACAACAGAAGAAAAAGCAAGCTGAGCAAAAAATGCAACAACATAAGGAGAAATCAACCACGCCCCATATCCCACCTTAGCCGTGAAAAGACCAATGCTGAAAAGATACATTATCCCATCCATTACCCTTGCTATTCTCAACTCTTCCACACACCGCTGACTTTCCACTAAAACCTCTTCACACAAACCTTCCGCAGCAGCTCTACTGGCCTTTTTTTTATCTCCACCCCCTAATCACCACCTAAATAGCAGCTGTTTTGAGTCTCAACTTTAATCCTCAGCATTTCAGGGTGTGCTTGGCCTGGCCTCCCCTCCTGGATGGCCCTCTCACAACAGAGGGGGCCCATCCCTCCCATCAAGGTCTGGTATGACACATGTCCCCACCACTCAACGCTTACTGGGTTGCAGCCAGCAGTGGAGCTAAAGGTTCTTCATGGTGACAAACACAGAGGTCAACCCAGTCTTGCCCTTGATCATAGTAGGAGGCACCTGGGCAGCCTTAGCCCTTTGACCTGGTTGTGAGATTCATCCAGATGTCAAGTTCACTTCAAGGCTCGGGGTTCAGACCCCAGCACCTCAGTCACCCAGAAGGAAAGTTGCTCTAGGCTTTCTCAACAGCCTCAAGAGAGGCAGGCACCTTCAGAAAGCAGTTTACATCTTTGCTATTTAAACAGAAGTGGGATGAGTCTGAGATGTTGTAAGCAGCCATGCAAAGGAAGAAAAAGTCTTTTTTTCCCAGAGTGAAAAAAAAGGTTCAGAAAATGCAATTTGGTCACTCAACCTGACAGACAACACAGCTGTGTTTGTGCGCACAAGCTCTGCAAGAAAAAAGGGTGAAGTTAAATAATGAAAATACAAAGTTCTACAGTGAGACATAAAGAATAGGCAACAACAGGCAGAGGTCCTCAAAATCAAACCCAAACAAAAAGGCATTGAAGGCTGCTGGGGACAAAGACAGCATTTGTGAGACTAAGTACTATGTGCAGTTTTGAGCAACAGATCTCAGGTGGATCACCTGGAGAAAATTTATAGAAAAGGCCCTGGGAATGATCAAAGGTGTCAGAAACACAGCTTGATAGGAAAAACCAAGAAGTTGTAGAAAAGGGGGGTGATAGGGGCACACACGATAACGCTTTTCGAGTGTTCAAATCCCTTCCAATTGTTGCAAATAGGAAGGGAATAACATGCTCTCCATACCTGCCACCCATATGACAAAAAATCATGGGCTTAAACTGCAACAGAAGACATTTATACAAGAAATTAATGATCTGGGTAGTTGATCCTGTCTCAGAGCCGAGAGATGGATTTGATGAGGCTTAAAGATTGCTCTTAACTCCCCTTGTCTAATATTCAATGCAATCAATAGAAACCCTCGAAATCTGAGCGAGATGGACCAATCCAGACAGCAGCCACAAACCTCCTATCCACCTGAGCCACTAAACTGATTCAAGCCCACACCTCTCACCCACAGAGACAAATTCAGCGAATCTCTCCTCGGCTAAACAGCCCTGTCCACGAAAATAAAGAGGCAAAAACTCAATAAGCTTTAACCAACTTATCAATAGCAATGAAGACATTTTTTTGGTCATTAAATAGCGACAGATAACCATCAGACAGCAGCCTCTCCCTCTTTAGCATGGCACAATAGCATCTGCAGGCAGGGAATCCTTACAACAATGTGCCATCTATCAGCTGCGTGTGAAAACAAACCCCAAGCAACCCCTGTCCCAAAGGCTGCATGGAGAAACCATCAAGCACGTCTACAATGACAGAGCAGATAGTCCTGTGCTTAGAAAACCATCAGTCACTTAGGAGAGAAGTTACCCTGTCTTCATTCCCACCTCTGCTGGCCCCCCAAAGAAATGTAGAAAAAACTGGACGAATCTTTCAAGTTTATTAGAAAGTTTTAAGTATTTATACTCCTTCATGCTCAGCTTGTGCTCTCAGAATTCAGATTGGCTTTTGACGGACTGGTTTAAATATTTTGGGTTTTTAATTTGCAAATGAGGCAGGTGAGAGTCTAGAGTGGTACAGGGGGCACCTCAGCCCATTCCTGTGCTTCTGGTTCAAAAAGTGAAGCACTGGGAGAGCTGAGGGGGTCTGGGAGAGGTGAGATGAGAAGTAGAGGAACTAGGGGGTTGCTTTCAGATTAAATGTACCCTAAAAAAGCTACTGTTAAGAGTGCAGCTGATTTTTTTTTTTTCCATTCAAGGCAGATTATCAAAATAAATAATTTTTCAGCACAGAGGACTTGAAGCATGTTTTGCTAACTACATGGCCCAACAAAAAGGAGGCAGCCAGCAGAGGAAAACATACAGTGAAACTCATGAAGGTTTTATTATCTATTTCTACAGACCCCAAAAACAATATACTATGACCAACCACAGGGGAAACAAAGGAAGAAATAAACCCATTCACAGCGGGTGACAACAGAAGAAAAGGCACACTGGGCCAAAAACACAATAACATAAGGAGATATACAACCATGCCCCGTATCCCAACACAGCCAAGCACAAACCAATACAACAAATACCAGAAAGATACATTACCCAATCCATTACTCTCATTGTCCTTGACTCCACAAAACTTCTTCACACAAACCCCTCCTGTAGCAGCTCCCAGCAGCAGCAGATCTTCAGTAAGCAGCTCTATTGGCCTTTTACCTCCACCCTCTAATCACCACCTAAACAGCAGCTGTTTCACATTTCTACTTTGATTCTCATCATCTCAGGGTGTGCTTGGCCTGGCCTCCCCTCCTGGAAGGCCCTCTCACAACAGAGGGGGCCTACCTCTCACATCAAGGTCTGGTATGACACGTGTCCCCACCACTCAACACCTACTGGGTCACAGCCAGCAGCAGAGCTAAAAGATCTTCTTGGTGGCAAACACAGAGGCCAAGCCAGTCTTGCCCTTGATTCCAACAGGAGGCACCTGGGCAGCCTTAGCCCTTCTACCTGGTTGTGAAAGTCATCCAGGTGTCAAGTTCACTTCAGGGCTCAGGGTTCAGACCTCAGCACTTCAAAGCACCATGCTGATCAAACCCCATATTATGATATATCAGAAAGCATGCTATAGATAAACATGGATTTGACTTGTTATTAATACTAGGTAGTATCAACATCTATCAGGCCTTTGTGAACAGTGTTAAAGAGCCACCGATGTAGTTCAAACACTTCTAAAGGAGAGAGGACACAGAGGAATCGGTTTGTTTTTTGGATGGTGACAATAAGTTCTCACTGGTTGATGGCTATTTGGCATAAACTGGTGGATTCAGTTCCATCCAGTCCTTACCAATCACTGCTCACCTCCTGCTGGCAGAATTAGTGGTGTACATTAAATAGCCAAAACACAACTGCAGCATCTCTTTAGTTGCCAATGGGAGGGGGTAATTAGACCAAAATCAGGATGACGTTTTAGCTTTGTTAAGCAAAGCTGAAAAACATAAATTGCATTTGTTGCCTGGACAGTTATAGACAGTGACAGCAGACTCGTTTATCTGATGAAATCTCTTACAGAGACCCTTGTCCTGCAAGACCCAACCCATGCCTTCCTCAAAGCACACATCATTGCTTTCCACCAGGAGGCTGGATAAGTCCTTGGCTTTCACTGAACATCAAGGAACAAATCCTGTTTGCTGTTCCACATACCAGAGATGTGCTTCTCCATCTTTCCCTCTGAAAACACCAGTGATGTGCTCTGCTTCACTGCTTTTGTCCTCCAGCTCTGATGCATTCCCCACCTAAATCTGGCTGAGCTTTGCTCGCCTGCACCCATACCAGGTCCCCCCTGTGACATGGTGAAGAGAAAGTGGTGGAGACACCTCACCCATTGCAGCTCAACCTCCCAAAGTGGCAGAGGCCGTGAAAACACTCAGAAACCTTTAATTAGTGGGTGCACATCCCCAATAGCACATACAGTCCTTCAGCTCCTCACCAGAGCCTAAGGAATCCTGCCTCCAGGAGCACCTACTGTCCAGTCAGCCTCAGCTCCGCAGAAAATCAAACTATCATCCTCAAAATCAAACTTGTAGAGTGGCTTCTGCCTTTGCAAAGCGTACACCACCAGGAACCAGTCCCGCTTTCTCGGCATTGTGACACGCTGCCACATTTCGATTTATTTGACTCTCAAAATGGTTTATTACAGGAAAGCGTTTCTACCCTGATTCCTGCCCTTACATGTCCACTGAAGCCTCACCTCTCTCTGAAGCCTCTTTGGGTTTAGTTTTGTATCTTCTCGTTGTATTTTATTTATTTTTTTTTCTTTTTAAAGGGAAAAGGGTTTGCCATAAATTCTGCCCTTTCAAGTGTTTACTGACAGAATGGAGTCGCCCTCAGTCACATCTGTTTATCCTGGTAGGCACATTTATAAAGTGATTTCCCATCCTCCTTATTCTGTCAATGGCATTTCACACTGTAGCTACTTAAATGTAGCATTTTATCACTCGTCCTGAGGGCTGCTGACAGCTGCCAATTTCAAGGCTTCATTCCAGTCTTAATTTTCTTCTTTCCCTTTTCTTCCCCCCCACCCCGCCCTTTCCTTTCTTTCCAAGGTCTGTAGGGCTGTGGGAAGGAAGAAGAGCTGGATGAATGCAACGAACGATGATGATTTGCTCTGTCTTTGAACACAGAGACATTATAATCTCATAATGTGAAGTTGTGTTACTGAGAAGTTAAACTTCAGGAAAGTGCAGCTGCATTTCAGTTGGCTATTAGACTTTTCGCTTTCTCCTGATAAATTCTCCATTAATGCTACTGGGTTTAAATTTCCCTGCTCCCTTGCTGTGCAGAAATCGGACTGTTCATCTCCCAGGGATGGTACTTTGCATTCTTGCTTCTGTGATCCTCCCACCATCAAAATTACCTAAAACAAACCAGAATCGGCTACAATCCAGCTCAAGCCACAGGAGAACAGGAATTTTACCCGAGGAATTATACACGCATATCAGCCCATCTTGAGACAGTTCACTTCTTGCCCCCAAACCTGTATTTCCATCCAAGAGAAGCACAGAATCACAGAATCTCTTTGGCTGGGAGAGACCTTCAAGATCATCCAGTCCAACCCTCGACCCAACACTGCAAGCTCGGCACCAAATCATGTCCCTAAAGCACCAGGTCCACACGATGTTTAAGTATCTCCAGGGATGGTGACTCTACCACTGCCCTAGGAAGACTATTCCAACGTTTGATAACCCTTTCAGTGAAGAAACCACCAACAAGAGGGAGGAAGAACTGAATAGTTTGTTCTCACCAAAAGAATGGTAACCCAAACCTGAAGCTGAAAGCCTCTGTACTCGGCACTGGTGAGGCAACACCCAGAATACTGGGTTCAGTTTTGGGCCCCTCACTCCCAGAAGGACATTGAGGGGCTGGAGGACGTCCGGAGAAAGGCAATGAAGCTGGTGAAGGGTCTAGAGACCAAGTCTTGTGATGAGCAGCTGAGGGAACTGGGGTTGTTGAGCCTGGAGAAAAGAGGTTCAGAGGAGACCTTCTTGCTCTTGACATCTCTCTGACAGGAGGCTGGAGGCAGATGGGGGTTGATCTGTTCTCCAATGTAACAAGCAACAGGACAAGAGGAAATGGCCTCAAGTTGTGTCAGGGGAGGTGTAGCTTGGATATTAGGAAAAAATGCTTCCCCAAAAGGGCTGTAAAGCCCTGGATCAGGCTTGCAGACACTGACCCACAATGGCTTTGCCAAAGCCAAGTGCGAGAAGAGGACCAGGGGTGTCACTTCTATATGTGCTTCTCTTCTTGACACTCCACCTGGAAATTATAAACAGGTCTCCCCTGTGTATCTCCCAGACGTTGGATACACAGACATTCTTCGGAGGTGCAAGTGGACAGATTGCTCTTTTATTTGCTGAAGTGAACTCTGCTAATCCTTTAGGTTGCAAGCCTTTTAGAAATTAAAGACATAGAAAAAAACGTTGTGTCAGCCGAAGACTGATTCAAGATACTGTCGCTAATTTGCAAGGTCGTATGGACGGATGTGTTGCACCATTTTCCAACAAAGAACAAGTTATCAGTTACATCCTGAGGTGGGCCAACCGTTCTGTTACTCACATTTTCCCTTAGTTTTCCTAAATTGTAAAAATAAATCTCTTCTTCTGATCTAGAATTAACATTACATTCCATTTTTTAATTTTTTTTTCTCAACAGAATTGATTTTTTTTCCCCCCATTTTATTGCTGGAATATACTGCTATGTTGGTGGAAAGGCAACTTGCCAGAATATTACTTAGATAACCCTGGCATGCCTGAATGGAAAGCTTTTCATTTGTTCAATTAAAAGTAAGCATCGAAATCAGGACATTGTTTTTCTTTAATTTCATTATCCAGACTGATGGCTTATAAGTGCATTTACTCATGTGGTCATCAGTCCATGATTATCAGAGTGCTATGTCTCTTCTCTAGAACCACAGAAAACCCATCATGATGAAACTGAGGAGATAAATCAAACAATGCTGATATGAAAATACTACATCACACTCTTAAGAGCAAGCGGAAAATGAAAAAGGTTAAGACTGGTCTCCGAAAAACAAACATCTGAAGATGCAAGATCAAAATTACAAAAGCTTCAGCTGACAAAAGCTTCTCAACTACAGACCCAAAATGAGAAGGTCAACGAAGAGATGGGGATGACAGAAGCTGGGATGCCATCCAAAAAAAAAAAAATCAACCAAAAAAATCACCCGCTAAAATAGCACTTTGTTCAAACAGCCTGGTCAAGAAGAAAAAATGTAGGTGTCAGTGATTATTGTGAGACAAACAGCACTTGTAGCAAAGGAAGAGGAACAGGCCGATCACAGGTCAGCTCATGGTAGAATAGACATCTAAAATCACATGGGACAAATTATGTTCTAGAAGTGTATTCTCACACAGATTATTTTGAGACCTTAAAGTCAGGCAGGGACATCTACAACTCGGAAATTTCTGGCTAGAGAACAGGTACACCTTGTTGTCAGTGGCCAGAAGTCCTAATGAACTGCATTATCCAACAGCTGACTTGCTAACTGGAACATCTAATCTCGATTTAATCTCTACTCCTCTAACAGATTGCTGATTACAAATAACTGAGCTTTACAAAAAGTCTTGGCTGTTTGAATGATGAATAGAGTAATAAAACCTTACACAACGTGGTAAAACGGCTAAATCAGAACAAAACAACAAAACACGTGCAAAGCTGTGATAGCCTGGTCCTTGGAAGGAACATCACACCTCACTTAGCCCTTGCAGTTCTTTAAATGAGTCAATATCTCAGTGGAAATGAAAAAGAAACGGCAAACCAGTTCCTTTCATTCTTTTTCAGATTGTAAAGGTCTGCGATCTTGTCACTCCTAAGCTGACTACAGAAGGTAACTACCATGGAGTGAGACACAAAACAAGGTCAAGTACAAAGGCAAGACAGGAGGAAAAAAAAGAAGGAAAAAAACCCTCCAATCCCCTCAAAACCCCCCAAAACTAAAAGTAGGTTGGTTTTCATGACAACAAAATGTTAAGAGTCAGCTACCTCCAGGCATTTTGCTGGCTGCCATGTTGTTAAATGTATTTATTAGCGCTCCAGCAAGGGGAATCAGTGGTGGAGGGATGGAAAAAAAAAAAAAAAAAGAAATCCTAAAAAACAAGACCAAGAAATCTCAAACTGTCATCATGATGATCCTGCAAATTCCATGTTAACTTGAAACCTCTTTTCAGGCACATCTTTTGTCCAGCCCCCTTTGGCTGATACAGAACTATCAATAAACCCAGGACCACTTGAACACCCTCATCTGGAGGGTACGTAAGTGGAGTAGTTATCACAGCACTACATGGGTTATGAGTTGTGTCACTGACTACGCTGAGCCCCCTGCCAAAGGCAAGCTTTTGAGACTGGAGGATGGAAAAACCTGCCAAGGAAAATGAAACATGAAGCTGATTCCGTAACTGCCTGTTTAGTGAGTGTCTGGAGAAATCTGGACACATCTGAGGAGACTCTGGCTAATCATAATCAGATCTCAAAACATCTTTAGAGGTGGCCAGATCTAACAAGGCTGAATTTGGGCGACTCAGCACGGACTCTGTGGGACAGGTCAGCTGGATGGTAAAGCCAGATAGCACTAAGAGTACAGAGTAGAGGGGGAGGAGAACCTCCCTAGACCTGCTGGACACACTTTTCTTAATGCCCCCCAGGATCCCATTGGCCCTCTTGGCCACCAGGGCCCATTGCTGTCCCATGGCCAACTTACTGTCCACTAGGACTCCAAGGTCTTTCTCCATGGGGCTGCTTTCCAGCAGGACATCCCCTAATCTGTCCTGGTGCCTGGGGTTAATGCTGAATAACATAGAGCTGGTACAGAAAAGATGTAGAAGTCAAGCACTGGGGGCAATGCACAGGACAGAAACAGACTGTACGTCTGTAGCCAGGCTGGCCAAGACTGGAAAGGGCTGTTAACAAAACATCAGAAAAACCAGAGAGCACTTTGAGTAATATGACAGTGAAGGATGTAAGAGGGGGAAATTAAAATGGCTCGTACAGCTCACGTGACTCTACATTTGGCACAAAAGTGGAACAGACAGACTTGAGCAGCCCGAGGAAAACCGCCGCTTAATGCATTGATGCCTTCCAAAATAGCAAACAAGATATTGGGAAGCACAATGAACCGGGCAATAAATAACACAAGGTTGCCAGTTTGGCACCATTCACCAGCTCCAGCCTCACTTAGAAGGAAAGGACTAATTCATCTCTGTGCTAATGTAATCCGGCCAGTGAGTGCCAGCGCCTTTGTTGCCGACGGGAACAACGTGGCAGAGGCAGGTGGCACTTCAGTGGCTCTCTTGCCTCCGTATCTCAGAGGAAAGGGGTTTGTCTCACCTAGTTTGAAGGTCACCAAGCATCAGAGAACCTGCAGTACAAAGCCATCTGCTCAGCCACCCCCTCGGCTCAACCCGGTGCTGTCCTGACACCCACGGAGAAAACCCACCTCGGAAACAAAGTGTTGGCTTCTCGCAGCTCTTCCAAAGCTACTGTGGCAGGTTTTTTTTGATGGCACACAACAATAGATGCTCTAACTCCACAGGCATCAGGAGAAAAAGATGAGCCAGAGGTATTAATATAATCATGTTTAACCCAAACCTCACCGCTCCCACACAGACTGCTGCAAAATTAATACTTCTGTTTCAGGGGGAATGGAGAGATGGAGAAAAGAAAAGAAAGCTCAGACAGAGCTAGAATTGAAGCCAAGACTGTTCTCTGTGGTATAACAACAGAATACGTCTAGTGGGGATGCACTGGTGCCCTGTGGGGACACCAGAACTCTAAAACTGCACGTTATGGCTCTGTCCTCAATTAGGAGGTGATGATGCTACTGTGATATTGGAGATACCCACCTTGTCCCTCAGCCTGGCCCAGACCCTCTCTGTGTTGCACAGGTTCCACCCCCAAAATACGTCCGGGCTGCTCTCTGTCCACAGCAAGAACTGTGATCCTAGGAGGTCTTCCCAGCCCCAGCAGCGCACAGCAGGAAGGAACCAGAAAAATGCTCCATCTGACAGATTTTTGCCCTCAGCAAAGGTCCAGGGTAAAGTACCAATGTCACAGACACGGGACTGGGACAAGAAGGAAGGACCACTGCCCCCGGAGGTATAAGGGGATACCCTGAGGGAGTGACAAGGAGAGAAAAATGGTGAAAGATGACCCAGTGTGGCAGGATCTGTTTGAGGGTGATTATAAATTATGTTGTGCTTCTGCAAAAGCACCCAGGGGAGAGGGAAGCTGTGCATGAAAGAAATGCTGTTCAGGCTGTTCTTTGGAGGTGTCTGAAAGTCATTCAAAATGAGACACCAGTTCATTTACAGCTCGTGGTGAAGTCAGTTATCTATCTATATCAATGTCCTACAGCTGAGGACCTAGCCTATAAGCAAATTAGCTCACTCACCAAATTCTTGAAGTCTTTTTAGGGGAAGACTACCTACATTTAAACCCCATTATTTACAAGAAACTCTCCTCGGGTCTCTTTCCTATGAGGTGACACCTCAGAAGAATGATGGAATGGATTAAGTTGGAAGGGACCTTCAAAGGTCATCTAGTCCAATGCCCCCCTGCAGGGAGCAGGGACATCCTCAACTAGAGCAGGTTGCTCAGAGCCTTGTCAAGCCTCACCTGGAATATCTCCAGGGATGGGGCCTCAACTACCTGCCTGGGCAACCTGTTCCATCTTTTCACTACCTTCATGGGAATGAACTTGTTCCTGAAACCCAATCTAAATCTGCCCTTCTCTAGTTTAAAACCCTTCCCCCTCGTCCTGTCGCTCCAGGCCTTTGGGAACAGTCCCTCTCCAGCCTTCCTGGAGCCCCTTTAGGCATTGGAAGTTGCCTATTAGGTCACCCTGGAGCCTTCTCTTCTCCAGGGAGAACAACTCCAGCTCCCTCAGCCTGTCTTCGTAGAAGAGGTGCTCCAACCTACTGATCATTTTCATGATCTCCTTTGGACTCGTTCTATCGGGTCTGTGTCCTTCTTGTACTGAGGGCTCCAGAGATGGACACAGAACTCCAGGTGAGGTCTGACCAGAGCAGAGCAGAGGGGCAGAATCACCTCTCTTGCTCTGCTGGCCATACTTCTTCACTTCTTTTGATGCAGTCCAGGATGGATTGGCCTTCTGGGCTGCAAGCACACACTGTCCAGCTTCTCATCCACCATCACTCCCAAGTCCTCTTCTTCAGGGCTGCTTCCTATCACCTCATCCCCCAGCCTGGACTGATGATGTGGATTGCTCTGGCCCAGGTGCAGGACCCTGCACTTGGTCTTGTTGAACCTCATGAAGTTCACCTAGGCCCACCTCTCCAGCTTGTCCAGGTCCTTCTGGATGACATCCCATCCCTCTGGCTTATCGACAGCACCACTCAGCTTGGTGTCATCTGCAAACTTGCTGATGGTGCCCTCAATCCCACTGTCTAGATCATTGACAAAGATATTAAACAGCACGGGTCCCAGTACTAATCTAAGTAATAATTTTTCTGCTGTGGTCCAAATAAAAGGAAGGAAGGAAGTTCCTCTAACTCTTGATAGATGAGTTGTACAAAGTTGTGACATTCAGCAGCACCTGGAGTTAAATGGGAAGACTCAAGACTAAAAGATGCAAAGTCCTTAATCCTTAGATGGGGAGACAGGTGACTGGTAGAGAAATGCACGGCTGTTTGCATTTAAAGCTCTTTATTCACTGGCTCAGCGATTCCGCTGTGGCATTTATTTTTAATGCTTTCTTTTTTTGCAATTTGACTTTCTAATGGCAACACCTGAAGTCACCGTCCTTAACCCTTCACGGTGATACAAATTGGAAAGAACAACAGAGGAAACAACTGAAGGAACACGGCTTATCCCTGTCAAACCTCAGTAGGAGATGACTCTGCCTTAAACAGTTGGCACCAACGTGCAAAGCTGCAGGATTTCCTTTTATTTCCTCCAGGAACACTCAGGGTGGGAGGACCTAATTCCAAAAGTCCTCGTATCCCAATGCTGAGACTTGTATTTATAAGCACGAGCTGAAATTAGAGAGGCAGAGAAGTCATGGGCTTTGCTCTTAGTTTTTTCACCCCTTGTTACTGTTTGGTTGCAGTTAGCAAGGAACAATGAGGAGAAAAATGCCTCCTGTGAAAATCAAAGTGCTCTAGAGAGTTCATCTTTAGGGCTATTTTAAAGGATAAAGTCAAATACAGGGACTGATGCTAATGGAGTGGCTTTTGGACCCCGGCTGCTGGCAGCACCTGCTAATCAAATCAGGCTGAAGAGCTGAAATTTGCTCATGTTTATAGGGATTGTTGAAATTCAATATGACATTCTGCTGAATCATTGCAGATGTAGGCATCCTTCACTTTGCCTCCTTACTAGTCTCCCACCCTCCCTTCAATAGCTCTCCCCACTGCCCCCAGTCCATGCAAAAAATACCAAGAATAAAGAGGCACTTCTGTTCTCATCCGAGTTTTGTCCAGAAAGACCCGAATTCCTGAAAACCACGAGGCTGAAGACTCACCAGGAGCAGTTGTTGTGTATGTTTTGGGCAATGGGGGTGCTTTTTGCAACCCCCTCCTGCTGCAATGATTGGGCACAACCAATTTCTTGGCTGAGACTGACCCACCAAATTAATTCCATGCCTGACAAATCGAAGCTTTCCAAAGTCACTTTGGTTTACCAGAAACCTGACCAGCACAGAGGACAGAGAAGCAGAAAAAGATGCATAATTCCTCAAAACCTATGAATTTATGGCCAATCTCTAAAGCTAGCCAGGCAAAGAGACAGTAACTGCTTTCCTCAAAAACTCATCTCACACAAAAGACAAAGGTTTTTGTTTGGTTTGGTTTTGCTGTTTTGTTTTTCACATGGAAAAAGAGCTGTCTTCTTAAATTGAGTGCAAGAACTCTCAGCTCTGTATGAGATTTCAAGTTGTTCCTCCTCACCATCGCCAGGTATTTGAGCTCCCATCGTTTCCAGAGGAGAAAAGCATCCACCAAGAAGCTTGACAGGAGCAAAATGCCCCTGTCCGTATGAGAGCTTTGAACACGGCTCCCTTTTGTGACTGCAGCCAGCAGCAAACCAGCATTCGTCAAACCAGCATGTGCTAAGCCAAGTCTACAGCACTCAGCTCTAAGCACTGTACCTGAATCCCCCACGGACATCTGTCTGTCAGTCCCACGGCGCTCGGGAGATTACTCATCTTTTAAAGAGCTTCACAGCGTCTTGTCTGACTTTCCTGCAAGTTTTCCCCCCCGGTGTGTTTTATGAGCACAAGGATGGGAGCAGCTCTTTTCCTCCCTGCCCTTCCTCCCACAGCCTCATCTTCATATCTCCAGATTTTTCAGAGGGCCAAGAAGTTATCTCTCTCTTTGACAATGCAATCTGCTAGGGGCTCGTGGAGAGACGGGCTGCTATTTAGCTCCTCTTGATAAAGTCATGATATCACGGGTGAAACTTCAGAGCACAGCAAGCTCCCCCTGTAGGGGAGATGTGCCTTCAGTTACAAATGATGATTAGCATTTTCCTTGAGCTTCATCCAAGCTGGAGAGATGACAGTGTGTTTGGTGAGCAGGAGCACATTCCATCTGCCTAGCGAGTCAAATAAGGGGAGAAAAATGAAAAGTCAAAGAAGCCAGATCTTGTGTTTGGATCTCTCCTTGCGGCACGCTCCAAAGGGAATTTGGTGCAGAAGCACAGAACAAGCAGCATTTGAATCCTGGCACTAATACTGACTCTTTCCCAGGTCTTAGACGAGGTATTTACATTTCTATGAAGCACTGGCAGAGAAACAATCCAGCATGTCTCAGTTTCCCCACCTGTGAAATGGGGGGAGGTAAGAAAGCAGCAGCAGCTTCGATCCCTCATGTGCTGCTGACAGGGAAAGATGAGACTCGGGAACTTTTGCTCCAAAAATCAACCCCACCAAAGGCAGAGTTAAAGGTAAGGAGATGTTTATTGCTGTAGCAGCACTGCCTGCTACAGGAACACGGAAAGGAGGAAGTCTTAGATACTCATGAGAATGCTGATAGTGACCCAGAAAAGTCCTTTTAGCCCCTGACAGCTCAGTGGAAGATGCTGAATGGAATATTACAAAAAAAGGGATGTGTTTTGATCTTTGACCCAAAGCTCTTCTATCCCCCTTCCTTCAACGGTGATCCCTCACCCACGAACTAGAAGGTAATTCATCTTTGTTCTTTATATGAGCAAGAGGCCACATTTTCAAAAAAAAATGTGGGTTTTGATGCCTACATGAGCACGGTTGGTTTTAAGCAGTAGTTTCCAGTCCCCTTCTTAAACAAAGGAACTCAACTTTCACTTTGTGATTGATCCCACCACACCTCCACTCCGCTTGCTGCTGAAGAAGACCTGAATTCTTCCGAGAAGGTGACCCTGGTTCTAAGTGTTTAAACTCTCTGCATCAAAATAGTTCCCTCCTCTTGCACAAAATGAACTTCCAGTATGTACTGGGAATACAGAGGTGAGGACGTTGCATCAACCCAGGTGCCTGTATGTTTACATTTCCAGGAAGGGAAAGAATATCTAAAAGCTATTGAGTTTTGGTGTCTGAGGCTTAACATTTCAGGCCAAACCATGTGCTTGTACAAGTTTTATGAGAGTAGCAACACCCTACTGAGCACTAGAAGTGTTTTTTTTCTGGGAACATGACTTAGGCTTCTCAGGCAACTTCTATGCTTCTTTTCCCTGCTTGACTAATGAATTGATAAACATGGGAGGAAAGCAATAATTCTGACATACTCTGTTGAGATTTTTACCTCAAAAAGGAAGAGTACTGAGGAAAAACCTGCTTAAAGAAGTGCTCGAACAGGACGGATCTCTTTAGGCTAATCCAACAAGTTCAAAAGTGATAGCACCATACGAGTAGTCTGCTGAATCTTGGTTAATACATCTCTCCTGTGAGTGAGTAAAGGTTCATGCTGCTAATGGCTCCCAGACTTCTGGTAAGCTTGCTGTATGGGAGTGTGATGTTGTGTGAGCAGAGGGCACAGATAGAGCAAGTTCATGCTGGTCTGTGAAGGACTCACAACAGCTGTTTAGAGGAGCACCGGGGAGAAAGCTGCACAAGAGGAGCAGAGTCCATTGTAACTGAGAGTTGGCAAAAGGGGCAAAAATGGAAAAAAATACACGTAACACTGTAGGAAAGAACGATAATGTGGCAGAGTATCTCAGTGTCCTTCGAAAGTACACAGAGATCCACAACCAACAAACATTAGCTTATTAAAACACAACATCTGGTCTTGCCTAATTCAACCCGATTCTATTCCTCCTCAAATCCTATTTCCCTTCCTTCACTACAAACATACTCCAAGAAACAGTTTATATAGAAATGTCTACTCTTGAGCTATCTGGTCAGGTGAATGCCACCGTGGGGCACCCACCATTTTCTCTCCATGGCCACTCTTTAAGCTATTTCTTTATTGTTCTATAGACCAGACTGTACGACCATCAAAGAGCGGCTCCAATGGTTACTCATAAGACCACCATTGTTATCCACACTCACAGCAAACACGTTAGTGTAGACTCAGGACCAGCCACAGCACATGTCCCAGTGATGGGACATGGACCCACTGGGCACAGGGTCACCTCAGAGAACTACTCTTCCAGGGAGGTGTAGACATAGGCATGGATGCTGTCCTGCACACCAGCCTTCTCTAACTTCTGATCATCCACCTGATGGAGAAAAGGATGCTGACATACTCAAATTCTCTCAAAGAAATGACAAATGTGGTGTCAGAGGGGAAGAAAAGCAGGAACTTCTGCCTGTGGTGGCAATAAATGGAAAAGAAGGGAGAATGAGAATGACTTGGGACATCACACAGGCAGGGAAATAGAGATGTCTTGGCTTTAGATTGAAGCAAGATTAACACATGAACTTTTGGTAGCCCTCAGTGGTGCAGTCAGAGGAGATGGAGAGATAATGGGATCACAAGATCACAGGATAATTCAGGTTTGAAGGCGTCACAGGACAGCGTCTCCAGCCAGTCCACTCACAGTGGACTCCAGCCTCTCACTCACAGCAGGACCAGCTATGAGGTCAGACCAGGTTGCTCAGGACCCTAGCTACACTTTGCACTGCAAAAAAAGAAATATACTGAACTATTTACATTAAATTTTGCATTTCTCTCTAACACCTGCATGAGTCTTAACAGTCTTTCTGCCTCAAGTGTGCTGTCTGGTAGCCTCAACACAAAGGGGAACAGAAGACTTCGATGCAGGGAATGAAATGACAACCAGAGGAGACCCTCCGGGTAGATGGATGTTGACAAGAGTGGTGGGGAAATACAGTTCTCTAACATAGTCTTTTATAAAGGAGAAATTAAAAATATTAAAGAATACTTGAAGAAGATGAACCTGGATAGTGCAGAGGGTATAAACTGACACTGTCTTTGGCATCAGCCTCTAAAATTTGACATCCATTGTGAATACTGCTAACATTGTGGTTCTCAGTCTAATTTCTGTGAGGATATGGGAGAGTACTACTTCCAAGGGTCATTATAAACAACTAGACAGCTTCTGGTAAATAGGAGGGAACACGAAATGCTCTTGTGAAATGTGAATTTCAATCATCTTAGTGATAACCTGGTTATCTCTGCAGGATCTTTTCGATGCACTTGGTTCACCTTCCTCCTTTCTGAGCTGTTCAGGGAGGACTGACTCCCTCACCAACCAGCAGGGTCTCCATGGGCTGCTCCAGGGCTTTGCCACATGAGCTTTTACCTATTCATGACAGGAGTCTAACCTGTTGTTATTCAATCCGTGTGGACTGGGGGGAAATGTTGATTTCCCTACTGAAAAGAAATGAAAAAGAAAGCCCGGCGCTCAATCCAGCAAGGCAAGAAGTCAAATCTGCAGTAACAGCTCTTGAGAGCACTGCTGGGGGATCTTGGCTGCTTGATCTACGTTGTTAATAATTAGCACCAGAGAACTAGGGAGTGAATTCCTCTAACCTAAGTAATTGGTGAGAGTGGTAACTCCCCTATGGGGCAGCAAAGCACATCCACAAAAATAGCTGTACTGATGAGGCACGTGGTTTTTGTCCTGTCTGTGCCACCAGAAATAGGAGCAAGATATGACCTGTATTGAGCCAGTCAACATCTGGCAACAAACAAGCAAAAAAAATGCAGTAAATGGGGGAGAAAAGGAACACATCCTTTTAGCAAAAGAAGTATTAGCACCTAAACAAGGATATTTGCAGAAGCTAAACACTATTTCATCCCGAGCACTAGAGATCTCTTTCCAGCTCTCTGTACATCCATGTACATTGACCATCAATACATGAGTCTAACTCAGCTCAGTTTCCGTGGAGAGATATGTATATATATATATATATGCAGATGGCTCTGCCTAAAATTCAGATTATTAGTAAATAATACATGTGTCAGCATTATTTTCTCCTTCTGCAGAGGAAATACTTCACTTTTAGTAGGTGCTAAAGTCCATCCCTATTCAGCAAAACTTTTAAGACATATCCAAGCGATTTGCTGAATCAAGGTTTTCATTACTAGTTTCATGCAGACCCACTGAAAGGTGGAGAGCATGAAGAAAAGGGTTTAGGGCAAGACTCTCTGACACTAACAGTCTTTGGCTAAGGCACTGGGAATCTTAATTCAGAAAAGAAAACTTTGTCACACAGTGGAAAACTCTCCAATTTAGTTAAAAGTGTTTCACTACACACACTAGCATCGTAAGGTTACGCCTGAGACATTAGAAACATCTAGGGTTAAAAATAAATTCTATGTATTCCTGAATTCTCTCTGTCCTGCAAGGTGAGATCCTAGGCTGCACAGATCCCTGATGAAATACTGATTGCAAAAAATACACAACCTCTAATCATTTCCCTGAGGAGAGGAAGAAATACAGTTTTAGCCAGTCGATCAGGGAAAGTTCGGACTTTTGTAAGCAGTCCTATAAAAAATGATGTGTGGACAGAAAGGAGATGATGAACGAATTTTCACAACGTAGAATATTGTACCTCTTGATTTTGTGTCTGGATGTATGGGGTTTAGGGGCCAGAAGGATGCCTGGAATGGACTGCCCAGGGAGGTGGTGGAGTCGCCATCCCTGGAGGTGTTTAAGGAAAGACTGGATGTGGCACTTAGTGACATGGTCTAGCTGGTGTTGTGATGTTGAGTTCATAGGCTGGACTTGATGATCCCAGAGGTCTATTCCAGCCTCAACAATTCTATGATTCTATGATTCTATGAAATGGGAAATAATTGAGAACTGAGCACTGAAGTGACTGAAAAGTAAGGGAGACTGACTTGTGACAAGGAGGAGAACTGTTAGCACTTGAGGAGTTCAAAAGCCAAAGAGGAAGAAGAATTATTTGCAGGGTCCAGTAGAGTTTCACGAGGTGCAAAGAGCTGAGAACGAGAAAGGGATCTTTAGCAAGAACAGAGGGAAGCATTCCATCAACTGCGAAGCCCGTTAGACCGTGAAATAGTCTCCTGAATTAAATGGCGGTAGTCCTACAGCTCAGGTCATTTGAAATTAGACCGGTCAAAATACTCGAACGGATTCTTTCGGGGACAACTCAATGCTGTTCCCAGGGATGGCCATGTCAACCTTGCAGGCAGCTCTGCTGCTCATGCTAATGAGGCTCCGCCACGCTGCCAAGAAAAGAGCGCCGTTTGACATCCACGCGGCACCAGATCTTTCACTCACGGTGCTTGTCATGATAGCGTGTTATTTATACATTACTCCGAGTCGAAAAGTCTCTGTGAAGAGGCAGGCAGAGCTCTCATAAGTCAAAACTCTGGACTATTGAAGGTGATGAAAGATATAAAATAGCTTGCATTAAACCTTCTAAACCGCTCGCACCAGTGAGAGATTTTACTGAAAATACCCCTCAGCAAGGAAAGATACATAGTGATGAGCGAACGAGGAACATGTTTGAACTAACAAACACACTCCGACAGACTCTGCAGGGCTTTTTCCTTTTTTTGTTTCATTTTTATTGTATTTCATTTTCTGCCTGCTTACAAGTGCTTGACTGACAGGCATAGAGGTTGGTATCTATCACTTCTCTTCAAAACAGAAAAGGAATGAACACCAACATTTCTCAACACCAAGAGAGGGAACAACCTTGCTTAAAAATAAAAGCATTTCCCTCACACCTGTTGCCACGCCCTACCCAACTCTCCTTTTTTTTTTTTTTTCCAACTAAACTGAAATGTTGATGCACTTTGATTTCTTCAGGATCCCCTCAGCTGATGATTAGAAACTGGTATTCTTGCTATATACTCACTTGCCAAAATTTAGCATTGGCTCTCATGCTCTGATGACCATATACTACTGGAGAACGCTGCCCATCTTCTCACATCAGCCAAGATAATACCTCAGTTCTGCATAAATGCAAAAAGAAAGAAATGGAAACCTGTGGAGACACCTCAGGAAGCAGGGAGGATCCTTCTTCCTATTTACTGTGTCTCCTGACCAAAATGAGGAAGGAATACACTAAACAATTTATTCTCCCAACTTCCTCTAGGATGTAGGATGAAGCTTTCAGCCTCGTTTTATAAGTCACTTAAGATCAGTATGATCAGTATCAGGTGATGTGGTAAATCCTGGTAGTGTCAGGTTTGGTAGCTGGTGGCTTCCCGCCTCTGTGGACTGAGCTTTTATTGCTGATGATCCTCTTGTGGGGCTGAACAGAAAAAAAGGGGTGTAGGGAGGTCAGGATAGATAAGTAAACCTCGATATTTCAGGGACAACGTTTCCAGGAGCGTGCCCTGCTCTCCAAATCTGCGCTTTTCCAAGTGCACTCAGTTATTGCCCAGTCTTCATGGTAGGAGAATGCTTACTGCTGTGTTAACAGCCTGGCAAACACAGGAGAGGGATGGGAGTCTGCTACAAGAACGGAAAAAGGGTAGCGGAGGAGGCGGGATGACTTGGTGGTTACTCCAAGGTGACATACCCCTGGTGGTGGGGTCAGCAAGAGGTTCATCTCATCTTCCTCTCTGATGACCTCTGGAGAAGTTGTCTGCCTGAGGAGGATCCCTGGAGGCTTTCTGAATCAATATGGCATTTAGCATCTTTTTTTGAGTAGGCCTTTCCAGTCACCGGATGAAATTCTGAAGCTCTCCGTTCAATTATTATCCATTTCTTCTCAGAGTTTTATTTCCTTCCATTTCTTACATGGCCACAGGTGTCAATGAAAGGCATGGGATGGTAAATTATATATATTTTCTGCGACAGAGCTTGTGCCGGCACTGAGCACTGACAATGCACATTACAGTTCAGCTCATGTATTTCTGATGGCACATTTTACAGTGCTATATATAAAGTTGTTATGGCATCTATTATTCACTGCCAATACAGTTCAAGTTAAAATAGGTTTTATGTAACAGTTCAAAGCAATATTTTAAGAAATAACACTTGTGTCAAGGCTGCTGTGTCCTACCAGATTTTGACATTTCCAAGCAATAAAGATCTTTATCCGAAATATAAGGTTTTGGCGAGACATCTCCTTTGCAGACTTCCCTATTTTTAATCTGCAGGCAATAGCAAAAGAAGCACATTTAAATAAAATGAACAGCCAGCTGAACTTTTGACATGGCTGTTATCTTTCTAGGTGGAAACTGTGAATGCTGAAAAGTGCCTCAAGGGATGCTCATGATAGAGAACAATGTCCCATTAACCTGAACCTCTGAAAAGATTCTGGAGATGTGGAAAACACACAAGTAGGAAAAAGTCTTTGGAACATTAAGGAGATTTCTATTATGGGCACAATTTTCTATCTGTTTTTCAGGACACAAGACAGGAAGAGAATTTATTTCCTAATTTCTTTAGCAATGAAAAAGGTCTTATAACTGTTCTTGCAAAAAGGGCGAATTCAATGTCTCCTTAAAAAAAAAATAAAATAAAATAAAAAAGGCCTATTACCAGTACCAGCACCATAAGCTTCCTCAAAGTTGTGTGCTAATCAGTGTGGTTGAGAAGATATGATATTCTAGCAGCGCTCGACCTCTTCTGCATTGCTTAAAATCTACATGTGTCTGGTGCTGGATACGTAAAAATGCAGAAATCCCAGTAAGACCAATCTGCTTGCAGAAGGTATGTTTTGCACAGCTCTGTCCCTCACTCTGGTCCCCAAAGAGCAAACGAGAACAAATGCTACACGTCAATTGGGCAATACATTTAGTTTATTAGTTGTGTTTGACAGTTAGGAGTAATGTGTCCTTTTAACCTTCTTGGTTACTTATTGATTTTGAAAATATACTGGAAAAAAAGTTGTAAGGGTGACTGTGAGCTCAGTGAGTCCCTTCTCTATATACCCACAACTTCTAAAGAAATCAAGGAAGTTCTTATGTGCAAGTTGGGTCCTTTCACGAGAAAGATGTTCATGTGGGTCAACAAACAGTAAAACAAACCCCAATGAAAATGATTTTAAAATCACCATCTGCTTATTCAAGTACAGCTGGGGAGAGGGACACCGCGGTCAAAAAATCCGTTTCATTTTCATTAAGTCTCTTTCAAAAGAGATGTTACATGAAATACTATTGGTCCTAAATGTTTTCCCCTTGAGGAGAAATGTTCCAGCTCCATTTGAAATAATGCTTGTGGAATGGAGAACTCCTTACAGGATGAACATGGATCTTGGATAGCAAAGTAAAACGGATGCAGGAGATGGGGAAAAAAATAAGTAAAAAGAAAGTGCAGAGATTCTTCGGAGGCAGAAGGCTGAACAACATTAACTGCTGAAGTTGAACAAGTTCTTAACTGCATAAATTGAGTACGTTATTCAGAGGTAAACTCACATTAAGCAGAAAGCTCTACAGGATCTACCAAATCAACAGATACACAACCTGCTCAATACATGACTGTTGCATTTACTAACTCTCCTGAAGCATCCCAGCGTGGCCACGTGTCCACGTGTCCAGGGCAGGTCAACGCAGAGCTACCAGACCGTGGCACAGAAATGGGATTTAACCAGCAAAATAAGGATCTCTCTAAGGAGACCCGAGTGTACCTCTTGATCTTCCAAAGCTGGTGGGCCTGAGGTTGGCTTGGGGTTTGTCATTCTGAGCTGCTTAATAAGCAAACATTAAATGGGGGTTTTTATTGGGAAGGACAGGGGGCAACATAAAGATGGAAAGAAAAAGGCAGTGACTATATTGCAACTAAAAGGATCACAACAATATCCCTCGTGTCCACGACTCCATTTTAAAAATACGTTTGCTACCACCCTTCTTGAACATCCAAGAGCAGGAACGTTCCAAACCGTGCATTTTCTTGCAACAAAGTTCCCTAGAGTTTGTCCTGGTGGATGCAAAAAGATTCCTCAAGTACCAGAGGACATTTCACACCCGAGGATACTCAGTGTGAGAATATTCTTCACCAGTTTCATCCCTTTCTTCACCAGTTTCATCCCTATCAATTCACTCAGGTCCACAAAGCTCAATCATCTCTATTCAGCAAAAGATAATAGAAACCAGATGCACACTAATCTCGACCCACTCCTGCAAAACTATCACAATTTCTTATTTACGGTGTGGAATCCAATGTAGCTATCAAACAGAGGTCAAAGCCTCAAAGCACCAGTCTACAGCAGGAACTATTGTCCCCTTTTTGTGCTAACTCGCTCGCAAGTCCTGCCACACTGCAACCAAAATCCATTCTGATAAAATTAGCTCAATCCAATTAAAGGACAAAGTATAGTCCTTAATTAGATGTTCTGATTATTCTGAAGCCCTCTTTTTTTGGTTCATCTGGAGTTTAGGCCTGTAAAAGCATACGAATTAGAAAGATTTTAAATGCTCCTGTTCTACTCTTTGCTTAAATTTGAGTAGCAAGAGTTTCCCAAAAGCATTAAAAGAGATGTATAAAAGGAAAAATGTGGGATGTTTAACTTATTCAGGCCTCTTTTTGCTCCTTTTTTCCTATTTCATTTATAGCACTTAAAAAAGAAAAAGGGAGAATTAAAATAGTATGTCTTAGTTTAACTACATTAAGAACGCCCAAATACTTATAGATAAAGCAAAAATATTGAATTATTTGAAAAAGTTAACAAGATATTTCCTTTCCTCCTCCTATTATTCTCTCTAATGGTAAAGCTGAGTATTTTCTGTTTGTGCCAAATTCCGGTTTCAAGTTTGCACGCACCAAGAAAGTTTTCTAGCTGCAGAACCAAGCTCAATGAAACTACCTCACTACAGACTCCGTTATGGAAGACTCACTGAGAGAAAAAAAAGCCGAACAACAAAACACATTAGCCCATGAACATTAATTAGTTACTGTCATTTTCATTACAGGTCATATGGATTTCTAATTCTTCCTTCTGCCACTGATTTCCATTTTTAGGAACACTTGATAATCTCTCCCGTTTCTTAGTGGTACCATAGTGGCAGCAACATCAATCAGCACTTTTTCATCATATTGAAGAAATCTGCCCTTCCAGCTCACCAGCCCATGACAGGAGAAGGTTACTGACCTCAATCTGCTGAATGGCCTCTTCCCGCTGGCGGATGGCCTCCAGATCCTCTTCCGTGATTTCCGAGAGCAAGGCTTGGTCCTGGCTTTGGTTCTGCCAGACGCCATCTCCTCCGTTAAAGATCTTCTCATCATCGCGGAGGTCAGAGAAGGGAGTCCTAGGGCTTTGCTGTGATGGGAGAATGGAAAGAAAGCAAAGGAAGTGGAAACGTTGTCCGGTTTTACATGGACTTCTTAGGGGAAAAGAAAATACTAATCTAATAAATTGCATAAACGGTCGTGAAAAGGCGAAGAGTTCCATGAGAGGAAACATTATCAAGTCTTGAAGGAAGTTTTAGGGCCTAAAACTTCAGCAACCAATTTCAACTTTCCAACAGTTTTGACAGAACAAAACATTTATGTGCATTTGAAAAATGATGCATTTACCTGCTTGATTTTCCTGCAGGTTGTTCTGGAATTAGATACTGCCTCAAGCAAACATAAAGCCTATGCAGTTGTCCGGCAGATTTTGTGATCGAACTCGCAACATTCAACATAACAAAGGATCCCCTTGAGTCTATTTCTGAGATAAACCACACATAACTTAAAAAAAAAGGGAAAATCACTGCAGTCACGTGACTGCGCAGTCATCACTTGGAGCAACTCACAGTTTCACGATTTTCACTCTACAGAGTTGACCTGATTTTGCTGACACATCAGATACCATTTTGTAGGGAGCGAGGTGTTCATACAACCTCTGGGAGCTGTGCTTGTATTCAGACCCAGATTTTAAGAGGTTGTTCATGATCCAGCTGCATCTACACTTCAGGTAGGACTTAAAAAGGTCTTCTCCTCCCAGCCTTTAGCTTCTGTGCTTATAGAGATGTTGGCTGCAGTCTAGACTGGACCCAGAGAATGAACTGACACAATTTGGTTGGGAGAATCAGGAGGCTGAGCTCAAGTTTTAAACTAACAGGCATTGCTGAAGACTCCAATTCTACAACTCCACGAGTATTTCACTTAGAACAACGTACAAGGTCCTTTAAACTGGCCCTGAGCTGAGCTTTGACTCCTAGTCAAAAGTTATAACGAAAAAGGCAATCCAAGTTTTTCTGACGAGCTGAAGATGAAAGAAGAAATGTCAGGCACTACAGCACATTCTGGACCTGAACGTCCTCAAAGACTCTGAAAGCTACAGGAGAAAACAAGCAGAAGAAATCAGAGGGATGCTCAGTCCTCTGAATCTGGGCTTATCCAAAGCACAGCCACCAGGGCTTTTCAATGAGTTGTGCCTGAGAAAGAAAGGCCTTTGCCATCTCGCTGTGGCCAAGTTTTCAAAGATATTAAATGCCCTGAGCTCCCAGAGAGCAAATCAGAAACAAGGCCATCGAGTAGCTTGCTGCAGAAGGACTGGAGACCTGGAAGGACTGGGAGGACTCAAGTGGAAGTTGTGGAAACAAAGTCAAATCACCACATCAAGAATAAGAAGCTTAAGCAAGAATGCACGAGGGAGACAGGGGAATGAGAAAAAAACAAACCAAAACATTTATAATGTGTTTTACTTCTCACTTGTTTGTTTAAAGATCTGTCTTGGAAGAAGTGTGAAGGAAGCATAGAGAAAATCAGCAATACTTTAACTCTTGCAATGACATTTAGAAACTAGCTGGTGAGATTTTGAAGAATATCAGGCATCTGGAAATACTTATTTAACTCTTAAACTCACCTTTAATTCTCTAAAATGTGCATAATTTCTGCATTTAGAAACTAAAGAATTTTCACAGTTGCCTAAAGCTAGACTTTGCCTTACGGAATTAATTCGGTATTATTACCATCATCTAGTTGCAGTCAAGGAAAATTACACACTGTGATGAAGGAAGTGAGCTGATGGAAGAAGTAGAGGCACACAGAAAAATCATCAGCAAATAGTCAGGTATCTTTCAAAAATATAAACAGAAGATTAAAATCTTTGCCATTAATGTCTTTGCTTCACCTTCGGCTGCCCTGGGATCGGTTATCTACAGAGAAAGGGTGTGTAACAGGAAGAAAAGCATCATTCAAAATTACGTTAAAAATTCACTTACACTTTAAAAGATCCATTTTAAGAAGATGAAGATACTCTGGGGGTGTTTTATTGACTAATTATGACATGCCTTGGACACTAACTTATCTGGTACCGTGTTTCAGTGCCAAAACCATGTACTAATGAACTCAAGAAACAGATCCTTAGGGCATTCTAACGTTTCATTTATAGTGACAGAGGTGTGCTCTCATCTTCACCAGTAGGCTAACCAGGACATGCAGAGGTTCTTACACTGCACAGTGCCAAGTAGGCTGGAAGAGTCCAAGTCTCTGCCCTCTAAAGATGCAGGAAAAGAGTGATGTCATGAAATTCTTGTCCTATGGTCGCAGCACAGACACTGTGCCATGGACCAAAATGCACATGAATGGAGACTGAAAGCCATATTTTCCTATGCAGGTATGTATTTCAGCGGAAGGTAACAAATTTACAAAGTCCCACAAGAGGGACATTGATCTGTTGGAACGAGTCCAGAGGAGGCCATAAAGATGATCCAGGGACTGGAGCACCTCTGTTACAAGGATAGGCTGAGGAGGCTGGGTTGTTCAGCCTAGAGAAGAGAAGACTCCAGGGGGACCTTAGAACTTGCCTTCCAACACCTGAAGGGAACCTTCAGGAAGGCTGGA
This sequence comes from Baryphthengus martii, assembly GCA_013396935.1. NCBI lineage: Eukaryota > Metazoa > Chordata > Aves > Coraciiformes > Momotidae > Baryphthengus > Baryphthengus martii. The sequence goes on from VWZK01015707.1 coordinate 27,267, forward strand.
GAGGGACTTTTCACAAGAATGTCCAGCGATGGGACAAGAGGAAATGGTCTTAAGCTGAAGGAGAAGAGGTTTAGACTGGATTTTAGAAAGAAGTTCTTCAATACGAGGGTGAGGAGACTCTGGAATGCATTGGCCAGAAGAGTTGTGGAAGCCCCCTCCCTGGAGGTGTTCAAGGCCAGGTTGGATGAGCCCTTGAGCAACCTGGACTAGTTTAGAGGATTGGATTAGATGATCTCTGAGGTCCCTTCCAACCTAGGCCATTCTACGATTAAGTTTTCAAACATTTCCTGTTCTGTTCTGAGAACACAGGATTATCAGGAGAGCCAGCAGCACAGCAACCAACTTTTCAAATCATATTAGTCCATGTAATACCCCAGTCGTGGCACAAATGTGCTCGATCTTTGCCAGTGTCAACTTTATTAGTCATCCCTTGTTGGTCCTAGCATCTGTAAACAACACAGCCCCTCAAAGAATCCAGAGAGTGAAATGCAAGTGATGCTGCTCAGTCATCTCTTCCAAAAGGCAGCTATTCATGTGTTTAAATAGATAATGGTCTAGACACAGATGTTTTCCTCTAAACAAAGCAGTGGCTTAAGTTAATTTCAGAGCTGCTGAAGGCAATTATGTGAGTTTGTATCCTTAACATCCTTCGAGAAAATTCAACCAGGGCTGCTGAATGAGTGAGTAAATCAGGAAACAACAGGATGCAAGGGGGGGCTGAAATTTCCTTCCAGACATAAAAATGGCTCCATGGTAAAATCCAATATAGTCACCACGACCTGCTACCAGGGAATGTACGGTGGCTGGCTCTGCTAATAAATTAGAAGTGATTTTGTGTCCATTGATGGTACAGAGACCCTCCGTTTGGTCATAAAATGAACAAATCCCATTTTCAAACGTGGACAAAGCTAATGACTTCTAATACTTCTGACTGAAAATTGCATATAACTTGTTCTATCGGTGGCCTTTGTTTCCTTTTGAGTTGTGTTCGCTGCCACGTCTGACAAAATATTTTATTTGGAACAAGAAAAGATATGATGGAGGACGCTCACTGAGCCTCCACAGATAAAGCTCCTTTTGACAGTGCACTGGAAGGGGCCGTAACTCCCTATCCAGGCATTTCCACATTAAATTGGATTTAGTGCCAAATATGATGCCCTGTGAATCTCTGTGTAATTTTCTGTTGGACTTCCTTTCATGAATTGATAATTGGATGTGTTTGAAGTTGTTCTTTTGTTGAAGTTTGCCCGTGGCAGATTTTTGTCGAGATGTATCTACAAACCAAACTGTGTCTGTGAAAAAAAATGATAGGAGACAAAAAGTTGAGTATATCTGATATGTTGAGCAGTTCTTTTAAAATTAAATTCTTAGGACTGAGGGTCATGCTATGCTGTTATTCATCATATCTGAAAAATTATGCTCAGGCACAACATTTTTTTTTTTTTCTGTTGGATAAAATCTTTTCACCGGGATAAAATCATTGCTGCTTACAACTACATTTTTTAATCAGATTTATCCTACCAATGGGGAGATGCTATATGCAGCTGCTGATAGAGAAAAGGGAAAAAAAAATAATCGAAGGTTTTATCTGGATGGAGACAACTTCTGCTGGTATCTGCACTTTACCAGCCGTCAAATCTTCGCATCACAAGTTGCACGTCTGAGACCCCTCCGAAGATGACCCCTTTCCACCCCTGTGCCTGTCTCTCTCCCCAGTTGTATATTAGAAGGGACAGAAGAGGAGTGTTGACACACACAGCTTCTTCTCCTTGTACAAAGCAATGTCACAAGTTTTACAACCCGTGTCACATAAAATCACCAAGCAAGGGACTGAAATGACCTCCCTTCTACTTCCCATATGGTCTTTATTCCACCCAGAAGGAGAAATCTAACATGAACCCCACCTAAGATAGTAACAACCAGCCTTCATGATTCATCTTCAGAGAGTCAGGGAAGCTCCTGCAGCAGTAAAAGGTGTACTGGTACCACCTCAGACCTGTAGCTTCCTTTCACTTCTCTAACAATGCCGTTTTTGATCGCTTGTTACAAAATTGTTCCCTTAAGAGAAATTAAGGACGTGGAATGTTGACCGGAGGTGGATGAGAAATGACTCTTACTGCCAGTGAAATGTTTAATGATTTCATAGGAAAAATTCTCCTCCACACCTCATCAAAAACTGAAGACATCGAGAAAAACTATATGACAGAGACACAGACACACAGTCCCTCCAGCTCAGGCTAGGGACAAGTCAGATACCGAAGGTGCCCAATGTCAGCTGCAATAAGATGGGTCTCTCGTAGTCTCTCCCAAAAGAACTGTAAAAGTTGATGTAAGCAATGGAGATTTATTGGAGCTGGATTTACAGACTCTACCAGATGAATGAAACCCTCCAGGGACAGGAGGATGAAGGGCTGAAGAAGGCATTCACACACTTCTACCTTCAACTTCAACATGAAAGGAGACTTGAGCTCAGTGCCTGTGAAATGAGACGTGAACCCATTTCTACACCATCTCCACCCGCTCCAGCTTCACCAGGAGTTGTGTCCAGGAAGAGGAGGTTTACACTTCTGTGTGTGAAAACATGGGAGGGGATACTAAGCTTAGGATGGATGGGACAGAGTTGTGGGTACAGTCAAAGCGGTGAAGGTGGGTCTCCTAACTGGACTGAAAACCTAATTCTAGAGAATAAGAAGGAACAGAAGTTCCTTGTTTTTCTGACTACTTCTCCACTCACATGCACATTTCGAGCAGTTGGAGCTGTCCTCATCATCTCCTGGCTGTAAGAGGCTTAAGACTGCCTTTGATACACACACCACAGTTCACAAACTCATCGTTACCTCCAAGTTTATACGAGCACAGGTAAAAAAGTCTCATGCACATAAGCTAATTTTGTACTACATACTGCAGGTAGCTCCAAGGAAATCTTCCCAACCATGAAAACAGAGTATTTTATGGGTCTTAGATGACTCAGGTAGCAAACCAAGGAAGGTTGCTCTGTCTTCTCCAATCTCCAGAAGCCTTCTGCACCCCTAGCAGAGATATGGCCAACTCAAGAAGTAATCAACACACCTCCCACACCTCCCGCAAACTATCACATTTCCTTGGGTGATGTTTTGGCTCCGGCTTTCGAACAAAATGCAAATGCAGAGAAGTTTCTCTCTTGCTTTATAGTATGTACAGACATATAAACAGCCAGGCTACACTTTATGAGGATATCCTATTCTCAGCAGCATCCAGGCTCAGAGATTCAGGTTTTATTGCGTGTAGAATAATGAGGCCGAAGCGCCTGCGTTAAAGATCAATAAAAGACTTTACAGGGAGGGCCGCTGTGCGGAATACTGCCGGAGTTACGCTGCCTGCCCGGCCCTGACACATTTTTAATACTATGTTTGCACTGCAAGCTGCCCAGGACAAAACTGGCACGGAGCAGCCAGTTTGGCCTGCCTATCTCCAACGTACAGCTAGGTTAAGACGACAGATAAATCCGCTTCGATGATCTGAGTTTCTCAAACCATCCTTCCAAAACAACTAACCTTGCAGTCGCAATGAGATTTAGGGCTGTATCTCGCCAAGCAAAAGCCCAAAGCAATTACAGGTAGAAAGGCCTCCGGCAGGCAGAGAACAAGCAGCCTGGGACTTCTAAATCTTTTAGGGGAGTGAAATAGTGATATTACAAGGCTGTCTTATTTTTCACGCGGATGATCGCGGCGCTGATCGGTAACCTGAGCTCTGTTATCTTAGGGCGAGCACAAATTAACCATTGCTCTTCCTTTTTCCCTCAAGCATGGGTGCACTGAAAACTACAAACACGAGGACAACTTTCAAGTGAGGTATTTTCAATCCTTCCTACGTGCATCACTACCATGGGCAAATACAGGAATGCGTTCAGCATTTTCTTCAAGTTATGTAAATTTGATTACTCTGCACCAATGTAGCATGAGAAAAGCCAGCATGGGGAAATTAGCATAAAGGGAAGGGCTGAAGTGCATTTTTATTTAAATTAACCAGAATCTCTCATGTGTTTCTGTCTTCACTCTTGATCAAGTTGTTTACTTTTGAATGATGTGAACCTGAAATTGAGCAAGAAAATCACCATTTCTACCAGCTTCCTGCTATGGAATTTGCAAGAAATTACTATTTTTAGGGGAAAATGCAATAGCAGAAACTATTTTGCTAGTTTGCTTTTCAGCATTTATAAGTTTAATCGTTCAAGTCTCTGCAGTCACGAAAACTAAGAAAATACATTTAGTTTCCTGGAACTCGAAGAGACTTAGAGAGTACCTAGTGCACACCTCCTACTGTTTTCTTCTTCTTTATTTTTCCTTCAAGACTTTATTACTTCACCAAATTCATTCTGAGCAATCCTGACCTCATCACCTAGGGCTGCTGTAGTTCAGAGTCGATCTTTCTGTACTCAGGGTGAGAGAATTAAATGACACGTCTGTGGTAGACGAAGAAAAAGAAAATAAGCCAGGGGCCTGGGGTTTAGCTCTCTGATAACCAACACGCTTTTAAGCAGCACAGCGTATTTTCACCCCAAGGTGAAGACCAAATGCAGGAGGAATGCCCTTCCTACCAGGCTGAGATGGTAAATCGCTCATGGAGATCATCAGCTGCTAAGGCAAACCTCGGGTGATCCCAAGAGCTACATTTTGTCAGGTATTTTCACCCTGTATAATTCCTACAGATGCCCCATGAAGGAGGGAAGGGGCAGTTTGTTCTGGTCCTATTTCCAGCCCTCCTTTTATCCCTTGATGCAGTAATTTTATCTACCATGCAAATAGATGGTCTCGTGGCGCAGTGAGTGAAATGAAACAGCAACAGTGAAGTGAGGTATAAATTTCCCCTCTCTGTAATCTAACAACTTTTTCTTTTCCATCCCATTTCATCGAGTGACTTAAGTCTGATTAAACACGTCTACACCCATCCTTCTCAAAGCCAACAGCCTGTGCTATCACTAGCTTCAGGTGGCGTCTCTATACATGCAACGCAAGCGGATAAACATTCCTTTAAGGCTGTCGCGAAGGAGAACATTCACTGATAGTTTTACAGCATCGCATCACATTCCTAAAGCTGTTCCTGCTCTTTCCTAGCTGGCTGAATAATTCTCCAGCTCTGCAGAGCTCTGCTGCTGGCATCGTTTTTTGGCCGGCACCGCTGTCTGAGAGCTGTGCTGTACATCATCCCCGGATCCTGATGCTGGGCAGAGAACTTCTCTGCTCACAACTCCCTCGCTGAACATCTGAAGCACCCGACGTTTGTGTAAAGGCACCACGCTTACGAGAGCTCTCACACATGCATCTAGACTGTCTAGAAAGGACCAAGTTGTCTCTGTCTCCCAACGGATGTGCCACACAGCTGGGGAGCAGGATCCCGCTAGGGAGGCAAACAAGAAGGAGAATGAGTCACTGGCTCACTCCTTAACACCCGTCTAGTGCAAAAAAAAACAAGTGAGGAGTCTTTTTCCTGGGTTCACATGAAGGGAAGAGCCAAATTCAGCTTGATTTTCTGCGGCAGAGACAGCCCCTAGCACAGGCACCGTGCCACTCTGGAGTGTGGAGCAATGGAAAAGTAGAAAAATGCTGTAAATAAAAAAAATCTCTATTTTTCTTTCAAGTGCTCAGCCCTTTTTTTTTTAAAGAAGCACGATTGACTCCCACAAAACCTCTTTGGCACCAAACTTTTAATCTCTTTTTGCTACTAGTCTTTGGCCGGGTTTCAGTGGACTGCTCAGTGTCCAAGCAAATGTTCACAGCCTGGGATTGAGGAACATAATCACTTAGTGAGCACTCTACAAAATATCTGCCCATTCTACAGCCCCTGCACTGTCTGTGTTCATAATATATTTGCTACTGATCCCAAATTAGGATAAAAATCCGAGGCAGCTTTTCACCACCCATCTGGAGGAGCTCCGTTGAGCTGTGACAGGGTAGGTGGTCAGGTCATGAGGATGGGGAGGTAAGACAAGGTTGCTGCCTCTTTGTGAGGCTGGGGTCCATCTTTGTGAGAGAGGAGGGGAAAAATAGGGGCTGATCTTTGAGCAGGAGGATGGGACAACATCCATTTACTCCATCACAACTTCTGGCATCATCCACAGAAAAGCCCCATCTCAAATAATATCAACATTATCCTGAGAAAACAGCAAGATCATGTAGCACAGAAATGACCAGCTCTGTACTGGGACAACAGCAACACCTCTGTAGGAAACCATAACCTATTTTCACTTACAGGTTTTTCTCAGTAGCCTTCCATTACCCAGTGGATTTCAATAGAAGGCATCGAGACATAAATGGTCTGACTTCTACCACGAAGGGCGCTCAGCCCTCTGGTTCAGTTCACAGCAAATTTTTATCAGCGCTACCTCAGAACAAAACAGTGGGGTTATCACAGGCTGGTAACCTGAAAACATAAAGTCAAAGTGATTTACTCAAAACGATCAAGAAAAAGGGTCAGAGCCAGGCAGAGTCTACCTGAGCAATTAACTGGGGACTCCCATGCGGTATCTCCACCTGAGGAAGCAACCTCTCAATACAGAGAAAATCAGCTCAGTGGAGTCTAGGGCAGGATTTGTCCCATCCCAAAGAGCCATTTCAAGGAAGTATGAAGTCAGCAGCACACATGGCATGACATGGCCTCAGCAGAGAAACCAGACAGATCAAAACCACAAGCTGCAAAGTTCAACAAGAAAGTGTCTTTGACAGACCCTTGACGTGTGCACAGCAGTGATGGGAGCAGACAGAACAAGAGTACACACTTCCTCCATGTCATGGAAGCTTTTTTTGTGGTTTAAATTCACCTGTAATTTTGCTACAATAAAGCCTATTGATCCAAGTCTGACTGCAGGCAGCTGCTTGTTAGGTGTTACACTAATAATATACATAAACTCTTGATTGTTTTTCTTCAGGACATCTTCGGTTTTAATTAAAATACAAACAAAGGTAAAAATGTTTAAAAGACACAAAATGAGAGACACCTGCGGTGAAACAAGAGACATCAACTGAATCAAAATGAAAATATTAAAATTCTAACTTGAGACTACGTAGCAGCATTGCTGTGCAACGGGCTGGCACGGATCAGTGACGTCACCTGTGGTCAGCTTCTGCTGAACTCACTCCCAACATCCAGATAGCATGTAAAGGGTTCACTCCGGCCTCTCTTTTCAACAGATTCAATAGAATCTTTCTATCTCTCTCTCTCTTTTTGACCAAAACTGACCAGAACCCAAGCTGTCACGAGCATCTCAAATAAAGTGAGATTTGGGAAAGCAAAGACACCCTGAAGATAATGGAGGAACTCATCATTAACAAAGACTAGACGATTATGCTGGGCTGCTTCCCAAACTAGGTAGCACTAAAGATCTGTCTGCATTTTTTTTTTTTTCTTTCCCTAGGGTCCTTTTTTAGATTATTTAACAAAGGACAAATCCAGGCAAGTGATCCTGGTATGTAGTTTTTGTGAAAGCCCCTATCCCACACCAGTTACACATGCAGGTGACCTTAGAAACAGGTGGATGGATATTCTCCACTGGTTTTGCTAGAGATGGACTTGGGAACATCCAGATGGACTAGAAAAGGCATGCAAACAATCTCGACACAGCTTGAGTAGGTCGTGTTTTCAGCCAGCTCAGCTGGATCTGGAAGAGCACATCTGGCTGTGCTTATTATAGAGGTTCCGCTGATCCTCTTGAGTCAAGAAAACAACCAAGGCCAGGAAAGCACACTCTTTATGGGCTTTCCCTTAAACTTAGAAAACAAAATAGGGCTTTAGTGAGCCCAAGCACTAATTTCCCAATATTACCTGCAGTTTCTGTGTGCTGCAACCAAGAATTGCTTGAGGAGCAAGTTCCTTGGTCTCTTTTTAAGTAACATATCTGCTTAAGCTAACAAGGAGTGTGCTGAAAGTATAACTCAACAAACAGAAATAAACAGAAATTCCTTTTATTACCTCCCCATGCTTTCTACAAAATTCCTATTTTTCTTTTCTTTTTTTAATTTTTTTTTATTGCTTTCCCTCCAAACACGTTATGTTTCAGTTCATGGGACACGATCATCCAACTGGCAATGCTGGGAGGAAAGGAAGATACCTGAAACTTAGCATTTGATTCTAGTGTTGTATTTTTAAGTGTAAAATTATGGCAGAGCAGGGCACAGCAGAGCCTAGTTAGGGACTTCCGTGCAATCAAAAGGTCTGTAGCACTTGTTCCTAAAGAGATACTTTCAGGAAAATAGAGATCACATTTTTTACTAGATTGGTGAAATGGCTGCTGTCTCTCTAAGAATGCTTCTTCTAAAATCCAGAAACATCAACAGCGACTGTCCGAGTGGCTATTTCTCTGACCTGTCCTAGACATTCACGAAGGAGAGGAAGAGACTGGTTCTTTCTCCTGACCAGCAATAGTCTAATCTCCCAACCTGTAAATGACCTTAAAAATAAGTTCAGTTGAAGGGAATTAAATGTTTGTCCTGGTTTCTGTGTGCTGTGACAGCAAGGAGTGACATAGGTCAGAGGACACTGTTTTACTGGCAATATTTAACGACGAGTCAACCTTATTTGGAGGATGTGAGCATCAATCTCAAGAAAAATAAAGAGTGACAACTTGAATTTCAAGTCAAACGAAGTCAGGGTATTTAGTGGTTGAGAGAAAAATATGAGAACAGCAGCAAGAAAATTATATTCTTCCTCAAGAATAGCGATACAGTTACTACAGATCTCAAGAAAGAGAAACTAAAGATAGTAGGTAAATTTAGTTACAGATGTATATTTGTGACCAAAATGCCTGCAAAGTGAAATAATCAAAATGGGAAGAGTAAACATTGCTAAAGGGAACAACATCTTCTTTCTCAATTACTTTGTCCAGGGAGAATTTGGCAGTTTGCTAATTTATCCTGCATGAGCTCTTTATAGGGCAAGATGAAGGGAATTTAACCTTCCAAACAGTGACAAGAAATAAGAAGTGCCAGCGGAGGAAAGCAACGCAGACCAGCTTTATTATCCTCATGTGCTCCATGCTGTCTCTGTGATATACGTTAAGAGATGTGCCAATTTTCCTTTGAGCTCAAGCGCTCGGTCCCAGACCGCACGATTAGCAGACAGGCTTGATGAAGGCTTTCATGAGGATTGAAAAGCTACCTACAAATGTCTGCAAAATAAAACATTCAGGGAAAGGATTTAGATTAAAAAAAAAAAAAATGTCAAAAGGTTTTCGGCTCAGCGCTTCTGGAACACGACATGTAACAGAATTGTCCAAAATCTGTGCGTTTTTTTTCCACTGAGCGTCAGGACAATGTCTTAATCATGTCAGAGGCAGGAGAGGTCACAGATAAATATTCAGATAATTTCTCCCACACATTTTTATTGGACTATTATTATGAATTTTAATTCTGTTTTAACTGTTGACTTTCCAAACTGATGGGGCATTGCCTATCCACATGGGCTTTAGCACCCTAGATACATGTTTCTTCCCTAACATCTGGCCATTCTGACTTCTGTTATTTAACTCAATGCATAATTCACTTGGTCTTTGTATTTGCACCTTGAAAGTATTTATAGACCGTAATCATGTCTCTATTGACATCTTCTTCTACTTAATTTAGCTCCCTCATTTTCTCAGCTGATGTTTATAGATTACACACCTCACGTTATTTTACTTGCTCTGTTTGTGTTCTTTTTTATTCTCTCTGTACATACCCTTCCCAAGCCATAAACTCCAAGATTTCATTGTTTGCGCCACAAAAACACATTTCTGTTGCAAAGTTTCACCCAAACACAGGAGAAATTTTGTCACATGTTAAAGTCTACCCTGAAAACTGCTCTATGGGACGTTGGTTGGTTGGTGGATTGGTTGTCTCCTGGAAATTGTCCTAACTATTAGATCTAATCTCAAAGGGCTCTAATCAGGACATTTTCCAGGGGATGGAAAATGTCCAGATCTCTTTAGTGTGTGTAGAGATGAGGTTTTTTATCACAAGAGCAAGAAGCAATTTCCTAACAAATATTGGGTGCACATGAGTGCAGGCACACACCCATTGGCACTGTCCCATCTCTGTGTCCAAGGAATCACGGATTTTTAGGGAAGGAATGGACCACAGTGAACCACAGGAAGGGCGGTTGCAGGGAATTTATTTCCTTGTCTACTGTCTACTCCAAACAGTGAAGAGGGCTTCTCCACTGGGCAATTCAACCCAATAAAGTTATGCACTTGCTTCTTTTTTTCTCTCCTGCCTTTCTAAGGAGCTACACACTAACAGACTGACCTAAAGTTAGAGGCCAGATTGCCCTATCAGATAATAAGTGTCCCTGTCAGAGAAAGAGGGATAAATTAGGCAGATGCTGGTTCAGGATCAGAGATACAGACCTGTAAGTGGGATCCTAACACTAATTTGAGATGTTTGCCCAGTAGATATCTTCATCTGAATTCATCAGCCAAACTAAAATGCCAGAACTCTACCATGCCAAGCTTGACAGATCCACACTAGAAGCAGTCACCTCCAAGCTCCTTGTTAAGACTCTCATTAGATTTGGTAGAGACATGGTCAATAAAGTCAATGGAGATGAGAGCCCTTTTTTCCAAATTAAAAAGATTGACAGCTACTTAACATGAGATTGCGTCATGGACTATAAAAGGAGCCTTGAATGTCAGGCTCAGAAGTAGAAACCAAACGATACAAAAACCACAATTCAAACCCCCACAGAGTTATAGTGTTGTGGTTTTTTTTTTTTTCCTAGAGAACAATTCACCCTACTTAGCTCAGATGAGTACAATAAGATGAGTACACTAAGATGTTTCTATTTCTCTCAAACTGACTGAAGAAAGAGTCTTGTGGCCTTCAGAGGTAGAAATCTGCACTGTGGAACAATTGATAAAGATTCTTTTGGCATAGATGGTTTGAGATCCTTCTAGATTTCCTAGTGTTGGATGAGGGCAGTGAATCAAGACAAGGGGAGGTGCCCTTGAATCTACCTGAATTCCCTCTTCATGGAGAAATCCTGTCTTCCCACACACAGCACATATAAGAGTAGAAAACACTGTTAGCAATTATCCGGTCGGCGTAACCAAGAAGTGACAAAAATATCACTGTTTTATTGATGTGTGGTTTGTGTATTCACGCTTCACATAGAATGACCTTTTCTCTCACCACGCAGAAGCCTGAACCATGTGAAACGCTGAATTTCTTTTGACAAGTTTCCTTCGGCTGGTGAGATCTGGAGGCAACCAGCATCTCCCTCACAGACCAGATCCTTAATAGACTTAATAATACCATGAGGATATGAAGTGATCTTAGCTACATATTCACACTGTATGAGATCATACTGCATCAAAACTTTGATAGATGCCTCTGTTATTTGTTCATCCTTAAGGAGCAATGACCCGAACATTAGCATGTCTAGTAAATTGTTCTAATGTGTGGTGAAAGGGGACTAATGGATACAGTAATTGATTGTTTGATGGATAGCTGGGGAGCCCTTTGATTATGAGTTTTTGCTACGGTCCAAGACATTTTCATTCTCCAGTTAACCCAGAGCTGATTGCTCGCATGAATTATCTCCTTCTCTGCCTGCAAATATCATTCTCTTAATAAATATTTCATTAGAAACAAATCAGTGGTGGGGAGAGAGGAGAAAGCAGATGCTCGATGCTGTGCTTTGAGGACATTATAGAGTCTACAGAACAGACGCAGAGATTATCCGTGAAATGTGCTCGGGTCAGACAAGAGGTCTTTGCTTCTCTAGGATTTACTCTTCAGAACAACCCAAGAGTCCGGAAGAAGCCTGAGGGTCAATTTAAATCAGTCAAGGGAGGTCCAGTATGGACCAAGAAGGATGTGGGAAAGCCACTGTGTTAAAGCTGGATTCCTCACAAATTCCACCTTCCTCTCTCCCAAGCTCCAGGCAGAGCTTTCATGTTACAACAAGGAGGGATCCTGTTGCAGAATCCTGTTGAAGAAAAAGAATTTCAGCAAGAAAATAGCGTTATAATTCCTGAGATTTAGCACCTGAGGGTTGAATCTTGATCCTAGTGAAGCTTACGGCAAAATTCTCATGGATATCAGCTGGGGGGTTTGTTCATTTATCTTCCCATGACGACTTCTCAAAAGTTATTTACCACCTCTGTTTAGCTTTAAGATATTTAACTACTCAAAACACCCATACTGAACCTGCTTGTTTTATTTTAGCTGGTTATTTTTCAGTGACTTACAACTCTGAGTTACAAAGGTGGCTACTCTCTTCTCCTAAAGGACAGCGCAGAAACCAGGCAGAAGCAGAACCAATGGGCAATAGACTCTGTTCTGCAACTCAAACTCCCAATCCTGGATCAACCCTGTTTCATATCCCTTCAAATTTTCAAGTATGCAGAGAACACTGTGGAACTCCACAGGCTCCAAAGGAGCAGAGGAACTTCACAAGCTAAGCTTGAGTCAGAAGTAGTTTGCTACAACATAGGAAGGAGTCGCCACGCGAGCTAATCCCAGCTCGCTTCAGCGCCGCACATTTAGTACGCCGAAAACGGCTGCGGTTTTTAAATCCTCTTTTATTGAAAAATTGTTGATGAGTAAAATACATAATGTTCCCTATTCCTCTCCACCCTGTGTAGGTCCCCTGGGCATTGAGACGCTCTTATCTTGTTTTCCTAGCTGTTCCTCGAGCAGACTTATATTGTTAGTCTCACAATAGGTATCATTACGTCAATAAGCACAATTTAAACATTAATAGTATGGTGATGGGCAGAAATGCTCCTGATGGTATCACATGCTAGCAAAGGAGTTACACATGCCAAGGAAATGGCTTCAGTGCTCTTTTCTCTCAGTTCCTCCCAAAAACTTCTACAGAGGAGGATGGCATGAGCAAAAGGGAGGGGAGAAGGAGAGAGAGTGATGGAGGAAAAGGAAAAGCTAACCAAAAAGAGAGCAGGGACGAGCAAGAGAGAACGAAGAGCACAGAAGATGCCTGGAAAGGGGCAGAATGGGACAAAGAGAAAAGAAAGCGTGGAAATGAATTGAAAGGAAGTCAAATGCAGATCCAGGATGCTTCCAAAATGCACAGATCTCCCACTCAGGTAAGCTAGGATTTGAGGGAGGACCATCTGCAGATGTTCCTTAAAGGGAATGAAACCCTCAGCAGTGCTGACATATCTCAGAAGGGATGGGAGAAGGAAGGCAGGGAATCTTTCCAAAACCAGAGTAGCCATTACAGAAGCCTGTGTATTACTGTTGTTGCTCCTTAGTTACCATACGTAAGCCAACTCGTGGGAGTAAATTCCACAGTGACTGAGCAGCAAATCTCATTTATAGACAGAAAACTCTGTCTTCTCCTGAAGAAGTATTTGGTATTAATTTCTGAAGATAAACCAACATCCTGCCCACTTTCTGGAAAGGGAACTTTCTTGCCACAGGGGACTTCTAATAACAGAGACTAAAAAAAACCAAGAAAATCATGGAAAAAAACTCTCTTTCCAGATAAACAGTAAACTCTCACAGTCTCTAAGAGCCTTCTGTAAAACTCAAACAAATGTAGTTTCCTACTAAATTATATCACGTCAACATCCTTGGGACAATGGCCTAGGACACACTGCAAGAGCTTGTTTCTTAGTTATGATCACACTGGTCTCATCTCCTTCTGTTTGCCAAATGAGACCTGAAAATAGATGAAAAGTCATCTTCATCATACTCAGCGGGTGTGGAGTCTCCTTCTCTAGAGACATTCAAAACCTGCCTGAATGCATTCCTGTGTGACCTGTTCTAGGTGATCCTGCTCTGGCAGGGGAGTTGGACTCTACGATCTGTAGAGGTCCCTTCCAACCCCTACCATTCTGTGATTCTGTCTACTGACCTGAAATTAAGACAGAGGAAATTGTTGGCACAGTTCATGTTGGACATATATTTTCCATACCAAGCTGTGGAAGCTGAGTCCATAATATCACTGCATATTCTGTCATAATCGTTAGGCTACACACTGACTTTCTCCACGGAAAGCGCTCTGTGAACCCCTGACACTGTCTGCTGAGGGAGGTGACACTTTCCATCAGTGAAGAGGCATCGATCTGGCTCAGCATTTTAAAGTCCCTGAAGGGTTTACATTACCTTTCGCTGGATTCTTTCTATTTGCTTCCACTGCCCGTGATTTTACCCCTGCTGCTGCTTAGCTCAAACACAACTGTGCTAATATGCCAAAGCCACACATCTAATCTATATCTTTCTCATAGAATCCTAGAACGGCTTCAGTTGGAAGGGACCTTAAAGATCATCTGGTTCCAACCCCCCTGCCATGGGCAGGGACACCTCCCACTAGAGCAGGTTGCTCAGAGCCTTGTCCAGCTTGGTCTTCATCACTTTGAGGAATGAGGCGTCCACAGCTTCTCTGGGCAGCCCATTCCCAGTGTCTCACCACCCTCAGAGTAAAGAACTTCTTCCTAATGTCTAACCTAAATCTACCCTGGTCTAGTTTAAAACCATTGCCCCTTGTCCTATCATCACAAACCCACTGAGTATGATAAAGATGACTTTTCATCTATTTTCAGGTCTCAATTGGCAAACAGAAGGGGATGAGACCAGTGTGATCACAACTAAGAAACAAACCCTTACACAGTGTGTCCTAAGGCCATTCTCCCAAAGATGTTGACATGTGATTTAATTTAGTAGGAAACTACATTTGTTTGAGTTTTACAGAAGGCTCTGAGCATTGGGTAACACCCAAAGTCCCAGGGATTTTTTCCAAGAGGAGTCATGTTAGTTCAGTTGTCCTGGAGGTGTCATCCTTGAGAATTCCATCCTGCTAACCAAAAGATGGCTACTGGGTTGTAGTGATGATGGTGGTGGTGCTGCTATTCTCCTCCAGTCTCACCCTGTCATGCAGTGGCAATGTCCAGTCTGCGCTCCTCAGAAAATGCTTTCTCAGAAAGAACTTTGAGCCCTCCCACCCTGTCTTATTCTAAATACGCCTGGTGGGTCTCATGAGTAACATACCTACACAAAGAGATCTCAGAAAATGTACAGATTGTGCAGGAACATAAATTTTGACTGAACAAGTGATGAATAAAATGCAGAGCAACATCCTCAGATTTTGGGCAAAGAATATATAATCATTCAGTGGTGTTTGCGAAACATGTCAGGCTCTGTCAGGAAGAAGGGTTATAAATAAATGTGAGGTAGATACTTTAATAATGCTATTTCATATACATGCAATAATGAACTTTAATTATTTCTTTGGGTTTCTTTCTTCTTTTACTGTAGCAGATGAGTCAAGCCCAGATGTGTAATGAAACCGATACTGGCATCACAGCATTTTCTTTAGAGGTGACTGAAAGAGCTCTACGGAGCAGCTGCCAAACCATTTCTTCTCCTGTGGGGTTTCCTTCATGCAGCTCACCCAGAATTTAATTCCCCTATATGTGACATAAGTGAATCATAGGGCAAGAAATTTTCCTGATGGAAAAGATTTTGCAGACAAGCGGTCTTCTCACATCGCTTGTCATGAAATGAAGCCAAAGTCATCTTTATCATACTCACTGAAGCAACCTGCCCAGAGGAACCTGTTGCTATGGTATGTAAGGAAGTTCACGTATAACTCTGCATTTGGAAACTGTGGAAGCTGATTTAGAGCTTATCAGTAACCTTATCACCAAATATTTGTGCCAGGAAACAAGGAGATTGATTTGTTTCCTGCCACAATGCTGGGAATTATCAGAGGATATCCAAAGGAAAGGTTAGAGATGTTAAATGTAATGATGTTGGATGAAATACCTCACTCATTCCTTGGCTCTTCAGTAGAAACTCAGGGAAATTAAAAGAGCAATGAGGTACATCACTCCTTTTGCAAAATGCCCTCCTGTCAACGTCTACAACGACTTTCACAAAGTCATATGAGGTGAATTCCACTGAAATATTTTCATTCTCCCTTCTATCTTTCCTGCTCTGTAAGCGAGGCCAAGGCAGCACAACCCTACTGAAACTAACAGGATGAATTCCTCAAATCCTCACACCGTGAAGATGCCATGGCCCAATTCCTCTACTCTCATAGACGCTTTCAAGCTCACTGAGGGGCAACCCAAAAGTATCTAACCTTGCTTGTCAGGTCTGTTCCCAATCCCACACCTAATACTCCAGTGCTAAACAGTAGATAAACAAACCCAGGAAACACAGAACTGCTGCAGACTCCTTGCATGTCAAAAGTCCTTGCATTTGGCGGCTCCTCAGCCTATTCCTCTTTGCACACACCTCCAGACCCACCAATCTCCATTTCCTTCTGAGCATCATGAAAAGAACAAACCAAGCCAAACCCCCCTGACCAAGACAAAGAGATAAAGCAGGTAACCCGTGGCCACGGGTTACTCTGGGAACAAACATGTGCTCACAACAGTGACAAAGGTAAATCTGCTGAGCTCAGTCTAACTTGCTGCACAGCCTACAAACTCCTCTGCCTTTTCTGTAAAATGGGGATTAGTCCTTCCCCCTACAGAACTGAAAGATCTTAATGTGCAAAGTGTTTGAGATCTACTAAAATTCAGCATTGGAGAGTTTCCCAACTCATTTCCCTCTGTTTCATATCAAGTCTTACATACAATCATCTATTCATCAAAAACAACCCAACAAAATCCAAAACGAACCAAAACCAACCAGCAACCCACAAGCCTCCATATCATACTTCTTTAAACCTGTTTTTTTCTTTTGGTGATCAGCTTATATTCTGTAATGTTTTCCAGTCTCTTACAGTTGGGAAGTGGAAGAAGAACGATTGGTGAGTTGTGAGATTAAAGAGGGCAGAAGGGGACAGTCAAGAAGGCCAAAGGGTGGTCAAAGATTTTGTTTGAACTCAAGTCTCTAGACAGGCACAATGGGTTTAGGCTTGGAAGCAACAGAAGGTGCTAGGAGGAGAAAAAGGTTGCATATTGTTGGATAACCTCAAGCTCAAAACAAAATGCATCTCAAAATAAGCAGGACTGGTGTAGGACAAGAACACAACATGCAAAGGACACACCTTTGTAAAATGAGAGGTATGAGGGGCAAAGCATAGAAAAAGAAAAAAATGCAGATCACAAACTCAGCTTTTTTTAAACACACATCAAAAAAAATGGTCCCTTGTCTTTTCTCCCTCTACTTTTCTGCAAAACCCTCTCTCATGTCACACTTTTTCCCAGCCTGAGACAAATGTCCAACAAATGAACACCACTTGATATCACCATTACCTGTACTCACACAGATGACCTGCAGTTTCTTGTTAATTTAAATAATTCTGAACCTTGTAAACTCAGAGGCAGAACAGCACTATCCCATGCTGCACCAGTGAGAGGTCACCACGCCTCCCTCTCCCATGCATTTGACACACATTCATGGCTCCACCAGATCCTGTTGGGGCCCAAGGAAGAGGGACTGATGGGCAAGGGCTGCTCCCACCTCTGGGGGGCCAAAATAATGTGAATGGGGGAGAGGGAGAACCTGCGCAGCCCTGTGGACTCCACCACAGATGAGCACCAAAGCAGCTGAGATGAAAAACTGGCAAATGCCCTGATGCTTCCCAGCAGATGTGGCCTAAAGTTAAAACAACTTCTCCTTAGGAACCTGCAAAATGATATATGCATGTACACAAATTCATTAATATTGTATGTATTTCTATTTAGCATGCACGTTCTACCTGGTACAGAGAACACATAGCAAGTGGTTCCTCCACTGCATTTTTCCACTCTCTTGAGCTGGGACTCTGCCTTCAACAGAAGCATAAAACATCCAATTCCATCCCAAATCTGTACAGATTTTATCCTCATCTCAATGACAGCAATTGACAACAAGCATCCATGGCTTATCAAGCTTTCTCCACCTCCGTTCTCATCTGAGGGCTACAAAACCAAGCTCCTGTATCCAAATGAGTCCTGTGCCAGCAGATGGCACTCCAAAATGTGCAGCAGCCACAGCTTCCCTCACCCCAGCAACTGTTGGATAAGGCTTTTCTTCCCCCTCGCTGGTGCCCAGCTCTTCAGTGGTGCTTTTATTCATGCTTGAATATAAGGGTCAACCAAGTAGCTCACACAATAGGGCCATCAAACTCCCCAGTCCTCAGCTTCCAGGAGAGGTCAGTATGTCCTGCTGCACACAAAGGCCACGTTCCCACTTAGTAGCTCTTCATACAAATGCACACCCATACAGAAACATAATAGAGGAAGGGGAAAGAAGGGGAAGGAGTTGAAAAAAAAAAAGGGGAAGGAGTTGAAAAAAGAAAGGGAAGGGGAAGAAAATTCTTCTTAAAATAAGGAACTCTATAGATGAGGAGATTCAATTGTATCAAGTGTAATATTGAGTGCAGGTTCTAGGAACCAGCTCAATAGTTGTATTGCATTCAGGAGCTTACAGGTTGAGCCAAAGTAGAAAACAAACTACTGCAGCTTTTCATTTTATCCAAGTGAGGTATGCAAACTACAGCTCACAACTGATCCAGGGCTTGCCCAGATTAGAAGCAGGATATGCAGCTTTGCCCCACGGAAAATTGGGTCCATGGAAATAAGCCTTTTTTTTTCCATCCAATTTCCAGCCAGTTTCTCCACGCAGAAGTGTAACTTCAAGAGGTTTCTCCATGCCTTGGTCTCTATGGCAAGGAGGAATTTGGGAACCTGTGGCGTGAGTTTTGCTTTGGGAAGCAGCAAAAACAGGGGCAGAAGGTCAGTTCTCCTTCACTTAGAGTCCCTTGACAGCGCTGCAGTGACCCCAGTGTAACCATTAAATAAATAAATATTTGGAAAAAATAATTAAGATAACAACTTATATTCTTTCATCATGGGAAATATTTCATTCATGCAAGATATCTGAAGGATCCAAGTGGATAAATGATGCATGAGGAAAAAACCTCCCTCGCTTTACCTTTCCCAGCTCCTTTCCAGCATTTGGAGAAGATGACTACTCAAGTTGAGCACAGAGAGACAACAGATGAGAGTGAGGCTTTAGCTGATTCAGGGAGCAGGGAAAAAGTCCTTTTGCACCAAGCCCATTTGATGCGAGGCTTGTCAGAGTGACCTAATGCTGACCTTGGTGTACCACATGGTAACACACCTTTAATGAAAGCAGGATTTGTGAAGGGGACATTGCAAAATCCTGCTGTGTTTTACTGCAGAGGAAACAGTAAAATGTATTCATGTCATCTTGCTGCTGAAACGACAAACTGCCCGTTTGAACACCCACAGGAGAAGAATACCCGTGATAACTTGGCTCAATCACCTCCCTCAGGACTCATCCACAGTTTACAGGCATGAAGAGGCACATGGGCAATGCTAAGCAGGTACCAGCCGTGCACGGTTGACTTGCTCCTGACAGTAGCAGTGACAAGAAACATTCACAGCTCAGCCTTTCCATTCATAGAAATCACAGAATGTCTCAAGTTGGAGGGGATCCATAACGATCATCGACTCCAACTCCCATTTCATTCCCATCTATGGGAGCATAGCACGGTTTGGGTTGGAAGGGACTTCAAGACCATCTCGTTCCAATCCCCTTGGCGTGGGCAGGAAACACCTTCAACTAGACCACATTGCTCAAAGCCCCATCCAACCTGGCCTTGAACGCATCAGAGTTCCTGGGAATTTTCAGCACAGTTTGCTCATGGCACATGTTGTGAATCACCACCTCATTTCAGATTTGAGACAGCTGGATATAAGCTGAAGTCTCTCAAATTTAGGGGAGCATTTGCTACACAGGCACCTTCTCAGATGGAGAAGTTTGTGAGAGTTAGAAGGGAGAACCACCACCTATATTTAGGTGAACATTTTTATTTTATTTATCACGCAGACTATTGTTATCAGCTCAAAATAACTACGGGAAGCATCACCTGCAGCCCATACCTTATCTCACAGATCCTGGTGTACGTCATAAAGAAATTATATATAAATTAGCGCTCTGCTGCTGTATGTCCAGCTTTTATCATTTCACTCCAAAGATACTGAGCATCCTGACTTATCATGAAAAATGAAGATAAAACTCCATAACAAACCAAACTATCAGTTTAATTTGGCAAAATAACACAAACTTGGAGTAGTTTCCAGCTGGGCACCGGAACTATGTAATGGAATGAAGAAGCCCAATTAGAAGCCCGGTCCTGTGTTTTCTTGCGTTTGTAGTAAATCACAAAAAATTATGATCAATTTAAAGTGTCTGAGATAGCAAGTCTGTCTTAATATGCCAGGTCGATTTGGGGGCTGGTATGTGCAATAGCTGGAGCATCACGTGGCATTTCATGGATGATATACAGTATAGGGGAGGTAACAGCACTGCCCTCTACACAGGAGTGAAAGGGGTTAAATATCTTTGAGTTATATAGTGTACATAACATTGGTTATTGAGAACCTGAAAAGAAATCAGATGGAGCCCTAGAAAGGTCAGTAAATCACAGAATCAAAGAATCGTACCTTTCTAGAATGTTACTTTTGTCTTCACCCTCGTGAAGCAAGGGTTAAGCTATTTCCAAATATATTATTTTCATGGGAAAATACCATTGCTGTTCACATTTAATCATGTGATAAATGCAGCCATCAAAGTGGGTTTAGAAGAATACAATTTCCTTCCTTTCAATAATCCATCTCCACAGGGGGGTTTTACTGTATTAAATAACACTGCATTCACTTTGGAGCAAGGTGACACGCTCAGGAAGGCTTCACATTTGTCTCTCCAGTTACTGCCTGACCTTTGCCAGGGCAAAGGTCAATTTAGACTCTTCTGCAAGGTGAGGTTGAAGGAGGGGAGGTGGATGAGGTCATACAAGCATCCCCATCACACCAGCACAAACCACTTCCACTTGCAGTGGGCAAAGTCACTCACTTTATCATTAGCCTCCTGCACAAGGAAAAAAAAAAAGAAAAAAAAGGGAGTATATAGAGGAGAAAAGCCCATAGAGCGAGTAGAACTCAAGCTTGCAGAGTGATGCAGAGGTTTATTTTTCAGAATTATACCACCGCCATCAGAGTCACACACGTCCTGCAGACCCAGCCTACGTTCCATCAGCTCTGGGATCCCGGCCTGCCTTCGCTCTCCTCTTACACTGCTGTCAGCGCAGACCTGACAGCGCTGCCAAAAGGTGACCCTTACTGCCCAGAAAAGCTGCATGCAAGGACAAAGCTCTCTGACCAAGGTGAGTACCTATTCAGCTGACCACATCTGTCACTATATTCCTATTCCGATTCCTACTCCAATTTCCTTGTATTTCTATTTGTGTAGATATCTGCAGATCTCCAGCTGACATGGCTGTGAATATCTAGATATAGCTGTATATCTGGGACCAGGCAGCAACGCTCTGCCCACACTCACTGGGCAAAAACCAGCGCTCCTGAGAACAGAGGAGCCAGCACTCCTTGGAATCCCAGCCAAATCCTGATGCAACAGGTGAGAAAGGCTTTTCCCATCTTTACAGGCTCAGAGATTCCCTCCACGAACGACCCTGATTTGGCATCGAGATGCGGTTATTTGCAACGGCCTTTAAATTTAAATGCTGGGAGGAGAAAGGAGGACTGCAACTACCCACAAGCAACGGCAAAAAAATATTTGTAGAGCTGTCACCGGCTCTGGAAGAATAATAATCTGGGTACCAGTGGAGTTATGTTCTCTGTCTGAGCCTCTGGGCACAATATAGATTTGCTCTGCGTGAAAAGCGCTCTCTCCTATTAACAAGGCGCGTTCCTGCCAACGTTTCATCCCATGACCTCCAAGGTCTCGCAGCCCCAGCGTCACCAATTCCCACGCACAGCGGGGTCCTCATCGGCGCGGGGTGAGGGAAAGGGGTCCCAGGATTTGGGAGCATAAAAGCCAGCTCTTGCAGAACTGGGCGGTGAGGCTGGCTCATTCCAGACAAAACAACCCTTCGGATTGCGCGACGGCTCCGGCAGTGACTCAGAGCTGGGGTAGAGGAGAGCGGCATCGGCGCGGCGTGTGAAGCCAGCGAGCTGCTGTGGAGGAGGCTTGGTACAAAAGAAATCCTTTTTCCCCTGCCTTCATCCTCTGCCCACGTAAAAACCTCTGTCCTTTCCCACTCAAACAAAAGGGAAAAAACAAAAGAAAAAAGAAAAACCCACGGAGAAAGAAACAGATAAAAAAATCCCCCCCAACTCAACCAGAAAATCCAGCTAATGACTAAAAAATCCTTTGCTCGGTTGCTGATACAGGCAGCTGCAATTTCTAGCTCCAGCAGCAGCCACAGGCAAGAAAAATGGGCTTATCCCATGACAGACGCTTGATTGGGGATTGCTGAGGAAAATCCACAATGCTGGGCAATTTAGGAAATAGCAAGTTCCCCTCCAACCTGGTTATATAGATTTGGTCTTTATATAGATTTTGCCTTTTCTTTTCCTCTGTTGGCAGAATAAGGAGCTCGATGTTATTGGAAGCTCACACCTCTAGCCTTTGCAAATTATCTCCTTCACAGATACAGGAGGATTTGGGGGGTTTCTTACAAGTTTTTTACATGCAGCACCCAAGTTCTGAACACTCTTGTTGCCCCATAAAACCTGTACAAGCAGCAGGAGGAATAGGAATGTTTTTCCAAGGAGGGGGCTGCGGTGCAAGTTTTATTGCCCTTAAGGATGAAGGGTTCTTCATTGTAACTCTTACAGTTGCAAAGTGCTGCACCCCTGACACATCAGAAAGGGAATTTAATGGTTAATTAGTGAAGTATTGCACCTATAAAGCCCCCTGGCATGTTTTTGCAAGATCATGGGCACGCTGAACAGAAAAGATCTCCCCCTCTCAGACCTGCTGGAAGCAGAACTTAGGGCCCTTCAGAATAAATTCCACGTCCTTTGGGAACAGAGGAAGTCGATAAAGAAAATCAGGTATGAATGTATTTCCACCTGCTGCTTAAATCCCTGTATCAGAATCTATTCCCCTATCCTCAAATAGGCAGAAAAATAAAGCAAAAAAAACAAAGGAGAAGAGAAAAGAGGAGAGGAGAGAGGAAAAAAAAAAAAGAGGAGAGAAGAGGAGAGAGAGGAGAGAAGAGAGAAAAGAGAAAAAAGGAAAATTATCTTAGGAGAACTGCTTATAAGGACCACCTTATAAAAGCCCACAAAGCAAAAGTCCACACTTCAAGTCAAGAAAAAACCCAACAACAAACCAGCCACGTGATTTAAATGCTCCATACTGACAGCCTTAGGAACAGAGGAGTGGGCTGACTAGGATACGGCTTTTCTAAAACAAAGTTGACATTATTGAAACTACACTTTTTTACAGAAACAGCTGCCTACCAAATGACCTTGAAAAAAGACACAGCAATTACTACCACACATGCAAGATACATTATCACCAAAGCTAAGGCTTGATTTCCTAAGATATACCAGCCTGACTGGAACATTAGGAACTGGGATGAGTTCTAAGATAAGATGTTAGAATCAATAAGATAACTGTGTAAATAAAACCCTTCATTTGTCGGGGCAAAGAGCTGTGTTTTGATTGTGAGAAATTCCATTCCGCGTTTCAGAAAACCACGCACTGCAACCTCCCGTTTCGAACGAAGCTTTGGATTTCCAGCACAAAAAGCGCCTACTGCCTTAAAAAAACCAAAACCAAAAAAACAACTTATCCTTAATTATCCTTCAAAACAGGCTGTTGGTGTTTGCTTAGCCTGTGAGATCCTCAGGGTGGCACAATCTAATAGCTGTGCTTATACAGCATCTACCCTGATAAGGACCCTGTAAAAATAGAAGCCCGAATAACCAGAGTCATTACACACACACACACATATATGCAGATGATGCAGACATGATTGCCAAAAAATTATTCTCCCATAAAGACAAGGATTGGATCTTGCTGCCCTCAAATGAGAATTTTACTCTAATCATATAAAAAAACCCAACTTCATAAACACAGGAAGAAAGAGAGAAATGATGCTTCCTGTGAGAAGGAAGTCCTTTTACAGCATGAATAAATCGATGCAGTCAGGAGAAAAATGCTTGTATATGCAAATAGAGGTTTATTACCCATTTTTGCGCTCCCAAAAAAATGTAATTTACTGACCTTTGAGAGATGGGTCAAGTAGACATACAGAATAAGAAACAAAAGGCATCTCTTTTGGCAACTGCCATGTTCCAGAGCAGTAATTATCCTTCCCTCTCCCCGTGAGCAGCAGGAAATGAAGAGGGGTGCCATTACACTAGGACAATTACTGTAATTTTAATTTCTAAAAATTGCCAGGAAAGTTTCCTCTATGAAAAAAAAAAGTAAGTCTGATTAGTTTGTTTTTTTTTGGTTTGGTTTTAGTTTAAAACTCATTCCTCAGCTAAAACGGAGTTGTGCTTCCCTTTCTCCCACTCCCTTTGGGGAACCACCCACAAAGTCTACACAGTGTGAAAACCCACTTTCCTTCTCATTAGTGGAGAAGAAAGATAGCTCAGTATGGTCAGGGAGGATCCAGGAAAGAGGGAGGTGGGCCCAAAGACACACCACAGATGCCAAAAGGATGCAGAAACTGGGTTTTCCCTGCTAACCACTGCCAGGGATGGGTCCTTCGGAGCCCTCGGCTTGTCAGCCCAGTCTGCTGCTGGGTTTAATATCCCTTGAACTTATTCAGTCATTGGCAAAATAACACATTCTTCTTTCTATGGAAAGCAGATGATGTTAAAAGCACAATAATTAACAGGAAGGATTCTTTTCAACTCCTCTGTTCAGAGGAATTATTGGCTATTTTGTGGATTTTCTGCAGGCTACCATTTATTACTTTAATATTACGGACAATCTATTCTGTGCTCTCAGAACATTTTATTTTTATTTTATTATACCCAACCGTCGCACTGTGGAATGGCCTTAACCCAAGAGGACAGGTCTGCTCAGCTGCCCAACTTCACCTTTCACTGACCACACCGTCCCAGGCTCCGCATCACCGCTCTGGAGGACACCTGAAATATTCCCTCTCCTATATTGGACTCTCTGCCTGGAAGGAGGATCAGCTGCTTTGCACCAACGTGTGCCTGTGCACGGGCAGAAGGTGGGATTTGAGGCACACCCGCCCCAGACATAAGCAGGAACCAGAGGTGACCACATCAACAAACACATTACCATGAGCAGTTCTCATAAATGGAAAGCTGCTTTCCAGAGTTCCCCTGTGCACTCCTTTAACGAGACTTCTGAGGTCTCATTTTGGCCGCTGGGTGAATATTTAAAATGGTTTGCACAGACTCGAGGGAAAGCTGCCACAATTCACCTTCAAGAACGATCATGTCACGTAGTAAAAATTTCTCTTTCAATATATGCAGTAACTCACCTATAGAACTACACCAATTTCTCTCCACACAAATATGTTTTTCCTATATATGTCCTACAAACATATATTTGATTAAGAATTTATATAACTTCAGGCTTCAGGGAACTTTGGATCAATTAAACAGTACTTACAGCAAACCACAATATAGGAGAATATTTCCCAAAGCTTCACTTTCTAATTTTTACCTGTTATGTGGGTCTAGGGAACGAATTACTCCCTAAAGTGAAATTAAAGTTTTTGTTACCAAATATTTTACCCTCCCCACCCACCAATGGAAGAAAACTATAGAAATATACACACAGAAAAACGAGCTTCTTCAAACCTCTTACTGTAATAAAGTAAAGGAGAAATAAAAACAAAACAAAGTCTGGCAGGCAAACAGTATTTGAATCAAGCCTGGATCTGCAAAAAGTCAAGAAGCTCACTATGCAGTCTCCCAAGACCCATAAACCAGGTCCCCTGAACATATGTAGTATTTTGCATGAATGTGTAGGGTGTTAAATCCAGTGCTTTAATCAATGTACACAGTGGTCAGTCTACAGTTGCTGTGGGAACTATAATTTTGCATCTCTTGATCAATCTGCAGCTGGAAAAATAATAATCAGTAAAAAACCATGCCACTGAACTTTCTTCAGTAGGTTTTATACATTTAATTTCTCTTTCCTTTTTTCTTGAAGGAGGATAACAACGTGTGAAGCTGCAAACTTAGAGGAAAACTGAAACAGATGTGAATTAACTTTCATCCTTTCCAAGCAATTTACATGAAACCTGGTGCGTCTTCAGACCAAGCAAGTGTCACTGTATGAAAAGTACGTGCTCTTGGGTGTGATCAAGCCTATTTCTGAGTCAGAAGCATCTCACCAAAGACATTCTACAGCCCCCTTCTTTTTCATAATGCACCAAAAGACAGCCACCAGTATTCACTCGCACGTGAGAGCTACAAGGAGAAACAATCTGCAACAATTTCTGCTGATGCTGCCTGACCCACACCAAATTGTTACCACCACAGTGTCCTCACCGTCGGTTGCTTACTTGTTTTAAGGCAAAGGGGTTTGTCTCTGTCCCCTTCTTCCTCCAGCCTCCCTTTATGTCCAACCCCATCACCATTTATCTCTGAGATTTGAGTACTTTTGTCTGACACTTTGGGATTCCTTCCCCGCTACAAAAGCTCTGCTGACACCTCCAGAGAAGGTTGGGTTTGGAGTCATCAATCATTTTCCTACCAAAGGAGTAGACTGCACCCAAGTGTACTCGAAGTGCAGGGATGCACGACAGCTCTGCAACAGTTACCCTCTTCATCCTGTTAGCATTGCTTAATGGCCAATGGTGTCCCACACCCTATGGAACAGCCACGGCCATGCAACCATGTGGTAGTTCAGGCAAGACCAGAGCCATTCCCACCTCTGCAATCCACTCCTACCAACAGAAGCCTAACAAAGTTGGTTGAAAGCACAAGCAGCAACGTAATATAGATGACATGAAAACAAACACCACCTAATTTCCACAAATTTAACCCCCTGATCTCTGAGTTCAACCATCAAATCCAGTAAGTATTTGACATCCAGTGGACTTGACCACCATTGGAGAATGAGCTCTTTGTGACCATGCATAATATCCACGTTCAATAAAGATCATCAGTTGGTGGACAAAAATAAGCTGTGACATTTCTATAAAAGCATAGCTGAGAAGCAACATCTGTGCACAATCACTCCAAAGATGGTGGTGGGAACTCTCGGTACGGATAAAGGAATAAATTAATCCTCTGCCTTAGTTCCATTGGCACTACCACCTAAAACCAACTAAGTGCCAAGAAGGTCTGATGAAGAATTGTAATTGCTTGAAACTTGGCTGATATTAAAGCTTCGGTCCATTGAAATACCCTAATGGTTGGGTCTTTGGTGGCATCAAGCCACCCTTCTTTACAGGGAAGCATTAATGTCACAAAACCCACCTCTCTCTTACATACTTATTAAAGGGGATATAGAAAACCAGGTGGCACAACAAGGTAAGGAATGAAGATTCATTAGGAAAGCAGAATCTCTGCTGACAGCCCTTTAATGACAAGAGTATCAAGAATATCAGAAATAATCACTGAAATTAGACATTGAGTTCTGCTTTTTGGTGGCATGATACCAGTTGCAAATAGAATCATTCTGGTTGGAAGAGACCTTCAAGATCAGCAAGTCCAACGGTTAACCCAGCACTGCCAAGTCCACCACTCAACCATGTCCCTCAGCGCCACATCTACACGTCTTTTAAATATCTCCAGGGATGGTCAGTCCACTACTTCCCTGGGCAGCCTCTTCCAATACTTAACAACTCCTTCAGTGAAGAAATTTCTAATATCTAATCTAAACTTCCCCTGGCAAGACAGTAAAAGCTTTTCAGTGTGTAGGACTTGAAAGGCCAACCTAATCTGTTGGACTCATACTGCAGCTAATTGATCTCCTGCCATCAAACCTCTTGGGGAAATCCGTGGAGATTTCCTCTCCACACACAGAAACATCTCCCGTAGACAGTATTTTGCATCGCTGTTTGTGAAGGACTACAGCCATATGCATATATATACATATATAGACACATATGTATCTTTACACTCTTTGTCATGTTACATACGTGCACAGGCACGCACATATTTGATTATATTTTATCTACGCAAACCCATGCACGCACATATTAAAACACATGCGCAGAACTAACGTATATTATTATATACTTAATAATATGTACTACAGATAAGATTATAGGCTTGATGATAGGAAAATGTATGTTATTAGGCACTAATTACACATAGTATTTATTTACTGGTAAAGTTGCTAATATGTGTAAAAAGAGAAAAAAGCTCTTACTGCATATGTATATATTAGCTCACCACATTGTAAGGGAATTGCAGAGCACAGAACACATCATCCCTCTTAAAATTGAGGACAGGGGTTTGATCAACACTCCTCTCACTTCCTTCTCTGAAATTGCCCTTGGAGGGTGATTTCACTTGAGCTTACAAGCCCAGCTCCCAGCGAAGGGGATACAGGACCGCTCTTTGGACGTATTTCAGAGGCGACAAAATTCCCACCAATAATGGAAAAGCAGCTCCACGAGAACAGAAAAGCAGAGAATAATTCAACAGGTCTTACAGAGGTCTGTCTTTCCCCCCTGAGTCCTGTACCTTCCCACCTCCATAGATGCCATACATCTCTATTTGAAAACCACCTCACCGTCTTGGATGGAGGCAGTAGGGGAGCATCATGTTCTTCAGCATCATTAGAGGGGTTAGAAAACACCCCATTTTTAGCAATGGTACTGTCAAACACAGACACACACAAACTTACCTGTTTGGTACTTCTCTGCCCAGTAGGAAGCAAAGCTTTGGATTTCTCTGCTATTTTCTGTAAAAAAATAGAATAAAAAAAAAGAAAAAGAGGTAAAATGGCTGAGAAAACAGTCCAAATATTTAGGGAAGGAATCATATGAAGCTGTTCTGCTTTTTAAATGACATAAAGCAAGCCCTTATTATTTAGAAAAAGAAAGGGACCGTAACCACAGTGAAAGCTCTGGTCTTGCAGGAATTAAAAAGTCTTCAAAGCTTCCAGAAAGACAAGGTTATCAAAACTGAAACACGTATTTTAAAAAAATGACAGCTAGGATGTGGGTAAGTAGCAATTTAGCACTCAGATTGGTTTCCTGACGCAACCGGGCATTCACAAACTGCAGCAGCTAATTTTGGCATTTCTGAATTGATGACAGGTTGTTTTTTTTTAAAAAAAACCCTAACAAACCTACATGCACAGTTCATGATTTTTTACCTGAATCCCTTTTGAACCTTTACCCGAATCTGTTTTTTTAGTTTTTATTTAAATCCTTTTTTTAACCTTTATCTCAATCCTCCCAACTTCGCATTTAAGGGATGAAAATCATTTCATTTAAAGACATCACCCTTAGTTTTTCAAACGGGACAGAGAACTAATTACAAATTCAAGATAGTGCTAGAGATAATGCAACGTTATTATACAATATACATACTGTTGAAGGGCAATTTTAGGGGCTTTTATTTATTTATTTTTAAACCATAGCCAGCAAGTGCTGGGAAATAAATTAGTACAGAGTGTTTCTAATAGAGATACATTATTAAGTGCATGTTGCCAGCCAAATTTCATTACACCTGTATAATTACAATATATCCTTCCTATGTGTTGCAGGCATGGGTCAAACCCACTGAAACAGTATAAGAAAGGAGGTTATACTTTGATTAATCCACATGTACATTCAATCTTGTTACTGCAGGGGAGAGAAGCAGCTTGAGGATGGTAAATTTAAATCATTACTACAGTGTTTAAAAGCAAAGCAAATCTGATGCTCATCAGCAGAACCTCCCCAGCATAAAGAGGGAGAGCCAGCAGCAAATGAAGGAGCTGGAGTTGAGGATTTGTTTGTTTTATTAAACATCTTGGTCTTGGTGACAGGTTCAACCGACAGGACGTGTTCAGTAATCTGGTAAAACCACGTAACGCAGCCTGAGTCGTGAGGTGGCTCAACATTTAAATGACACTGCTTGACCGATAAATGAAGAAAAGGAGGAGGAAACCGCACATGAGCAGCTCTGTGCAGGTGCTCATGTGCTCACGCTGCTGGGAACCATGCTCGCTCCCACTTAAAACATTCCCAAACTCACAGAGGGAAGAGTGGAAGCAAGGGAGACCCTCACCTTCTGCACAGCTCCGTATCTCTGGATGGCATCAGACAGTTGGTTCTTCAGCCTGTCCAGCTGAAGTCGCTCTTGCTGTTTTGGAAAAAAAAAAACAGAGGCCAGGTTAGCAGATCTGTAGAGATAAGTCAAGTAGTAGACTCAGTCTGTGACCACAGGAAACAGTTCTGGTGGGAGATACCAAGTAAACAAAGTGGGCAAAAATAGTATTCTCAAAATTGAATTTCATAGGCTGCTACGAGATTTTATTTTAAGAAGGGAGGAACAAGAGGTTTTGATCTTTCTGGACAAAGCAATTGAAAAAAAGTCATTTTGGATATTCAAGATAGCATCAAGTCACCACTACTGTGTGGTCTGCTCGCTGAGGCAGACACCTTCTGTAGCTGGGACGTTTTGTTGTCCTGCTGACCGCATCAAGGAGGTCTTGCTCCAATATCAGTTCTTAAAGACTTTGAAACACAACCAAATGAATACTCCACTGCCATCAAAAGAACAGAATGGTTGTAGCAGGGTATCTTCTTTCTACTTATTAAAATTCAGCCTTGGATTATCTGCTAGAGATTGTAACTCAAGGGATCCTCCTATAAAAAGTCCTTTATTTAGACGATACCTCATGACAGAGTTCCTCACCTCATTTGATGACAATGGATGATTTACTGGACTTGAGAGGTCCATCAGCCACAACAACCTTCCTTCTGCCTAGGTTAAAGCCTGATTGTCACAAACCAACTTATCTCCACGTTTTCCAAAACAGGTACCCAAATGTCACTGCCTTTCTGTCTGGAGCTTGACCTGGGAAGATAGTGATCTACGTTTTCAACAAAAGATAGACCTCAGTCTAGCCTGACATAACTCTCCAACATGCTGCAGAATTGCTGCTCTCAGACAGAATGAAGAAACCCAGTATCAGGCAATGGAAGTTCTCCTGGAACTCTTCTACCCTCTGGATCTCAGATTTCAAGTGCGCAGAAGCTCCCGTGGCCACTTTTTACAGAGGGGAATGGACTGACAGGATGTGGGATGTCACCTTAAAAACACAACTACCAAACAAAACCCAACCTACGCTCAAGCTACTAAGTAGAAATACTCACTTTACAATCATCTCAGCTGCTTCAGAGTGCAAAAGTGAATTTTATAAAGGATGGGATAAACATCTTTCATTTTTAATGGTAGTATTTTCATACACAGAAGAATATCCCATCCGTTCTTCATCCAAAAATTTAAACCCATTTTTAGAACAGGGCAAGTATCATTATTCCCATTCAACAGATAAAGGTCTATAAACCTTATGTTTATTACATACATGAAATAAGATAAGATTGCCACTCTGGAGGGCTGATTTAATAATCCAGCAGTCATCCTACAAGAACCTGGAATTCCAGATAGGCCCCTTTAAGTCCTTTGTGGTTAGTTTGAAAGGAAATCCTAAAATAGCCACGTGCTATTTTACATCTGTCTCCTGCCTTCTATCACACTGATCCACTTATATCGGTATCTTTGCTCCTGAAATACTATCAGTGTACTCAGTTGGGCATCCTGACTGCAATAGCTTCAGTGGCACTTGGAGCTTCAGAGGAAGTCAGAGAAACTCCCATGGTGCAACTTGAGGGTAATGCATTACTGGTGGAAAATAAGGAAGAATGGAAATAAAAAAAGAATATTTTGTCCGTGTGTGGATGCAAAGTAATACAAAGAACATCGGCTCGGAAGGACTGACTATAAAGCTTTAAATTAATGGAAGGCTTTTCATGCTGTGAGAAATTTTATGGGAAGAAAGTTTGCAATGCTACCCACATCCCCTAGAGGGACTTACCAACCACCAGCCAATACCCACCAGAACTCTTTATTCTATAGAAGGAACAAGGACTACAGGCTTTATATCAAAATTCGTAGGTTTCGTTACTTAAACTGCACACGGTTAAAAGAGTTAAAAAAATAAATCAAATCTGTTAAATTAACCAACCAGGGAGCAGAAAAAGTTATTATGTGATGTCAATAAAGAGCTGCAAGTTTATTCCTTGTATTATTATAAGTGTTTGTGCGTATTTCCTTCAGTTCTGAAATATTCTCCCTTTAGCTTGGCGATTTTTCTCCTCATGACAGTAAAAATGATTCTCCAGAGAGTCCTCAGTGGACACTTCTTGGACTTCAAGGGCAAATAATGCCCTTCTTGTGTGGCACTATAATTGGGTTTCACGTGGCCTTGCTTGATGCCCCTTTGGACCTGGTTTATGTCACAAAACACAGCCAGGAGATCAGCGCAAAAAAAGCCCAGATCCCCATATCTCCAAGAGCGAACCTTCTGATTCATCAAGCACTGATACAAATACTCTCAGATTATGCAACAAAAAACCCCAAAACAGTCCTTGTAGTCCATCATCAAAGTAACATGTTAAAAAATATCCAAGTATTAACATTGATGTCTACATATGGACAACAGTCATTCCAGGCTCCTCTCTCCACCCTCTGGAGTAGATCATCAGCCATTCACATTTTTAGACAGGCTGAATTGCTCATGGTCCTCCACAGGTTACAAAGGTAGCCTGGGGTAATTCAGCTCTTAAATCCTTATCTCCTACACCTCTTGGCAAGTGACATAAATCTAGGTTGTAAAAACCACTTGGACAGAGATGAGTTGTGTGTTTACAGCAGTGGGTTTTTTCCTAGGTGGAAGGACAGTGAGAACAGAGTTGAAGTAAGAGAGGATTTTGGAAAACGGCAGGAAGCGAGCGAGGATAAAACACCAAGTCAGCTTCAGTTCCTGACCCAGAAACTATATGGATACAGAAAACTGCCAGGCAGAATCAGGTAGCAAAGAATCGCCCTTTTTCTCATTCAGTTGCTGAATCACCTGTTAAGTGGATAAGATTCCTCAACAGTCACACCAGTTTGGTCTCCACAGTGGGCTTTTGTTCTTCCCCATCCTGCATATCACAAAATATTAGGGGCTGGAAGGGACCTCAGAAGATCATCGAGTCCAACCCCCCAAGGTCAGCAGGAACTGATGGGGTATAAAGGTCTTTGTAGAAAGGTCAGAAACCTTCTGTTTGTCCAGTCGTTGCATTGGGGACCAGGGGATGCTGATCATTCATCTCCCCATGACAATGACTGTCATGAGAGTTGAACCTACTGATGTCAGACGACCAGTGTGTCCATACAACAGACAGAGCTGCCACGGGATAAATTGTAATTTGATGTCCTGCTCTGATCCGGCCACAGTGCTCCATTATCTATCCCCACCGCTGTCTTCACATTAACACACAGCACGGAACGAATGCCATATCCCGATAAATTCCACTGCTTTGCCCTTTCCGGACACTTCAACTGGCTTCCAAACTCCCCCGCACCCAGTGCACCTACGGCACAACTGAGTCTTTAACTCAGACAATTTCTGCAGTGCTTTTGCCCAAACTGAGTGAGACTCTGAGACAGGTGAGAGCTACTCAAGGCTTTGTAGCGGAATTCTTGATTTCCAACTCTACATGATCCAGTTCTGGGACAAGAACCGGATTCTGCAGCTGTTTTCCCATTAGTCATTTATAAATGCAAGCTATGCTTATTGTGTAACAAGAAAGGAAATTCTAACAAAACATCAAGCTCAACAGCCTGAAAACACCACTTCTTTATACTTTATTCCTCCCTCTGTAAAACCCAGCACTCTCCCTCAACGCCCTCTTGAACGACACCTACCCTGGATGAGCCTCTGACAACTTCAGACAGCTGCTTGATGGCTTTGGTGCTAGTCGTGATGGTTTTATTAGTTTCCTGCTGGGTTGCATGCCTGCAGAAGAGAAGAGATGATGTGAATTGCAATTGAAATTAATTGCATAATGAGACACTTACAGAAATTTATCAAGCTGCTGAGCAATTGAGACAAGACAACACACAGCACATGGAGCCACTGCAAGACTACGCGAGTCCGGGATCTTGACCAGCAATGACAGCCAGAAGGCTGTAGGAAATACTAGCAAAGAGATGCCCAAAATGTTCTTGTGATCAGCACGAGGGCAATGGCTGTGGACCTGCAAAGTCAATGAGGGAAGATAAGGTGAAAATAGGACGCAGAGATTAACGAGGCCATCACAGATCGTTGGCATTGCAACTCAAATCATCAAAAGAATGGTTGTAGAGCGAAAAAGAGATGGGACTGGGGAGTTACCTGATGGCTTGGCCAGGAAAATTTGTACTCAGAAGAGAAATTTGAAGAGACAGAAACTAAGCAGGACAAATTTGCTTGTCATGACCATCTAGTTGCTAATGAAAACATCTCCAGGAAAGCGCTGTGAATGTGAAGGCAGGCAGGGACCCAAACCAGGCCCCTCTCCAGCCACGGCTGTCCCTCTCCTTTACACTCTAAATTCCAATACCATTATTTCTTTTAAGCACTGGTTGCTGGCTCTGCTGTTTGGGACCAAACAAAGTAGGGAGGAGGAGACACAAATGTTGCTTGAAGGTATTTATTAGCTCAATCCAGTAGTTCTCAAGCTGTACAAGATCAACAGGGCATTTTCAGCCTCTAAGCTTCCCCAGGAAGCATTTCATGTCTTTTTGGTCAGAAAGAGGTGGTTTTCCACAATGCTTCAGTCAAAACCTCTAGACTCAAGAAAGACCCGGAGAAAATTACCTTTTTTTCTCCCTCACAGGACACATTTGAGCCAGCGTTGCATTGAAAAGGCTCATTTGTCAGTGCTCTTTTTTTCAGGATGGGCAGGGTATGGAGTGAATGGAAGGTCTGTGATTAAAGAAATGCTAAGATGACTCTTTATGAGTTCTCTCTACTGAAGATCCACAGCCTGTCCTGGCTTTTCAGCTCCTTCCTGCTTCTCTGTCAGTGCTGATGGAAACCAGGTCTTTCAAGACTTAGGTCAACTTTTTCAGTACCTCCTTTGAGGAACAAAGCCAGCTCTCAAACAGTCTCTACCAAACACAACCTTAACTACAGATATATTGAGACCTCTCAATAAGCACTCCACTGGCTGTCATTTCCATCTAGACAGAGAAGATGGACTTAGGCACCACAAACTTTCATATTCACTCCCATAGCAAAGCTTGGCAGGTTTGGTTTTTTCCCCACTTAAGAAGGATCTCTGTGCAGACAGCTCAGGTGGGAAAGCTGTCGAGGATAAAAGTACATTTAATTTTATGCATCGTTATCTACCAGGTATACAAGTGAAAGCTCAGAGTACCATGAAGATAACACCTCCTGGCTGCAGAACAGTAAGTCAGATGCAGATTAAGGATGGAATGAGCACACAGAAGGCACGGACTCCTTTGGCACTATACAGGAAAGAAAAATAATCTCCTATGAAGACTGGATCCATTAACTAGTTACTCTCAGTTCTCCTTAGTTAAATTAAGATGCCATTTCTGTACTTTTTCACCAAAATGCATTTCATTTCTTTACAATCCCAGTACCTACTGCAACAGCTGACTAATGAGATTAGTTTCAATTCAAGACGGAAGAGGTCATATCTACAACAGACAGGTATTCCACACTGTCAGCACAAGCGGGGGAGGTGGGAATTGAATCCTGTCATATCGCCTACATTGAGGAGTAAGTACATAGTTAGTCTGATCCTCAACCTTTTCATCAAGTAAAACCTGCCATCAAGTGCATGAATTCCAAGAGTGGCAGTTTCAAAACAGAATTCCACAATTAATTCCTCTTCATGCAACACAAAGTGCTGGAGTTGATGTCCAGTCACCCTGCAGACCTCCTTAAATTACCTGCCCACAGAATGAGCCAGGGATTAACATACCAACAATTCCCCTCCCCCAAAGTAAAATGGCTTGTTAGGCTCATGCAACAGAACCCTTCCCAATCTCTGAAGTTAAATAAACTTTCCTTCATTTGCATTCTAATGTAAATTTTATGTTGGATATCTTACATAATAAATCCACACCGTGCGCAAACTTCGGACGGAACTGCTGCAAAATAACTGGGAGCGGGAATACAAAAAAAAATTAAATGAAAGCTCTGCCTTCCACCTCTTAATTCAAAATGCACTTTAACCAACATGCTGGATTTTAGCACTTCCCACTATGTTGTCAGCACAATTAACTTCTTATTCTTCAGCCTCAGAGATATGCTCAGGAATCAGACAGTGATTACATTTAATTTACATTAAATGCTATTAAGATCTTCATTAAAAAAGAGGCCTTGAAACTGCACTCCTCACAGCATTTTATTTTAATATGCAGTAGTAACAAGATATGTCACTATTATTATTATTATTAGCTTTCTTTATATTCCTCTCCCCGTGGAAGTGTGGAAGTTTAATTAAAGGGGTGTCTCTGAAGAATAAAATCTCCTTCTCAAAAAGTTCTCCACACAACAGTAAGTTAAATACTCAGTCTGTGGAGAAACCAACTACCTGAAATATAAATGTTGTAAAAGGCTTCTCTGTCCACTCTGAAAATAAGCACTCTAAGAGTAAAAAAAAAAAAATAAAAAAAGCATCTCTTAGGATGAATAACATCTCTTGCTGCGCATTTCCGTGCGCATAAAGATTGCAAAGGCAATGCACTAAATAATACAAGAGCTGCCACACGACTGCCTAAGAGCTTCCTACGGCTGCTCTTTTCCTCACCAGAGACCTGTAGGCCACCGAATCCATAACCCCCAACTCCCACCTGCTTACAGTTTGTTCTTTCAACGATCACACCTCTAATTTATTTATCCGGTTTTCAAACGAGCAAAGAGGCAGATGCTACGACGGCCGCTTCCGACTCCGCGGGGACACAGCGAAGGAGCTTAACTACCTTTTGCACCACTTCTTTGAGACACTTGATGAACGACCAAGCCAACAAAAAATAATCAGATCCCAAAGGCGACAGCAAAGACCGACGAGGGGAAGACTTCTCTCTGCCTTGCCGTGCCTGCTGCCACTCAACAACAATCCCAAAGAGCTCTGTTTTCTAGTTCCAGCAGGAGAGAGGCATTTCCATTCCTAATAGAGGATGGGGTTTATTTTACTTTCATCTGATCTCTAATATCAGAGCAGTAATAAGTTTTGCAGGTACAGATCACAGATACCTTTACTGTACTGGCTTAAACATCATCAGTTTTAGATCCCCTTCGCTATCCAGTTGCACTGTGCCGATGGACTGGTTTTATGACTTTAAGATCTGGGTGGTCAAGTAGCTTTGGCCACAGTTAAGCCAGAATGCTCAGCAGAATTTAAACCATATAATTGTCTTTTGCACAGCAGCTGTAATGCTTATCGAAGCTTTCTTGTACAAAAGGAGGTAAAAAATACAGTATGTGGAGCAGAGCACTGAACTGCATGATCTGTGGCTTATGCAGAAACACGTCGAGTATCTGCATTTACATACAGTCCATTGTTGGAGCCATAAATATGTAAGGGTGCAGCAAGTATGCATAAGGAAATTGTTCATACCGTAAGACTTCAGATAATCTCTTCTCTGTCTTAGAGCTGGGTTTTGCGAAGGAATAATGTCCATGGGAGCTGTTGAAAGGCCTCAGGAAACTATAAATACATGTATATAAAACTTCATGCATTGCCCACAGGGACAGGCATTGAGTAGCAAGAAGTACTTAGTCCCTGAGGCTCCTAACCCCCTTTCTCCACCTAATCAAGGTGTTGAACTTGAAAGCAAAGCCAAGAGAGGTCCTTCATGGTCTGAGGAGAGGGGCACCTCCAAAGGTGCCACAAAGAAGTCCACCCTTCATCAGTAACCCACCAATTTTGGATGTCTCCTACACAACCAGGATAATCCTCCAGCAGAGCTAAGGCTACTTCCAGAAACAGATGATCCAGACGGATGTCTTCAACAGTTGTATTAACATTTGATCTATAGGATGGAAACTTGTGCTGCATTAGATCGTTAACTAACCACAGACAACTCTGCTGCTGCAGGAGGTACGCTGGGGACATCTCTCATCTACAAGAACTTATTGCAGATGTACACAAAGCAGAAAGATAGGCAAGGAGGAAAGGTCGTTTCACCAGATCCTAAAGTAGTTTTACTGTATAATTAAGTCACCAAAGGACAAAAGGTTAAATCTACTTGTTCTGGCTCCAAATTGAAACTCACAACTCTCTTCCCCAGGACCCGACTGTGCATCTTGAGGAATCATTTACAATAGAGCAAAATAAGAGCTCTAATTCTGATCTGTCAGCAAACTCCTTTGCATAGGTCTGAATCATCCAGCAGAGGAAAAGGCAGGAGAAGAACGGACTGCGACTTCCACGTTTCAAGCCAGACAATATTCTGTAATAAAAGCATCATAGATATCCAATTTGGCTGTCGCTTGAAAAAAAAAAATGGGGAGATGTGGTGCTATTTTATTTTAGGGAGCTTAAGGGATGATCTTGTGGTTGTGTGGGAAGAGAAGGGGAGGTATTTTACATCCACCTGGTATGTGTGCTGGGTCATCTCTAGAGATGAACACGGCTATGGGCTGGAGGCTACGTTGTTCAGACTAAAACATACAAATTGCAGTCAGATAGCAGTCCTCCCAAATTTTATCACAGGAATGCAAACTTTAGCAAAATTTTCCACGGTATTTTGAACCCCTAGCAGGCATGTTTATTTTGCATTGCTTCTTAAAAATAGCTAATGAAAAATAAAGAATCAATTATTACTAAAATAAGGTGATTTCTTGTTCTATGGAATTTGACCAGTTTTTCCAAGCAGCTAGTTACTTATTGACCAGCTATCAGAGATTCAGTTTTGTGTTTTTCAACTAAATTATTACCAGGACATCATATATGACCCTCTCTTAACCTCTCATCACCTACAGATTAGTTCAGCATCACCTCAGACTCCATCTGTCAAGTCATTACTGACAGCTCAGAGAACACTCAAAACAGTACCCCATGGGAAGCAGCTTAACAATGTCACTGCCATTAGTCACCTCTCAAGTCATTTTTCCTTCTCCCACCCATAGTATTCCCAAGTAAGTTTAATTTTACAAGTTTCACTTTATTTCCTAATAAAAGAGTCCCTTGGATCCTTTGTAAATGCCTTGCTAGCACTGAGCTATATTACACCTCCCTCTCTCTCATTATCCAGTAAGCCTCTTAGCTTATCAGACAGAAACGAATTTAATTCAACATAACTTCATTTTGATGAACCTTGGTGACTACTGGTCATGATAGTAATTTGTTGGGTTTTTTTCCCCTCCAGGTGCTGATAAACTGCTTGTTTCTTTTTAGCTATTCTTGCACCTTAGGTTATAGAAAAGTAGACCATCTGGAGAAGAGAAGGCTCAGGGGAGACCTTATCACTCTCTACAACTACTTGAAAGGATGTTGCAGCAAGGTGGGGGTTGTCTCTCCTCCAAAGTCCCAAATGAGGAAAGGGCCTTCAAGTTGCACCACATTTATACTGGATATTTATTAGTTTTCTCACTGAAAGGGTTGTCAAGCACTGGAAGGACAGCCCAGGGAAGTGGTGGAGTGACCATTCCTGGAGGTATTTAAAAAACGTGTAGATGTGGCACTTAGTGACAGGGTTTAGTGGTGGACTTGGCAGTATCGGATTAATGGCTGGACTCGATCTTAAAGGTCTTGTCCAACCTAAACGAGTCTATGCTCTTCCTTCCTCCCTCCCTTTCTAGCCCAAGGACCTCAGCTGCCCTCTGTGAGCTCTTAACTATTCACCAGCATTTCCAGTATTGCCCCGATAATCCTTTTAGCACCCTAAGATAGGTGGCATCAAACTGTGACTATTCCAATTGCTTTGCCTGTGCTTTCTAATTCCATCACGCCTTTATCGTTTCTGCATTAATGACCGGACCACAGCTTCACAACTCTCATGGAAAGGTCACTGGGATGCATCCCCGCAACAATTCAGTGGCATAGCCAAAGGTGCCTGTAACGACCCCAGAAAGCCATTAAGTGACATACAACCTACATATAGTTGTTGCCACCTTTTCTTCCAGTAATTTACTGCTGTTCTTTGCTGGAGCTACAATCAGAGCTCTCTTTCCAGGTTTTTCAGAAGCATTATGTCCACCTAAAGCTCAGAGTTGCTGCATTTAGGACTCTTGTAGCACAAGTTAGTGGAGCCAGCCAACTTGCAGAGAAAGACAGGAAGAACTAATGGTTGGATTTGAGAAGCTTAAAGGTCTTTCTCAACTGGAATAATTCTGTGATTCTATGAACTACACACTTTGAGTCCTGCATGTAGTGCACAATCACAGAAAATCATACATGCCATAAAAAAGTGTTAGAAATTGTCCCCTTTGCCTGAAATTTGCAAAGAGGTGGATATTGTCTTATATTTCTAACCTCTAAATATTTTTGGAAGTCTTATTACGTGGACTCCAACACATGCAAACATCCTGTTATAACTTGCCTGTTGCAGAACACGGGCTGGAAGTCGCGGTCACAAAAGGCAGGAAACAATATATTGAATCTCAAGGAATTCATGCAGATTAAAAAAAACACCTAAAACTTCCTGTTATAACCATTCTATGATTCTGCAACAGGCAAGTTTAGGTTGGAAGGGACCTCCCAAGGTCATCTAGTCCAACCCCCCCCTGCAGCGAGCAGGGACATCCTCAACTAGAGCAGGTTGCTGGAAGCTTCAGCCACAAAATGCAAGAAATAATATATTGAATCTCAAGGAATTCATGCAGATTAAAAATAAGAATGCCTGATGTATCTACTTAAATACATTCTCATAATTTAGACTGTAGAAATTAGCACCTGCACTTCAGAGTAGACTCAGAAACAAAAGCAGCCCATGTCTCCCTATTTAGAGAGGCATCCCCCTCACCAAATGCACCAATCCTTATCTACGAGGCAACCTGGGTAGAGTTGACGGGTGAGTGTAGGTGCACAAGTGTGCAACAGCGTGTCCTACACACACACACAGGAAAGACAGACAAGCGGACAGGAGATAAATTGCACTGCAGATTAATTTAGCCTATTACCCCTCCCACACTCACTCTCTTGGGTTTAGCATTTAACGTGCGTTTCATACTCAGCATGGCACTGAAAAGTAAAGATGAAGGGCACTTGACTGATGTGAATGAATGATTGATTGCTTTAGCTCTCCTTGAGAAACTACACTGAAACCCTCATTAATAAAAAAGCCGGTGCTTTGTACCTTGG
This sequence comes from Baryphthengus martii, assembly GCA_013396935.1. Lineage (NCBI taxonomy): Eukaryota > Metazoa > Chordata > Aves > Coraciiformes > Momotidae > Baryphthengus > Baryphthengus martii. The sequence goes on from VWZK01015707.1 coordinate 68,271, forward strand.
AGTATGAAAAGTTTTGGTGAACTGAAACGTAGATCTTTTGAGGTTTTATTCTAATTTTACAAGTGGCTTTTCCTGTTTCACGTGTTTTCTTGCCACTGGATTTTTCGGTGGCAAGAACAACCCGAGTAAACATCTGCAAAAAGGGAATAAATCAAGACAAATTTCTGAGACATAGGCATTTTCACTCCAGAATATATACGTAAAATGCCAACTTCGCTTAAACCCAGGCAATTTTAATTGAAAAATGAATCTATTTCACTTAAACGACTTGGAGGTGTTTTGTTATTTTGTGAAGTGAGTAAGAAATCAAAGGCAAACCAACAGCTTGAGACACTTTTCAGTTTGCTGCTGTTATTTGTGTATTCCTAGTTAGGGGCATGAAAGCACAAACGCTCCTATGTGCACACTTATAATTAAGCGACGTGCCTAAACTCAGTTCCTCGATTAGGATTTAAGTGAGAAAGAAAAGGAATTAGCAGTGACTGTATCACTGGAATTGTCAATGTGTAGGAAACAGGCTGCCTTACACACCTTTGAAAAACGTCCACCCTTTGACTAGCACGAAATCTAAACAGAGAGGCAATGACCCACAAATTCTTTTCTGGTCTGAAGCGCAAACCCAGGTGGTTTATCATCTCCAAGAAGTTCAGCTTTAAGAATCAATGGATAAACATCTAAGAAGCATTGCAGCAGCGCAGAACAGAATCACAGAATCACACACAGTGTCTTTGGTTGGAAGAGACCTTCAAGATCATCCAACGAAGGCTTCTTGTTCACTCATGGTAGGAATGAAGTGCTGCGGGATTCGGAAGGAAGCAGGTCACACATCTGATGAGACTACACTGACCCCTCCCAACATACTCCATCCCAAATGACAAATAAAGGAAACGTCACTCCATTCAGATGAGAGATGATGATCTGGAGTTTAGCGATCTGGCAATTATCCCATCTGGAGCACTGCATCCAGTTCTGCAGCCCCTATTACAAGAAAGATCTGGATGTGCTGGAATGTGTCCAGAGAAGGGCCACGAGGATGAGCAGAGGGCTGGAGCACCTCTCCTATGAAGACAGACTGAGAGAGTTGGGGTTTTTCAGTCTGGAGAAGAGAAGGCTGTGAGGAGACCTTCTTGGGGCCTTCCAGGATCTGAAGGGGGCCTACAAGAAAGATGGGAAGGGACTTTTTAGGATGTGGGGTAGTGATAAGGGGGAACGGATCCAAACTAGAGGAGGATAGATTTAGATTGGATGTTAGGAAGAAGTTCTTCCCCATGAGGATGGTGAGACCCTAGCACAGGTTGTCCAGAGAGGTCGTGGAAGCCCCATACCTGGAAGTTTTTCAGGCCAGGTTGGATGGGGCTCTGGGCAACCTGGTCTAGTAGGAGGTGTCCCTGCCCATGGCAGGGGAGGTGGAACTCAATCTTCAAGGTCCCTTCCAATCCTGATGATTCTATGATTTCAGTACATCTTACCACACAAGCTTACTTCAAAAACATGGCTGCTTTGTACAGTCCATACGCAGTGAGACCATGTGCTTCTAAGTAGACAAACATCTTCTGGACTTCTCATGTATCACAGTACACACACACACTTTTCTGTCCAGAAAAGCCACAATCATAATATTTAGGCTCCTTTTTGTGCTCAAACACTCTCATGTTCCCAAATCAGACTTTGTAACACCTGCCCTGTTGCCCCACATTTCACCTCCCTGGTCTCAACCATCACTCCTACATGTCCTACAGAGCAGGAACTAAATTTTCCATTCCTACCATTTCCACACATCTAAAAACCCACTTCAGCAAAAACAAACACAGTCCCCATGTTCTCTGTTTACTGAAACAAAAAACTTCATACCAGCAGTTTACTTCTGTGATTCCACTTTATATCCATCTCCCAAAACTTGGATGCCTCATGGTAAATCCATATATTCCCAACACATGATCCCATTCACATCCTCTTGAACTAGGACTTGATCTCCTGCCCCATTACATCTCCATGCTCTTGTAAAACATGACCACTCACATCCTTCACCTGCACAATTCCAGCAACTGAGATCAAAACATCAGGACTTCTCAGTCTGATCCAGGATACCCAAATCACCTCCTTAACCACCTAAAATTCATCCCACATTTACACCCTCTCCCACACCCTGAGTGTAGCTCTCAGCTTCCCTGGTACAACAACACTGGGATCAGAATGGGAAGGAGACAGGAGAGCCAGCTGGAGGAAAAAGATGTTTTAATGTACAAAGTGAAGCGTAAAAGTCAAAGTTGGTAACAGTGCTGGCACTTTCTGAACACATTGCCTTGAGGCACTTATGCCAAGATCTATTTTTTTTTCTGATTCTTTTAAGCAAGAGAGAGGATAAAAGAAAAATGTGAAAATAATCTATGGCAGAAAAACAGCTTTAAAATATGTTTGTTCGAGAGCAGCGTTTTTGGTTGTGGTTTTATTTGTTTTCATATTGAACTTCGCTCTCAAAAAGCATGGCAATGACTAAAAGGAATTGTGCTGGGAAGAGAAATGGATCTCAGCAGCCTACTTACCACCTATTGCTTTATCCCATATACTTCATATGCCTCTTTAAATCTGACATCTCTGCAACTTTCTGAACATAAGGGCAAGCTGTGAAGTGCAAGGGAAATTAATGTATTTATCCTGCACAGAGCGTAATACACTCAAAATACCAAGTTCTTGATCTCTAAATACTTTTCTTTCTATCTCCTTCATTGTCCTTTCCATTCAACTTAGGTTTCGCTCTGCTTTGCATTGCCTTTCTAGCCACACTTTTAATTTACCAGGCAGAAAGATGCCTCTGTCTCCTTTTAGGAATGATTAAGTTTCCGAATAGAAAAAAGAAAAAAAATAAAGAGACAAAATCTTAGGAGAAATGCTACTGGTGAGGTTTCTCTTATCAACCCCACATTTCATCAATGTAAAGATCCTTCATACTCTCAGGTGACAATAATGTGTTATTCCCAACATGCCACAAGTCCCTCCTCCCCACCACCCAGCAGCTGACATCAGATCATAAAGCAGCTTAGCAGTTAGATGACAAAAACACAAGGCACTTTATTGGCCAATAAAACACCCACAAGAGCAGCCATGCGAATGAAGACCCCATTTTGTGGGGCGATAAATTTGGCACTAGCACCCAAAAGGCTTTGCTATTACAGGAATTGTGCAAATCACCACCCGCGGCCCACGACGAAGCGTTGTAGGCCGCAGCCAGAAGAATGTGCGCCTCCAGACGGAGAACAACAATTAAAATGCACTGCTGCTGGCCCAAAAAATTAAATGTCAAAGAGATACTGCCCTCCTAAGAACGAGGGACGCACACAGAATAGAAAGGTGAACAAACAGAACAAAAAATCTGAGGAAGTTCGTTACAAATCAACAAGCTCTGAGGTTTGTTTCAGGTTAAGGCGAGATGATCTTCTGTTGGCAGAAGGCAATGGCCCGAGTATATAATGAACTCAGACACAGAAACATTCTGTTTACAGTGAGGGACAATGGAAATATCCAATTGTTCCAATCCATTCAAATGTGAAAACTAAGTTTTCTGATAGTGAATTTGTTCTCTAGGGGGAAAATGGATTCAGCTTGAGAACCGCTGTTGAGAGGCCAATGTGAGTACTTGAAAGAAGAAAATTACCTGATGAAAGATCAATAATATTTCTCCTCTGCCTGAATTATGGCTCATGTGCAGAATAAAATATTCCAGGGACTGATTCTCTGTCATCTCAGTTCAAGGCAAGCTATTGTAAGCGCAGCTAAGCTAGGAAATTATATATTTACGATCGTGTTGTGAAAATCACATTGCAATTGTGCAGGAAGAGACACACAAAAGAAAAGAAAGCAGAGGAAAAAAAAAATAATCACACTCAGTGCACCATAAAAGCAGATAAATCAGCCCAAACATGTTTTCCTTGCAGTCTTCGTGCTGGAAAACAGACTTTCATCCAAAATGGTAAGTACACTAAGTTTACATGGCACCTGCCAAGGGGTTGTGCGCATGGATCCAGGTGACAAGTCACTGAAACAAATACAGCAGCAATATCCATTAAAAGCCCAATGGACCACGGGAGAGGTGTTACTGAAGCACGTGACTGACCTTTCCTTTTAAAATAAAGGGATCTTACATCAAAACAAGGTCAAACTGAAATGCAAGAAGCTAAGCGGAGAGATCCTACATGTCATTTTTTTTTCCCCTTTCTGTCCCAAATGGACAGAAGAGTTTATTTAGCTGAAAAATGACTTTTGGAGTACAGTGAAAATCTGGACATCTTCAGGGAGATGAGATCTTGGGTAAATGATGCCAAATTGGCTCATAAAGAGCAGAAAGAGATTTTTCCCTCCTCTTTATTTGCCAGCTCTCTCAAATCTATCAGGTGGTGTGTGCTGTGGCAGCACCAGACCCGGAGACACATGTCAACTCCAAACTCCTGGACTGTTTTTGAACGATCTGAATTAAATAATCCAAGAGTTCTCTAAATAAAATCATAAAATTTAGGAGACACTAATGAACCCTGGTTTCCTTAAATAAGATCTATGTCACACAACAAGTCCTCCAGCAACCTGCTGATTTGGCCTTGCTCTTGAGCAGGGGCTTGGACCAGATGACATCCAGAAGACCATTCCAACCAACACTGTCTTGCAACTTGTTGATCTCTCCTTAGTTCACTGGGCTGATGCTTTACCCAGAAGTTACCACTCTTTTCCCAAGTGCCTCAGTCCAAGGAGAATTTCCAGCCTCAGATTTGTCTCTGGTCAGTCAAGAGAGGTTATCAAGATGCTTGGTAATTCCTGAAGTGATCGTGCAATTAGGAAAAACCAATACTTAAAATCATTGCTTCCTGATTATCTACTTTCCCATTTTAATGACAAAAAAAAAGAAAAATGTATTAAGTCATTGCTACATGAAGCAGCAAAGAGAACCGGGTATGTTTAGCTGCACTTGCCAAATAGAATCACAGAATTGTCATGGTTGGAAAAGACCTCTAAGATCATTGCATCCAACTGTCAATCCCAAAAAAACACCTCAAAAAAACCAACCACAAAACAACCTCGCTCCCCCACTACAGCACGTCCCGAAGTGCCTCATCTACATGTTTTTTTAATACCTCCAGGGATGGTGACCCCACGACCTCCCTGGGCATTCTGTTCCAGTGCCCGACTACTCTTTCAGTAAAGAAATTCTTCCCAATATCTCATCTAAACCTCCCCTGGTGCAACTTCAGGCCATTTCCTCTAGTCCTGTCACTTTGGAGAACAGATTGACCCCTACCTGGCTCCAACCTCCTTTCAGGAAGTTATTGAGAGTGAGGTGGTTTCCCCTCAGCCTCCTCTTCCCCATCCTAAACAATCTCAATTCCCTCAGCCACTTCTCATAGGACTCACTTTGGTCGTAACAATCCCATGCAAAGATCCACGCTTGGAGAGGAGCGGCTGGAGAGCTGCCTGGCAGAGAAGGACCTGGGGGTGTTGGTTGATAGCCGGCAGAACATAAACCAGCAGTGTGCCCTGGTGGCCAAGAGAGCCAACAGCATCCTGGCCTGGATCAGAAATGGGGTAGCCAACAGGAATAAGGAAGTGATTGTGTCCTTGTACTCAGCACTGGTGAGACTGCACCTTGAGTGCTGCGTCCAGTTTTGGGCATGGCAGGGTAAGAAGGACATTGAGGTGCTGGAGCGGGTACAGAGAAGAGCAACCAAGCTGGTGAAAGGTCTGGAGAAAATGTCTTACAAGGAGCACCTGAGGGAGCTGGGATTTTTTAGTCTGGTGAAGAGGGGGCTGAGAGGAGACCTTCTTGCTCTCTACAGCTACCTGAAGGGAGGTTGTAGTGAGGTAGGTGTTGGTCTCTTCTCCCAGGTAACTAGTGATAGGCTGAGAGGAAATGGGCTTAAGTTGTGCCAGGGGAGGTTTAGGTTGGATATTAGGAAAAATTTCTTTACTGAAAGAGTGGTCAGGCATTGGAACGGGCTGCCCAGGGAAGTGGTGGGGTCTCCATCTCAGGAGGTGTTCAAAAGGTGATTAGATAGGGCACGGTCTAGTGATCATGGAGCCACTGAGTAGTAGGTTGGACTTGATGATCCTAGAGGACTTTTCCAACCTTAATTATTCTATGATTCTGTGATTCTCCAGAACAAATATTTTGCCCACATTATTTCATCCCATATAGCCTAACATTTGTGGTTGTGAGCTCCTCTAAGCAACTGCATCAGACCATGGGCTTATGTTTGGTTAGACCAAATGCATTGTCAGACACAAGTCTTTATGTCTACCTTACAGTCCTGCACTACATACAGCACAAAATGATCCTGAACACAGCTGCAGCCATTCACAACCCAACACGTTACTGCGATTTCGCTGTCACAGGCAGTCTCCACTTCAAGATTCTGGCAAGATTTACACCCTCCGTGAGACAAAATTTTCTGCTGCAGAGGTGCCTCATAATCTGTGCTCCTACTTGTCACCCAGATGGGTCCTTATCACCTGCTTCTCACTCATCTGCAGACACAGCGCAGCACGATGTCCTATCTTCTTCTCTATAGAAACAAGGACTCTTTCTTTGGTGGCTGTTGAGGAGAGGACTTAGCCAACACCTCGAAGGAGCCCCATGCAACCAGTGTCATCTCACTCACAGTATGATGGTTGGATGTGCCTCTTGGACACAACATCTCCTCTGGCAGGATATCATTTTCAGTTCTAAAACACATTCCTTAGCACAGAGACTTCAAGAAAGGGGTTCTTTTACTGTCTCTTACAGAAGATAAAAAAATTCTGTTAGCGAAGGATCTTATCTGCCCTAAAAACTTCCATAAAAGGAACTTGCTGAATCAGATGTATTCATTTGATTGCTCTATATCAATCTCTTACATTAATCTATTAAATTAATGTCACTTTGGAAGTGTGCTTTATTTGTATTATTTTGGAGGTTGAAAGATGTCAGAGAGAACTACTAAGAAAGGTCTTTGGCACTAGATCCCTGAGAACAGAAAATAAAACCAGCAATCCACAGTAGCAGCTTTGGAGCAATGTTACAAAATCAACTCATCAAATGCCTGGATGTGCCGCAGGGAATCTGACGGGGAAGGAGATTTCAATCTCAACTTCTCAACCAGTCATGAGGTCATTCTAGGGACTTTTTTTTGGTCTTAATGGCGAGAAGAATACTGCAGAAATACTCCTTTCCTATTCTGCCTCCCTTTCATGGATAGGGCCTTTTTAACACTCTCAGGGTTGACGTGGTAGCTCTCCACATGCAAAGCGGTTGAAAAACAGTAGGTGAAATTACTTGGAAAAAAAGATTAATAATCTACCAGTCAAATCACCTTCTCTCTCTTTCATAGGCCAAAATCGAATTAATCTTTAAAACAGACAATCCAGGAAGTTACCAACTCTCCTCTTAATATCAAAGACAGTATCTCTTCAATACCCCTTGGCTCACAACTCCAGCTCTGTTACCTGGCACGGCAAGCTGAGACTTGCCCAAAATGCCACCTCTTCAGTTACACCAACCATTCCTCACCATTAGGCTTTAGTCCAAGCTGTAAGAGTTGCCACCTCTATGTAGTTGGGAACTAGCCATCAAAAATGAGAATACGGTGGTAAGGAAAGTCTATAATTCTATTATCAGACTCAAATGTCACGTGTTTCCTGCATCCCACGGAGAGCCCTGATAGTCATTTAAATGACAACAACTCCTTTACAATTCCCCAACCAGCCTGGTGTTGTCCAGAACAGTAAATTAGAGATTATAAAAAGTTTACCAGAGTTTAGACAATGCTCTTGGTAAGAGAGTCCAACTGCTCAGTAACAGCTGTTGTGGGCTCTTGAGGAAACCTGTTTGCAGATGGGATAGTTGGGGGAAATCCAAAGTATTTGAGTTTATTGTTAAAAACACGGAGCATCTTAGTGTCCCTTTGAAACCACACAGATGTTAAGTAATAATAATTTGAAAAAGTAATAAAACTGTGGGATCAGGAGAATGCACTGACCATAATAAAATCTCTTTCATAGATGTTGGCTTTTTCTGCGTTCCCTATTCAGCAAAATCAATTTCTTTTGTTAAAGGAAATAACTATTCCTTACCTGCAGGACAAGATGAAATTTAGCACTCTGATTGTGCTAGCTGATACCAGGATTCCTTCAGATGTTCATTGGAGGAACAAAAAGGTTTTTAAAAAGCAGGAGGAAATAGCCTTAAAAATGACATGTTTCCATATCCCGCATTTTCCGCTGGTCGCTTCTTTACACAAAGATCAAAAAGCTCATGTCGCCAAAACCCGACACCTCCCAGCCACACATCCAACTGTTCTGCATCAGATGCCCCTTTCTATAATTTTGTTTTGTTTTCTGTTCCATAACTGACTCCAAGCACAAACTTTCCTCCCCGCTGGTATCACTGGCCCAGTGCACAGTGCTCCCACAGACACCAAGATATTTGCTTTTCCTTCTAAAAATCTTACTTTTAAAAACGCATTCATGAGCCAGGTTGCTTCTGTATTATCATTTTGGCTTCTCTGCTGCCTCAGTTCCCCGTTCTGTTATACACAGAACCAATTTCTACCTCTTTTCTCTTATTTTGTGTACCTTGTCTATGGGGAGTGGACGTTCTTGGGAGTATTACTCTGTACAGCAAAACGATGCTCTCATTTGGGTTCTCGCTGCAATACAAATACTAGCAAACAATACTGAAATCTCATTTCAGGACTAAGTAGTAACTGGGTCTGAACTTACCTCCGGTCTTACACTGACGTAATTCCATAAGCTGTAATGGAATTACTCTCCATTTGCACTGGTTTTTTGAATTGAGCTTTTGCTTTTCAGGATTTATACAGTTTGTTTTCCTACCATTAAAACAAGAAGTCAGCCAAAGCCATTTCCAAGTCATCTTTTCGCCCCCAATAAATTCAAGCATTATTTTAGTTTATCTGTGTGACCTCCACTTGCTCTTGTACATCAGCCATCTAATTATTCACGGTTCCTGCAGGACGCTGCATTCCATTATCTTCTATTTATAATCCAAGATGTCTGAGAACAAAAGGGGACAGAGTTCCCCAGTACAGGCCTTTCTGGCCTCGTTACAGATTTTCTTGCTCTTTTCCAGGTGCTCTCTGCACACAGCTTCTCCTTTAACCTCTTGAAATTTGTGTTCTAGCTTTTAATTATAGCTTCCCATGACCCACCTTGGAAGATAGGAAAGAGGCACCGTAGAAAATTTCTGGCTGAGTAGAAATGCAAAAAGCCATTTTACATCACCCAGTTCACTTCAGTCCAGGTGATCTGGTGGGTGATCAGTGAAGAAGAGGTGGGAGATGGGCTTCCAATTCAGTAGTTCACTAGAGCAAACCATCACCTGACCCACATCCTGCAAGTAATACTGAATTCTTTATTTCTTGGTAGTACAGTGGTGGATTAATGTTGTAAACCAAAGAGAAAAGGGAGGGATAAAATACTGAACACGCCTGGATACACTCATCAAATGGGAATAATCCAATCACATACAGACAACTACAGGTCATGGAAGTGCCTGTTTCTCTCGGTTGACTAAAGAGGATTTATGTGTGACCAGCTCAGTGAAAACACCTCTACTGAAATGTGTGAATCCCTCCCAGCGGGAGAGGAGACCTGCTCACCTCCAGCATCTGCCCATCTTCACAGGGTTGGAGAATTTGCCTCTGTTCTGTGAACGTCTCCTCAGAAAAAAGGCAGCTCAAAAGCCTCTCAGATACATCCTCAACCTCTCTTTTCATGTCAAAAGTGGAGTCACACGGAGCACACCAAAGCCTCAGTGGTTACTCGTCTTGGTTAATCACATTCAAGACTATTTTTTAATTGCATTTTTTCTTTTAATTTTTCTGGTGTCAACTTCTTATCATCTCTTCTTACCACTTCTCTTCCTGCCAGATTTTAAGAGCTCTTTATATGCTACTACTTTTCCCCTTTGAAGGTGCTTGTGCTCTGTAATCAAGTCACTTCTCAGCCTCATTTCTGACAAAAACAGACTGTGTTACCAGGCTCACTGAGAAACACCTCTTTTTTCCCCCCCCAGATCTCAATTATTTCTTGTGTTCCTTTTGGATCTTTTTTTATAGTTTCGCCACAATCCTTTAAAATAGCGAACACTGAAAATATTCTGGTCTTTCCCGAGCACAAGTCCTCAGTTATACAGAAAGACAAAAAAATCATCCTCCCGCTCCAAACTCACTTGTTAAATGTCTGTACACCTGGGAATTCCACCCCTGGGAATTCCTACCAAGTTCCTTGACCCACATCAGGTCACTGCTTTGCATTCCTGTTTTATAAGCTTTATAAGAGAAAGCTCCTGTTGCTTTCTCTTCACAACACCTTTGCGTTTGGCTATACAGAAACAGGCTGCTAGAAGGGCACAAGTCTTACGAAGAGCAGCTGAGGGACCTGGGGGCTGTTTAGGCCAGAGAAAAGAAGGCTCAGGACAGACTTTCTCAGTCTTGGCAACTGCCTAACAAGAGGCTGGAGCCAGGTGGGGGTGAGTCTCTTCTCCCAAGGAACAAGTGACAGGACAAGAGGAACCGGCCTCAAGTTGCACCAGGGGACATTTAGATTGGATATTAGGAAAAATTTTGTCGCTGAAAGGGTTGTCAAGCCCTGGAACAGGCTGCCTAGGGCAGTGGTGGCATCCCCATGCCTGGAGGGATTTAAAAGCCATGGAGATGTGGTGCTGAGGGACAGAGTTTAGTGGTGACCTGGCAGGGATGGGTTAATGGTTTTACTTGATCTTAAAGGTCTCTTCTGACCAAAACAATTCTATGATTCTCAGCTTAACACCACTTCTACAGACTTAACACACTTATACAGATCCAGCAGCCTCCTAAGTGGCTCCACTGATCTTTGTACCAGCTCTAAATGTCAGTAGAATTTTATATTAGTGTTGACTACTGAAATCACTTATTAGAATCAACCTGATAGCAAACACAGAGAAACCTACTAGAAATACTCAGTTTTGATTCCCATTGACTTTGTAGAGAGCTGTCACAGTCCTCATCCCACCTTCCAAACTCAGTAGACCATGGAGAAAAACTCCTCTCGGGTGGATGTGTCTCTGTATATACTGAGAGAGAAGAGGCAGAAAGATTTGGGAAAGAGAGATGATGATGTTAGGTGACAAGGGAGCATTTCGTTCTTCATCAGCATGAGAACTGGACATTTATCATTGTCCCTTGAGTCTCCTCTTCTACGAAAAGGGAAGGAGGCTGTGCAAGTCAGAGGAGACAATATATGCCAACAAGATCCCAAACTGGGCAATGTATGGCAGCAATACCTCCTGTGTGGTCTATATATAACCAGCTAGATAAGCCCTTCATCCAGCTCACAGTGCTCTCCATCAAAGAAGTTCATCTGGGCTTCCCAGGGAGACTTCAGGAGGGAAAGATGTGATGTTAGGAGAGGAAAAGAAATGCAGAGGAAGCCCTTTTGCTGGCAGGGTGCAGCACACACAGTCACGTACCTGCCTGTATTGGGAGAATAATCAGAGCGCACCTTTCCAAGATGCTCTTTCAAAGAGAAACCTTCAATTCATTTGGATTTAAAAAAAACAAAACAAAAAACCAACACCACACAAAAAAAGCAATCCAACAACTTCCCTGAATTTCATCCCTGAATAATACAATTACTTACAAATTCCTTACTTATAATTACACTTATGAACAAGTACCAGAAAACTCAGTTAAGAGACAATTCTCCCTGAATGTGAGAGGAATATACCGGGACGCTACGCTTATCGTAGGAGCCACACTGGACTGCTGAAGCATAATACATGAGGGCCAAATGTCCTCACAGCTCCTCAGTAACTCTTCCCAGGTGTGTGAGCGGCCAAGCAATGAGCCCTTGTGGCCAAGAAGGCCGATGGTCTCCTGGGGTGCATTAAAAAGAGTGTGGCCAGCAGGTCAAGGGAGGTTCTTCTCTCCCTCTACTCTGCCCTAATGAGAGAGACCTCACCTGGAGTATTGCATCCAGTTCTGGGCTCTGCAGTTGAAGAGGGACAGGGATTTACTTGAGAGAGTCCAACAGAGGCTACAAGGATGATGAAGGGACTGGAACACCTGTCGTATGAGGAAAGGCTGAGAGACCTGGGGCTTTTTAGTCTGGAGAGGAGAAGACTGAGAGGGGATCTAATTAATGTGTACAAATATCTGAGGGCTGGGCATTGAGAAGGGACAACCTCTTTCCACTTGTGCCCTGTGATAGGACAAGGGGCAGTGGATTCAAGCTGGAGCATGGGAAGTTCCACCTCAACATGAGGAAGAACTTCTTTGCTGTGAGGGTGACAGAGCCTGGACCAGGCTGCCCAGAGAGGCTGTGGAGTCTCCTCCTCTGGAGACTTTCAGGACCCGTCTGGATGCCTTCCTGGGTGACCTGCCCTAGATTCTTTGATCCTGCTCTGGCAGGGGAGTTGGACTAGATGATCTCTAGAGATCCCTTCCAACCTCTAACATTCTGTGATTCTGAACATCCTCCACAAGTGCTCAGTTCCACAGAAACCTTCTTCTGCGTCCAATCGTGTCAGGGACTTGACACCTTGGTAGCACATCTTCACCTGCAGCAGGCAGAAAGGAACACACAACACTTTGTCCTCTCCACACATGAGTGTCATTCCTGGTCCTAATGAGATAAGTGGAAGTGGCTGCGATTGGCAGCAACGGGACATGAGAAAACAATGCATCTCCTGCACAACACACTGTTAAAAAAAAGTGTTATTATTATGGACCACCAGCCTAACCCATGAATCCAGCTTAATTAAAGGAATCCAAGAGCCTTAATGTCATTCAAAACCTCAGGTATTAAAAATAAATTTGCAGAACAACAAGGAGTGAAAATTCCTCATTTATTCTGTGCTTCTTGTTCAATGTTTCTGAGCTCAGCTTCCTATGAGCTGAGAGCATCGATCCTTGCCAACTTAGCTACGCTTTTTCACCAACCTCAGCCTAAATTGGGGTGATCTGCCAAAAAAACCCAACCAACAACAACATTTGGAATGTGTGTTTCCCGGAGTTTTGCAGGGAGAGGAAGAAGTTCTCTTCATTCTGCCTATTGAAAAGAAATTGTATTAAGAGTTGGTGTGCTGGTGATGCAATCCTCCTCCTTTAGAAAGAACATGCACAAAGACCTGCAACAAAGGGAGAAATAAAAGCCCAAAACACTAAACCAGCCACCAGTTTCTTTTCAAGCTGCCTCTCTGTCAAGTTCCATGGCCCAAAGCCTCCTGTCCATCTCGGGGGCTTCCACGGCCACCCCTTCACATGCTTTTCTTTTGCATGCTTCATGGTGAGAGCTTTTAGCATCTGCATAATGGAGCTTAACCCTTCCTTCTGGTTAGCCTGAAGAAAAAGCAGCCTGTGTACCCATCAGCTTTGGGAAAGGGAGGTTATCACTGAGCAGTTACACAGCCAACAGATTTCTAAATACCTTAGAAAATCAAGAGTATTAGCCCTGAAACCTTTGCTGGCTCTTTGTTGCCACAATTACTGATGGCAGAAATCAAGGTAAAGTGTGATTCCACTTCTCATTGACTTCACAGTTCTGCACTGTCTTTTTTTTTAAATGTTCTCCCTTATGCAAGACCTTGAGTATTTATTTTGACAGCTTGCATTATTCAGCAAGCAATTAAACTTTCAAATGTATTGTGTTCTCATCGCTTAAAATAGCTTTGGCAACATCAGTAGGGTTTCTCAATCCCCCACAGAATGAAGATAAAGAGCATCTCCCTTGGATTTCTTTTGCAGGTTGATTTTTTTAAAGCAAATACAGTATTTCAGAGAGTCTTCGTGTTTTGACGTCCTTACACAAACCAAGAAAATACTACCCATGGAATTTCCCCCCAAAATTAAAATGGCAATAGGCAAACAGAGTCTGTTATAGGATAATGGAAGTCAGCAGAAGCCCGATGAACTCCACTGACCAACTGCACAAGATCATCTCATTCATGGGATTTCTGTGGAATTTTCCCAAAAACTAAAATGGCAGTAGGCAAACAGAATATGCTATAGAATTCTGGAAGCCAACAGAAGCCTGATGTACTCCACTGACCAACTCCACAAGCTCATCTTATTCATGGTCCTACTTGTCTCTTGCACACTCCCGTGGAAGGTCACCAGTGGTGGGAGAGAGAAAAGTATCTCCAGGATTCAGTTAAAAGACAGAATTAAACTAATTCTATTCATGTTAAAAAGCTGTGCGATGGACTGCAACAACGGCAAACCATTTTCCTCTGCCAGCTGTGACCATGACATGGGACAAAGCAGACACAGGGTAGGGACATCTCCAGCCACCACAGTTGGTTGGAAGTGAAGGTAAACAGAGTCCTCAGCCTCTTCTGAATTGGCCAAAATTACCACTCTCAAAACCTTTGTTTGAGGAAATCCCTTCAAGAACACAAAGAAATATAAGCTACCAAAATCAAAAGCTTGTAGTTCCTCCACGTTTCCAAACACAACTTGAATGCTGCTTTCCTTCTCCTGCCGCCTCCCCCAAGCCTCCAAGTTTTGCTACCTGCAAAACCAGCTCCTGTGTCATCTACCCTTCCTTTCCTGCTGGTAACGACCACCCACCTAAGTGCCACCTCTGCTCGCTGTTGGGATTGGTATGTAGGTGCACCCTAGTGCTAACACTCATCTGCAGAGAGAGCCTTTAGCCAGCAATTTCCTGCTCAATTTGAGGACAAGTTTGTGGTTTACGATTTGCTTCTCCCATCAGACAGGTGCAGACTGGAGCGTAGGAGGTTCTGTGTAAACACAGGGAAACACCTTTTCACAGCGAAGGTGACAGAGCCTGGAAGAGGCTGCCCAGAGAGGTTGTGGAGTCTCCGTCTCTGGAGACACTCAAAACCCACCTGGATGCGTTCCTGTGTGACCTACTCTAGGTGATCCTGCTCTGGCAGGAGGGTTGGACTAGATGATTTCTAGAGGTCCCTTCCAGTCCCTAACATTCTGTGATTCTATGATTTATGACCTCTCTGCCCATGACATCTCACAGCGTTCAAGGAAGTGAAAGACGGTGAGAGATGGTGGATGAGGGAGCATGGAAATGTCCAGTTGCTTAGGCAGGGATGGTTGGTTGCTTTAGCCCTGTTGATTTTTCTTTGTTGTATTCACCACTTGGAACACACTAAATCCTCAGAGGCTGGATCCTCATCAACCCCTCTCTAATCAAACAAGCTTCACTCCAGGAAGAGCTCCATTAAGCCTAGAGGGCTTGTTTCAGGTGAGGCTCAACATTCACATGCCTGGAGCTGGCTTTTATGACTCTGGGTTTCAGGAAGAGACATTTCTTCACAGAAAAAGCCACAGTAACTCATTGACTCACAGAAGCCTCCCTCTTCCCTCCTCTTCAGACATCAACACCATCCTCTTTGTCTTCTGTGAATACACACCAGGGCTCTCAGGTCAGCATGGAATTAGCTCACACTTTGCTTTCAAGTAGCCCCTAGAGAGGAAAAACCTTCTCCTCCCATATCCCTCAAAGATTGGATTATGGAGGTCAGTCGTCACAAGCCCATTTGCATCCCAAAGCGATTGATCACCAGCCAGAGTGTCCTCAGACAAGTAACGAGCCGCAAGCATTAGTCTCATGTACGTGACAGAGAAAGTCTAATTAACAAATGATATTTTTATATGAAATTTAGGATTCAGCGTGTGCAGATGATTATACAGGGTTTGAATACCACCCTGCCAGGCAGAGAAAGACAAAATGTTTTAACTCCCATTAGTTTAATAACTTCCTAATAGTTCAGTTCAGTGCCAGGGCAATTAAAAGCCCCAGGGGAGGACACTGAAAGATCCTTTGGAGTAAATCTAAGAAATACAGGAGGAATTTGACAAAGAATCCAAAAAAAATGAAGGGAACTCCAGAACAAAAAATGAACAAAACAAAAACCTGTCCAAACAAGCATCAGCTGGTGATGACAGCAGAGAGGCCAAGGACAGCCTCTTCTTTTTCTTCTGGGGGATGCTGTCTGGGGGAAGCAAAGGAGTCAGATGCTGAATAAGCAACTCTGTGTGTGAGAGAGAAGCAGCTTATTACCCAAACTCCAAACACTCTGATCAGCCATCTCCATCATTTTACATCTACTTGCCATTTCTGAAAGCAGAGGCAAAACTCGGTGCGGGAAGGTGGAACAAAACACACAAAAGCACAAAGCTGAATCCACAAGTAAAGGATGGGGATAAACCAGATGAAATCTGTATTATTGCAAGTTGGACATGACAAGCTTTAAGTGTGCTTAATTATTTCACCTTCAAGTAGTTTGTACCCAAGACTCACCATAAGCATCATCAAAACTTTACAAAATTCCTCTAAATATCACCCTTGTCCCCATCTACATATAAGAAAAAAAATGGCCAAACCATTTTAAAACCCAGCTTAGCCACATCCAGTCAAATGTGGAGCAAAATTTGTCATCAAAACCAAGGCAACCTGTGGACCTCTTCAGGGTGCCTCAACCACCTTCCCAAATCCTCACTCACATACTGGGAGACTTTTAACAAGGGTTAGACAGCACAGTGATGAGGCACATGAACTTATTCAGGAGGACTCAGTAGATTTGCAAAGATAAAAGTGCCAAATAACGTCTAACCATCCACAAAACTCTGGCTGCTACTTCACTTCCACACCTCAGATGCAACTGATTAGTTTTCTTGACCCTTTGGTCAAGAAAATCTTTTATTAAGGTGGCCTCATCAAATTCCATGTGACAGAGCTTCTCTGCAGCACGGATGTCCATACGTGTGGGCAACAGAGATGACACCTCAAAGGAAAATACCAGTATTTGATACTTTCTTTTAGAATCATGGAATAATTTAAGTTGGATGGCACCACTGGTGGTCATTTGGTCAAGCTCTCAGCTTCAAAGACACATAAGCTTCTTTGGGGCTTTGCAACCATCCCTCTATCATTCACAGGAGCAGATGGAGCTGGCTGCTAAACTACAAGCAGCTCTCATAGAATGGTAGAGGTTGGAAGGGACCTCAAGAGATCATCGAGTCCAACCCCCCTACCAGAGCAGGATCACCCAGGGCAGGTCACATAGGAACAGATCCAGGTGGGGTTTGAAAGTCTCCAGAGAAGGAGACTCCACCACCTCTCTGGGCAGCCTGGGCCAGGCTCCATCACCCTCACAGCAAAGAAGTTTCTCCTCCTGTTGAGGTGGAACCTCCTGGGTTCCAGTTTGTGCCCACTGCCTCTCGTCCTATCTCATTACACTGAAAAGAGACTGGCCCGGCCCCTTCTATCAAATATCCTGGTGCAACACATTTGTGAAAAACTGTTTTCTCACGCAAGAAAAAGAACACACAGCATCCACCTCCTGCCCTCTCTTCTCCCTCTCCACTTCCTTCCCACACCTTCTAGTTGCATAGTTTAAATGACTTCATGTCTGGTTTGTGTCTGGCAGGGTTTTGATAGTCGGGGAGTGGGCCACTGGCATGGCTCCTGTGAGAAGCTTCAAGAAGCTCCACTGGCTCCAACTTGGATCCACCTCTGGCCAAGGCTGAGTCAATCAGCACCTCTGTGATAACCTATTTAAGAAGGGAAAAATCTGTTGGGTGAGTTCCTTTGCTTTGGAAGCTCTTCTGTGTTAGAGAGGAGTGGGATCTGGGAGACAACCATGTGGACACCTGAGTTAGTGAGGAAGGAGCGGGATGAGAGATCTTTCTCATTCTTCTTACCATCCCCATTGAGTTAAAATGGCAGGGGTTTTTACACACCCTATTTTGAGAGTCAAAGGACTGCTGACTAAAACCATAATAAATACCAGGAGCTTGGACAACACCACAATGAAGGCAAGATAAAGATAAAATCTAGGTATGTGCCAAAACCAAACGCTCAAGCCACGATGAATATTTTTGGGCTTGGAACTTCACTTGCAATATTCCACCCAGAAACATTGGCTCAAATCAAAGACGACCAAATTTAAGCCCAGGCTGAAGGGTAGACCCAATCCATTTTTAGAGAGTATTTGTTGCCATGATATTATATAACTGATCTCAAATGAAATATTCTTTGGTTGGTTGTTTTGGGTTTTTTTTTGAAATATTTACACAACAAACTATTTGTCAATAATAGTTTTTTATCTGAGGAGTAGCAGAGAGCCACAATGGGGCAGGAATATCCCAAGGAGCCTGTGGCCACACAGGCTTTTTACTCTGCACATTTTCAAACCAGTCAGGTAATTTATCAAAGCAAATGAAGAAAGTCCCCAAATAAACAAGCCAATAAATGACAGCAGGCCTTTTAAAATGTGTTTAAATCAGGCATCCCTTAATTACCACATTAAGGAGGGCTGCACACCCACCGTGCACATCAATTGCCAGAGCAAATAGCAACACCCACCAAACTCCCTCCGGTGAAATCTCTGCCTGTGTGAGGTCTGGCAGAACTGGGAAAAAAGGCTCTTCCCAGCTAATTTACGATATGGCAACACTTTCTGGTGAGAAGGCAAATCTAGAGAGGTTTGGAATGTGCAGAAGGAGGGACAACAGGTTTCCCGTGTCCTCCTTTACCCATATAGTCCTGGTTTCCCCTTACAAAGGTGCTGGGAGAGTGAATGGCTAAAATAGTGTGGACTATTGTGCTTACACCTTTAAAAAGGGAAGTTTCTTGTGCTTACACCTTTAAAAAGGGAAGTTTCATCATCACAAAATGGTTTAGGTTGGAAGGGACCTCTGAAGATCATCTAGTCCAACCCCAATCATCTAAAAGCCTGAATCAGTGTCACATGCTTTATTATGGGGCATGGAGTTTGTCGGGGCTCCTGTTCCTCTCCCTGAAAACTCAAGAGCAAGAAGGAAGGTGGTGCCACACTGAATTAATCACTTTCCACCGCAGCATTTTTAAGATACTGTTACAAAATGTTTGACAATAAAATAATTTGGGGATATAGACAAAGATGCACTAAAGTAGCAGGTTAAAGAAGTTTCAGAGAGGAATTGCTTTACTACCACAGAGGTGTAGATTTTTTTTTTATATATACTTCTCAATATCTGAATAAAATGGGGGTTGGGATGGCCTTAAGGCCACTCTGCAGGCTTCACAGGTAAACAGAAAGGATCGCATGTTGGTTTTGGTTGTTGGTTTTTTTTTGTTTGTCCTTATTCTCACCAATCTAGATTTCAAGTGTTAGGAGTGAAATGTTCTACAATACACCCAGCTCAGACTCTGCAGCCACATGTTAACAGCATAAAACTGAAGGGAAAAATGATTTAAAAAAAGGATTAAAAATAATACGCTCGCTGCTGTTCCCCACACTGAGTAATCACAGCTGCGACAAGCAACTTGGATTAAAAATTCTCCAGTCCTAAAAAACCCCACAAAAAAATCCCCTTAACCCACAACCGAAGAAAAATACAACTCATTACCAACGGCACACATCTTTCCCAAGCCCTCTGACCTTTATAAATCGAGCAGCATCCTTTGAAACCCAAACCCACCTTACCAACCTATACAACTGGCTCCACAAAGCCCAGACAGACCCCAGGTGAGCAGATACCTATGTGGATATACTTTGAGCAGATCTTCAAGCTTCAGTTAAGTGAACAATTCATAAAACTAGTCATCAGTGGCGACAGGGAACTAACATACCTATGAATTCGGCATTTCATTTGAAAAATCCATGAGACATGGATAGATTACACCTTTGGGTCAGGGGAAAAAAGCTGTGCAAGAAAATAAAGCATATTGACAATTGTAATAAATAATGGAGCACAGGATATAAATGCTAAGGCAGGTAGATCAGAGGGAAGATGTGCTGCTGCACCCACCAAGGTGGAGGGCGTTGGGTTATAAACGCTGTGCCGTCCTATTTGTGTAAGGCAAGAAAATTCCTGAAGAAATTTTCATTTAGCCAACTGATGGAGGGAAGAAGGGTGTGAAAAAAGCAAAAGTAAATGCTTGTGGGTACACGTGGAAGGTTGGAGTCAGCTTTCTCTATTTTACTCAACTCTTATATATATCATTCTTTTGAAGTCAATCCCCTTCTTCATTTCACCCAAGAATCATTCCGGGCTTGTGTTTTCCAGGCACCTCTGCAATTTTACAATCATCTCAGGCTGTGCCAAGGGTAGTTTAAAATGTAATATGAGGTTCTTTACTTACATTATTTATTTTTTCCCCAGTTGCTCTGCACAGTCTTTCGTTCTTGCTTAGGCAAACTTTGATTTCAGCTCAAAACTCTATCCCTCCACAAAAACAGGGAGGCGATGGGGAAAACAGTGAGCGGTTCACACGCTCGTCATAAATCTCTCCTCTCACAATAAACAGTCCATCATGTTCCAGCTCTCCCTCATGCTGATGATTTTCCCACTCTACAAATGCCAGATTTAATGCCTCCTTCAGCTCCTACTCCCCTCTTTGCGCCTCCATCCGCACCATCATTTATGAATAAAACGCTGCCTGTATCATCATTTATTAAGCTACCACATTTTCTTGATAGGTCCAACAGCTCATACTCATGTTAATAAGACACTGTCTGTGCAGAGAAACCTCAGAGAGGAATGTCACACCAGAAACTGTGGAGCATCTCAGGGGAGATTCAAATGAAGTCTCCTTTCGAGGGCAATAGTCACACATAAGCCAGCAAGCTTGCCTGCTTATACTCCTCCTCCCATTTTCCTTTTGCAGGGGGTAGGGAGAGCAAATTGCTATACCCTGATGTTCTTTGGGTATATTCTGGTTCCCATTGAGCTCCATCTGACTCCATAACTGCTCCTACTCAGGTATTAAATGACATGGAAAAGCAGCAGATGTGCCTACAACCCAGCAAAGACTACTTCTAGTGAGCTATCCAGAGCATCCTGCATCATGACAGAGGAATCAGCTCTTTGGTTCACATCTTTATTCTCATTGCTTTTTTTTCTTTAATTCAAAGCATTTCTAAATGCTTTAGAAACAGTAAGAAATTAGGGCTGAGCCAACAAAGACTTACATTCTGAACTTGACCATTCCCCTCCCCACAAAAAAAATAATCTAGGAAAAAGATCAGTTTGAACACAACCTAAGACAAAATTCCCCACGAGCACCAAACCTCTAAAAAAAACCCAGGAATGCACTCCATGCAATTACACAACAATAAATGACTGTGCTCAGAGTTCCTTGTTGTTTGCCTCGAGTCCTGCAAAATACAGAGGGAAGAGACTCGAGAGGCAAGGCGCCAAGGTGCGCTTTGCAGCGGCACGGGAACCATCTCCTTTTGCTGAGCAGGCACAGCAGCTCATGCATAAACCAGACCTTCCCAGCACTCCCTCCCTCTCACAGCCCCCACGGAATGCAGCGAGGGAAGCAGGTGCATATACGGTTTTCCGTATGTTATTTAGATGGGTAGATTGGCAATAAAAAAAATAAAAAAAACAAACTGCTCGGACCAGTCTAGAGAAAATATCCTTTCTCGGAAAAGGGAAGCTGGAAAATCACAAGAAGAGATGCTCTGGCTTTCTAAGAGCTGCACGATAGCTCTGTGATGTAGCAGTTGGATTAAGGAATGTTTTCACAAGCCAATAGAATGTGTTTTGCTTTTAGTAGGATATAAGCATCACTGACAAGCACGAGCATCTCTTTTCTCCTCTTTATCCCTCATCTCACACTTGTCAAGCGGCAAGAAGAGTATCGTACATACTCATTTCTAAACAGCAAAGAAAAAATAATGGCTAGTCTTGCATGAGAGAAGATCCCAATCCTAAGATATTCAGTATTTCACGAATTTTCACACCTTTGAAAGGGAAGAGGAGGTTTATAACTCTATGGCTGTATAACCTGGTTATCCACAAAGCGATCCCTGTTCTTATTTTTATATCTCTTACCTGCATGTTGCAAGACAGAGCAGGAGGAAACCTTCTCAGCGACATCATGGAGCAGGATTAGACACAGCAACCTCTCCATTGGCCACAAAATTGTGTCCCTTAAATGACAGCTGATGGATGGGGTTTTAGATAAATGAAAATCCCAAATCCCTTTTTTTCCCCATTCATTTCCTTCCATGCCTCAATTCACGTGTCTGTCTGCCAGACAGACCACCCCACATGCCAACACTCAGGACATTTGGAAACACAACATGGAAAATTGTTATTATATATAGCTAATCAAGTGGTTTACATATTTATGCAAGGATGTCTACAGAGTATCCATAGACACACATATATTTTTATACACTTAACATATACAGTTTATCTATAGTTAATAAAAATTTTAAAAAATCAGTTCAACTCTAAAATAACGGTTGTTGGTTACACTGCTTGAGCAGAACGAACTGAGCCCCAGCGGATTCATAAAAATTGGGATGAAATATAGCTGACATTTCCTTGGCAGTGACTAATAAGCACTAAACAGCATCTATGACGTGTACTTGGGAGCATTTCTCTCTAAGGCAACGGCCACAGCTCTGTGAGCGTGCCTGGGATTACTGGGTAGCAACATTATACCCCATTTCTCAAATTCTCCTGGCTCAGTGTGCAACTGAGCTTAGATTTGGGAAGAGATGTGATCCAAAAGCCCACAGCTGCCCACAGAAGAAAAAAATCACAGTGGGAAGAGCTGTATTACAGGAAGCAGGTGGGCTTGGCCACGGCTTTTGCTTAGACTGGGTTGACAAAGCCAAGATCAGTTCCTGGCATTAAGTTGTCTCATGTGCCAGCCCCCCAGTCAAGAAGCTTGGGTACAGGAAAATACACAAGAAATATTGTTCTACATCTTTTGGCTTCTCTCTCCCCTCCTGGAGCAATAAGCCATGTGGTATTTCCCACAAGGTGTGATAGGAAAAAGGCACAGTCCCGAAGTCCATCAACTCCACCCAAAGCATCCATCCGTCCCTCTCTCCCTCCCTTCCACCCATCCATCCCTTGTTTTGCCAGAGGTAGAATAGGCAGAACCATCCTGACTCTTCTCAGAGGCTCTGCACCCATCATGGGAAACATCTTGGGGGATACGTGCCCAACTCTGATGCCTAAACACATCTCTAGTGCCACGACCCAACCACTCATCCCGAGAGCAGCAGCAGCAAACTGCAGAGACCAGCTTCCCATCAATCCTGCTGTCCATCCATTTGTCAAACATTTTGCTACTTAAACAAAGCCAGGCAGCTCAGGAGGCACACGTGCAGCCGACAGCTTTTAGAAGAGCATCTTCCAAGTCCTCTTTTCCTTTCTTATTTTCTATTTCCTTATGACAATATTCCATATTCCCTCCCTCCTCCTCCCCCTCTACGTAAAAAACCACTAAGGCACGTAAATATCAGTGGCATCAGTGCTCTTGTAAAAACAGATGCTTTTTTTAATTGTCCAACTCTCTGGCATAATTGGTTGAAGGAAGACACGCATCAAATGGACAGCGGCACATGTGTCAAGGGAGGGAGCTTTCCTTGGCTAGTGTGAGAAAAATTCTGAGAAGTGCAATAATTTAACTGGAACCACTCAAATTCACTCTTCAGAGCCATAATTAGCATGGTCTGGTCTCGTAGTGTAGTAACCTTTAGCCTGTGACTCAGCTTTTTCTTTTTGTGTCTTCTTAGCACAGCCAAATTAAAAAAAGAGACACACACAGAGCTACAGGATGCCTGCCTTTCATAGTTAGGGAGGGCCTCTAAAGTGTACAGACAATCCACCCATCTACTTAAAATTAACATTTCTTGTCATATTCCAAACATATCTCTACAGGAGAAGGTTATTTTTTTTCTGGTCATTTCCTCATTACTGGAAACCTTTTCTTTGGTCATCCCAGTCAACTCTAGACATAACTGGGATGCAAAGACCATGATCTCCAGCTCTGTGAGAAATCATATTCAATGAAAAAGATTAACAAACCAGAATGCTGGTAAAATAGGATGACAAAAAAAAGGTTAAAAAAATCTGTGGCTTCTTAATTAAACTTCATTTGTTATTTGACTGAACCTTTCATACAAAACTGCTCCCCAACTTTGTGGTTAATTCACTGGAAACCCTTAAAAATTCACAAAGCTTATTTTGTCCATCTGCAAAATGGAGAAATAAAACCAGGACCTAGATTTTCAGCATTTCTACTGAGACATTTAAGATGCCTGTTGCTATAGTACTGTGAAATCTTTTTACAAATGAGTCTGAAATATTATCAGCATTCCAAGAGGTAATTACAAGAGGAACGAAAAAAAAAAGAAGAAATCACTATTTTTTCCTGTGTCCTTTACAGCCTTTAAACCTAGATTTGTAATTGAAGTGCAAACTGACCTTTATAAACTGTACAGCATCTCTAAAATGCATTATTCTACAGGGCTTGAGGGAATTCGCCATGCTCAGCGATTCAATAATCTTACTTTATTTCATTTATGTTCTTCAGACAATGTGACATAGCTGGATTTTCCCTCTACTCCAGACACAAATCAAGCAGGAGAGGCTGAAGAGTTTTATCACCACTCTAATCTAAATCTCCTGCATACTTGCAGCTGGAACCTGCTTTTTTTTTTGGCAAATAGCTGGTTTTTCCACCTTCTCAAACATCTCAGCAGCTCATACTGACCCATATTAAACCCCATTTGCATGACCCATGTGAAATCCCATTTGCAACCCGCTGGATCAGATGGTTAAACGGTCTATGCACAGAAATGATCCATCAGCACCAGTTGAATCATCTCAGAGGGTCTTCTCTCTGACCTTGCCATATAACATCACAAACTGAAACCCTGAACACGCAACAAAAACTTCGGACTTTGTCACTGGGTGATTATACTTGAGGGAAACAGATGCACTTAGAGCGTCACACGGGAAAACACTGCAATCCTGCACTGAAGTGGGAAGACTTCAAAGCATCGATTTCACAAACCTCTTTCAGTTCTTGGGAGTCCCTCCACAGACAATACTTTCACCAGTTCCCAATCCACCTCAGCAGCCCTCACTCCCAACACAACCCCAACGTCTCCTGGTTCAGTTGAGTTGGCGCTGTCATAAAACCACAGAATCATTTAGACCTTCAAGACCAACCATTAAGCCAGCACTGCCACGTCCACCACTAAATCACATCCCTAGGAGTCACGGCTTTTACATCTCTCCAGGGACAGTGACTCAACCACTTCCCTGGGAAGCCTGTTCCAGTGCTTGACAGTGCTTATGGTGGAAAAAAAAGGTTTTCCTAACATCCAATCTAAACCTCCCTGGTGCAATTTAAGACCATTTCCTCTTGTCCTGTTGCTTGTTACTTGGTAGAAGAGACCAAATCCCACCTCACTATAACCTCCTTTCAGGTAGTTGTAGAGAGCCCTAAGGAGGTCTCCTCTGAACCTCCTTTTCTCCAGACTAAACAGCCCCAGGTCCCTCAGCCACTCCTCACCAGACTTGTGCTCTAGACCCTTCACCAGCTTCATTGTCCTTCTCTGGACATGCTCCAGTCCCTCCATGTCCTTCTGGGAGTGAGTGGCCCAAAACTGAACCCAGGATTCAAAGTGCTGAATCTGAACCTGCATCTGCAACACAAGTACCACACCCCCCGGGCAGCATCGTTGGCATCGATTGAATTTACAGCAAACGGTATCGGCCCTTTCCTTTTGCATCTTTGCTTAGTCATCTCCATCAGCTTCCTCTGAAGTCCCGCACAAAGCCATCCTTGAAAAAGCATCTAGAAGTAGCATTTTAGCTCAGGGGTGGTACAAACTTACTAGACAGCACAGAGCAGCTACACGTTATTTTTGGCCATTCCCAGGATTTGTCAGTTTGCACCTCTTGGGAGCCAGCACCAGAAACAAAAGCTGCTGCTCCTTCTCCTGCGAGGTTTCTATTTCTCCTCCATCCCAGGTTTCGCCTCCAAGAAGCAGGACTGGACTCCAGCCACAATCACCTCCTTTCAAGACAACAGATTTCTCCAGTTTTCACCCAAAAGGATGGATATTATAATTAACACCACTTAAAAGGGTGTTAGACAAGACTTTGGCGCACAGGGTTACCAGCTCCTGCAGCTTAGGAGAAAGAAAAGGAGAAATACAGGAGAAACAAAACAGCCAATGCTCTATATTTTGAAGGCTTTAACAAGTTTGCTTTCCTTGTCTCCACCTTTCATTCTCTGGTTGTTGCCATGGGACCAAGTGGCACAGCACTCCTGACACTCAGACGCTCAAACTTTAGTTAACTGTTTACGGTTGCAAAGTGCAGAGGGTCAGATGCACGGTCTTAACCTTCTGGACTTATTTACTGTATGAATATTAATAAAATCACTGTTACAGGAAGATGAAAAACTCCTCAGCTAGTTTAACCCCTAAGGATGTGTAGTGGGGAACTGAGATTTTATTCCCCCCCCACCTCATTATTTAAAAGGAAAATTGCCATTTTGTGACACTGCAATCCAGGAAAGGAGCATGACATGATTTGCTCGTTATTCTGCAAGACTGAGTGCATGAAGATCACAGGATGAGAAGAGGGAAGCTCTCCATGTAGAAATTGCATCGACGCTTTGTGAACAGAGCGAGCATATAAGGAGACAGCGATACAAAATGTCTTGGTGAACATGTATAATCCCCTTGAGGTTTTACTTTCTTTTTTTTAAATTTTTTTTTCCAACTAAACCACGCATGTTTGTCAAACACTTGACCTTCAACTTTGTTAATCAAGAGAAGGTTGTAGGCTCATGGTGGATCACAAGCATTTTCCGGAATAAAGCTGCTAAGTCACATGTTAAACTCCAAAAGCTGTGACATCACTAACAACCAGGCAATGCTGCATTAAAATTATCATTTCTTTGGCTTCTTGGCTTCTCTTTTTTTCTTTTTAATTTTCATCTGACATTATTCACGTCTCTCCTTCCAAAACATTTTCCCAAAGAGCATCCTCAACTGGCTTCTCTAGTTCCACTTCAAACAAGGTAGGGAAAGTGGTTTAAACCCAGGCCCCTAAGATATTTCCTTCTGATCTCCCCTTATTGCTCTGTGGAAGTGTTAACTGCCAAAAAAACATCTCCTCACTCAACTAAAACATCCAATGTCCACAAAAATCGCCTGATGATTTGATTAACCCCAGGGGTGCCTTCTCCAATGGGAAGATGGATGGATGTCTCTACACAGAAGCTTTATTATGGTCCTGACAGAGCGTGGTGTGAAAGGAATCATCCATTAGAGCACTGCAGTGAAAAAAGGCAGTGATATTAGCAAGCCAGAATGACTTCTCCAGCAAGCAACGCCTCAGCAGATCCTTGTACTCTTCTCTCATGTTGGACTACTATTTTTTCCTTTTTTTCCCCCCCTTTCAAACCCAGCAAACCTTCCAGAGGATCCTAATTGCTTCTACAGATAACCTGTGGAAACATGACTGAATCAAAGGTTGGAATGACCTTCCAGATCACCAAGAACAACCACCTACTTAACACTGTCGTGACCACTAAACCATGTCCTGAAGTGCTACAACTACACATTTTTTTAACACCTGCAGGGATGAGGACTCCACCACCGCCCTAGGCAGCCTGTTCCAATGTCTCACCACTCTCTCAGTAAAGAAATTTTTCCTAATATCCAACCTAAACCTCCCCTGGCACAACTTAAGCCCATTTCCTCTCAGCCTATCTCTAGTTACCTGGGAGAAGAGACCAACACCTACCTCACTACAACCTCCCTTCAGGTAGCTGTAGAGAGCAAGAAGGTCTCCTCTCAGCCTCCTCTTCTCCTGACTAAAAAATCCTAGCTCCCTCAGGTGCTCCTCATAAGACATTTTCTCCAGATCTTTCACCAGCTTGGTTGCCCTTCTTTGAACCAGCTCCAGCACCTCCTCACAGATCGGCCAAAGCCACAGACCAAAACAAACATCATTCTCATTGATGAAACCGCTGCCCCTGGCTTTATGGCCACTGTAAGACTCAGGGAATAAACGAGTCCTTACACAAAGCCAACAGAAGTGTCCCAATAAACATTGGCACATTTGGATTAGCACCTCAGAGCCCTGAAGGACTCCACGGCATCAAGGACACTCATCCCTGACAACCACATGCTCCACGCCTGCACACATGAATTATTAAATAAACTTCATCCCACAGGTCCCTCCGGTCAATCAATGAGCGCTGCATCACTGAATGTGTAACTAGGAGCATAAAAGTTTACCATAAACACCCATCCTGTCACCCCTCCAGGAATTTCCTTTTTTGGTCTGAAAAAGTTCACAAAACCTGAACTTAGCAAGTCCTGAGGCAAGTCACCCCAATCAGGATCTCAAGTTGTTAGATAAACCTCCTGCCCATGGAAATTTCAACCCAAATGAAAAATTATTTGCCCTTTACAGGCTGTGTTAACAGAATGTGAACTCATCTTTCACTAACTCGGTGGGAGGACAGAGGGAAAATATTTGAAGCTGGTTTGTTTTGCCAGGTGAGGGAGGATGAATTTTGTTCTGGTGGTGCAAAATGCCAATCTTTCACCTGTTCAAATACCACATTTTGTTTCTAGCACATCAGAATGGCAAAAGAAGGAAACCCCAAATTAAAAAGCTAATATTTGGAGTAATAATAGGAGGGGACCTGGCATATTTTTCAATGATTAAGTTAAAAATGCTTCTAAAAAATTTAAACACACCAACATGTTTCTGTATTGCTGGTCCAAAAGCTGAAAAGCTGTCACACATGAAAAATAAAATCAGTGTGAGTTCAGCATTTCCCAGATAAACATCTTAGAACAAATTTATGAAAAGACCAAGCATGAGGGTATTTTTACACACACAAATACCCAGCTACGCTTCTGGTGGTCTAAAAATTTCTAAAAATTTCTAGCTACAATGCTGAAGAATTGCTGGCGGCTGCAGTTGGCTTCCAAAACGGGAGCACACACTTCTCACCTGCAGCACCAAATCCAAAGGGGTACCTGGAGCAGGGAGAAAAGGTTTGATTTTTAGAATATCTTAAGTCACTGGCAGAAGACAACGGTCGCCTCTGTTTGTCCAGATCCGTGCTCTGAATGGCTTAAAGATTGTGGGCCATCCCTGCAGCCCCTCTTTCCTTGGAATGAATGTGCAAGGACCTATGCTGAAGCTGTGATAACCAACTCCTCATCCTCTTTCTCTCCTCTGAAGAGGTTACAGTCATGGTGTTTAACCAGCTGCACCTAAAGCCAATGGGCAAATCTGCACATTAGAGACGGGAACAAGGATATTTGGGAAGGCTGAAGCTCCTGTGCAACCCAGTTTTCACCTGCAGAGACCCCAACAGTGAGTGAGCTCCCACGGTCATGTTTCCTTCACTCATTATGACTCTCACCCTGACTCTCTCTCAAGGAGAGACCAGAAAACATGAGCTGAGACATGAAAACAAAAAAAGGAGGCACGAAAAGCAGTGGCACTGAGAGACCTTCAAGAGGAGATAGTTGGTTATCTCCCAGATGCCATCTTTCCTTATCCCCATGCCTTGCACCTCCTGGAGCATCCATCACTTGCCACAAACTAATCACTGCTCCATCACTTCACAGCTTAGAATTCACGGCCTACTTCCAATAGCTATCCTGATGTAGGAAAAGGCTATTGCGTTGACCGAGGTTTCTGGCCACCTCAGACCTCTGGCAAGGGCAAGTTGGGAGGAAAACACCGACAAGAAAAGCTCCTCTGACAGATTGATTTGTAGTGACCATTAGAAAGCGTTCAGGCATGTGAAGGGATACTCCAAGGACCTCTCTAAGCAGGGAAGGTGGTGAGGAGCAGATGAATTTATCCTCATTGGAAAGCTCTGCAGTTCATCACCAGCTTTTGTCATTTATCACAGAGATGTCGCCTCGCTGGAGCTCTGGGATTCTTAAGGGTGAGATCTGTCACATAAATACAGTTATTAATGCGGGAAGTGTATCATACAGTTAAATGCAAATGTTGCAATCTGGCAACCCATTTTTACTGCCAAACCTAGAAGGTTTTTCATGTCAGAAATTGATGCCAGCAGCGATAAATGGAGGAGAGATAAAGTTAATCCGACTGCTTTGAGTTGAACAGGGAAGGTATTACTTTGAAGGGTTTAACATATTAACGGAATCAAAACGACATTTCAAAATATTTATGGAAATCTGGGGAGTTTTTTTAAGCTTATACAAGCAGTATAACAAAGCCATATAAAATATTATTAAATCCCACCCTTAATTAAACACGCTGACACTTAAAAGCTTCTGTCTGATTTACTTAAAAAAAATCCTCTTTCAGTAAATTACAACTTTAAAATCTCTTTCTGCTCTGAATGAGTCTGCATTCCAGAGGAATTAAAACCTTTTTGAAATAATTTTTTTAAAAAATATGTTTTTAAGCTCTACCTCCAAGTTATCAACCATAAGGGTAGGATAGGAGAAGAAAAAGGAAACAATATCCATAAATGATGAAAGTGAATTGAGAAAAAAGCTGTTATTGTTTTATGTCAATTGAGAAAAGCTGAGGAGCATTAATTATCCACCAGCAGGCTGGTGAGGCTCTCACCCATGAGGACAACCATTCAGCTTCCCTGGAGTACACAGAAGCAGCTGGATATTTCCACAGATTATTTCAGTCCAGCTAAGTAAGGTACAAAGGACTCCACAAAAAAAGCCAAGGGTTATTATGCTCATGTGTAGCATGTTAGGTGGGGAAAAAACTGAGTTGCCTTAATTGTTCCCCTTGAAGGTAGAAGTACCACTAATAATTCTGTCATTTGACTGAGGGGACACCCAGTGCCACTTGAGATGTCCTACTGTGTCACCACACCTAAGGCTGTTACTTCAAAAGAGAACAAACTGCAAGTCCTGGGCCAAAACTGTCAGCCCGCCATGGGTGTCTCAGACACCCAGGGGCACCCAATGTCCTCAAGAGTCATCTGTCTCATTCAGGATGAGCTGAAGTTTGACAGACACCATCGCCTGAGCTCATGCTGACATCTACCTGTAGGTATCTTAGTCATATTTGAACAACCTGCGTCAAGTAAGCTCCATGGCTGGGCCAAACCCACCGTAAACTTCACAATTATGTCCTAAACATCAACAGGTTTCAAAAGTGCTTCTACAAATCCAGCAAACCAGTGCGCTCAGGCTCAGCCTTTGGTGAAGAGCTCATTGCCTTTCCTTAGTTGATTCTTGCTGTTCAAAGAGGCTTCAAGCTTGGATAGGGATGCTTCTACTCCCAAGGGCACCCCAAATGGGTCACCCTGGGTATGTTGCAGTGGCAGTGTTTCTCCACAGGCACCACCTGATTTCAGGGTTGTGTGCTGCCAAAATAAACCGATGAAGTGATTTTACTCACTCCCCAAAAAATTGTTCTGGTGATGTGGCCTGGGGAAGAGTGAAGATGAAGTTCCATCTAACCAGCAAACTATATACATATTTTGACAGAACTTGCACATCCAGGGAAAATAGGTTAATGTTTGGCCAAAAGACAGGTGGGAGCAGCAATCCAAATGTTGAGCTTTTGGCCTCTTCCAGGACTGCTGCTTTTGCCTCACCCGAAGCAGCTCAGATCTCAAACTTTCCATTTAGAAAATATTTTGAAACTCCTTTTGGAGTCCTGCACCATTCATCAGTTCTGCAGCATAACCCTAATCAAATCCTTACAGTATTATACATAAAATAGTGTTCACTAAGTCAGTGTTCTGCAAAGAGCGAGCACTTTGTGGGTGTATCTTCACTAACGCTGCTCCGGTGGTGTGCTCAGGCTGTGGCCATAGGAATTTTCTGCCATGCACCATCTTCACCAGCATTGCTGCAGCAATTCAATCAGAAAAGCAGGTTTATTTTCTCACACTGCACAGATGTAGAGCTGAGCCCTCTCTCAGCTACAGAAAAAAAAAACCCAAACAACTCTGTACTTCAATAATGTGAGCATTTAAAAAAATAATGCCAGTGGGAGAAGGGAGGCAGAAGCTAAAATTTGGGGTTTTTCCTCAAATTGGAAGAAGTGAACATGTTTTGCAGTCTGGACTCACTCGAAAAAAAAAAATCAATCTTATGAGTGCTAAAAGCCTCAAAACTATCCTTCTTAACTCCTCCTTAAACAGGCAAATCCTTCTGGTAGGGACTGGTAAAGGAACCAAAAATGCCATAAAGTGAAGACTCATGGGCTACATCCCAGATAAGCATAAAAGCTATGGCTGGAACTTAACAGAATATTGTTCTTGACCTTGCACATGCAATGAGCCAAGGTCAAATGACCAATGAGGAGATACACCCCTCACTGAGGTGAGCAATGCAGGAAGCCTGGTTTGGAGAGGATGGTTCCCTGCTATGGTCAACCAGTCTCCATAGAAAGGACATCAAGGATGCTTCATGTCACTAAAAGCTCAGTCTCATGGCTTTGAGGTAGCCATCAAGGAACACTTGCAACCTGTATGACCACCTTTCTTTTCTTGAGGTCACAATAAGAGTGGGTCAGACTGGGGAAAAAAAATGCAGGACTTTTTTCCCCTAGAAAAAAATGCAACCTTTACATTTCTAGGTCAGGTGGGAGGTGTCCCTGCCCATGGCAGGGGGCTTGAAACTAGGTGATCTTTAAGGTCCCTTCCAACTCAAGCCATCCTATGGTTCCATGATTTCTTCTGTTAAATTTTGTTCTCAGGAAAAAAGACATCTGGTGGTAGACAGGAAAGCCTTATTCTCACAGTGACATTTAAACAGGGATGCCTCTGGACTCAAACCCCTGTGTTTAGCTGGGCAAAGACATTCTTCACCCCTGATTTGTTGGGTCAGCAGTGAACAAATATGGACAAAACTGATACAGGAGAGCATATCATACTTCTCAGAGGGCACTGTCTAGGTTACAGCAATGCTTTTGTTCCAAGCCTCTTTTTTTTTGAGTTGGGAGACCAACCAGACATGTACACTCACAAGAACAGAGACTGGTTTTCATTCTCTCTTGGGAACAGGGCTTTACCTGAGCATCTAGTTTTATTTATCAGGGTTAAAAGCTGGTTACCTTCAATGCCTAATGTCGGAGAAACCCCTCATCCCACACCCTGTGGCGCAAGAAGCAGATAAATGCCTCGGGACCTTGGATTATTAAACCAAACATCAGGAACAAAAAAACTCAGTTGATTTTTCTCCACAGCATACCAGTACTTATCAAGCTGCTTGTAGCCAAACGTCCCTGGAGAAAACTCTCAGCGTTGCCTATTGGCCCTGAGCTCCTCATCTCAGCTATATCAATCTTTTCCTCTTTTGCTCCCGTTCCCTCCCCAGTTAATCCAGGGTCAGCTCCATTCAGCCGACTCCATCTAGAACTACTCATCAGCACTTAACGTTTCACTTGCCAGGACTTCCAGTTCCAAGCAGGAGTATCTGTGCCGGCTCTGGGAAGAGCTTTCACCAAGATTATTCACTCTGACACATCAGCAGCCAAGTCTGTCTCGCTGACCAGAGCTGGCATTCCATTTGGGATGAAATCTCCCAAATTCACTCCTTATTCTGAACGACCCGGCTTCAAAGGGAGAGAAACTCTTTTGGAAAAGGGAATAGTGCAATTTGACAGTAAGAAGCTTGCCCTTATCTGATGCTCTTATGAGTCCTGTGCCTAAGAGGCAGAAAGTCTGCATGAATTTGAAAAGAAGCCAGGCAAGTTGGTTTTTTTTGGTGTTTTTTTCTGCTTTAGCAGAAATCCCCAGCTAGGTAAGTAAATACTTTTGAAGTATACAGACTGTGGTAGCTAAGTGCCAGTACCACTGTGCACCATGAATCCCTATTCCCAAATACTCTGCCTCCTCTCACCTGCCTAAAAGTGTCATTTTAGGTCAAGTGAAAGTCATCTAATTAGCATGAAAATAGAAAGTGTGGCAATTTTACTAGTCAGAGAACCACAGACACTATCAATTTACTGATAGCCAAGGCTATAAACCTACCAAACGTTCACTCCTTGCTCCCCAACATCCTTCCAAGTTCGAGGATGTTCAAGGAGAAACATGCATCAGCCTTTGAAGGAAAAGGGTCAAGTGGCAAAGGAGGGAGATTAAGCCATGATTTGCAGCCGGGGAAGCAGAAAACGCCGAAAAAGGTGTCACCTGAAGAGCTGACCCTCTGCTTGCTCCTGAACAGAGAGATA
Source organism: Baryphthengus martii (assembly GCA_013396935.1). Taxonomy (NCBI): domain Eukaryota; kingdom Metazoa; phylum Chordata; class Aves; order Coraciiformes; family Momotidae; genus Baryphthengus; species Baryphthengus martii. Next base: position 102,248 of record VWZK01015707.1, read on the forward strand.
TACGCGGCGCTGCCAGCTCCTGTGATTCATGGCATGCTGCTTTTTGCTGCTGCAGCTCTCAGGAGAGACAGGCAGGGATGCTTGTAGGGCATTCAAGGCTGCTTGTGTGCCCTTGTGTGCCTCTGGTGAGGAACAGGAGGAGTTGGTTATCAAGCTTTCACACAGGTCCTTGCACGTTCACACCAAGGGAAGAGGGTCTGCGGTGATGGCCCACAGTCTTTATACCATTCAGAGCACAGATCTGAGTAAACAGAGAGATGACCCTTGTCTTCTGCTAGTGTTTAGATATTGGAAAAATAAGCCTTCTCCCTGCTCCCAGGCACCCCTTTGGATTTGGTGCCTCAGGTGAGAAGTGTGTGCTCCCATTTTGGAGAAATCAGGAGAAACCTCCTGCTGGAGCCTGAGGAGAAGGGATGAACCAGGAGGGTGGAAGGAGAAGGCTAGAAGAATTCTGGGGCAGGAAAGCACGGTTCAAATAAAAATAAGCTGCATTGAGCTATTTGGACAACTAATGATAATTCTGAGATCAAAAATAATTATTGCAATTAGTGCATTATGCTTCTATTTCTGCAACTGCTCAGGAAAGAAGGAAATTATCTAGCCATGTTTTCGAAGTGCTCTGAAAATCAAGGAATTGATTCTTAAATTTAAAAAAAAAAAAAGAGAATACTTTAGGAGTGCAAGCACAGTAGCTGCTCTGCCCAGTAGAAAAAGCTTTCCCAGGTCAAGGATCTCCAGCAGTTACTAAGGTGGGTTATACTACAAGTTATTTTGTACATATAAACATCTTTCCTGATTACATGGAGCTCCACAGACTGCCTTTTCCCTCGTACGTCCTCTCCAATCTCCTAAATTTAGTTCCCAATCTTCTAACTGTTATTATCTCTACTATTTTGAATCCTCAAGTTTGCAAACCAGAGCGTATACGAATTAAGGCAAAGTTGATGCCCTCGAAAGCAATGGGTCGGAACGAGAAGGAGAGAGACTATCACAGAATCAAAGAATGTTAGAGACTGGAAGGGATCTTGAAAGATCAAGTCAAAACCCCCTGCCAGAGAAGGATTATAAACCAGGGTGAGAGGTTTTTTTTGCACTCAGGAGGTCAGTCAAGTCCACGAGGCAAATTCCAGTGCGTAAAGTCAACAGAAGGAAACAGAATCCAAATTTTTCCCCCTTGTTCACAGCCGGCTCTCAGCAGGAACCGCAGCCACACACATGAAACCAGAGCCACATCCTAAACACTTGGATTTTTTGCATGCCAGCTGCATTAAGGGAAGCAGCTTTAAGAAATTGTGCAGCCCCTGGAAAAGCTGTTTTAATTCTCTAATCAGCCTGTGTGCGGCGAAAGTCAACCATGCGCAGTTGCGTGCACACCTGTCTGGGAGAGTTTAATGAACTGGATCTATTGCAAGTGAAGTTGGAGTTCTGTTTTCTCACTGTTGTGTCATGTGAGGCTGACATGCAGGATTCAACATCACACAACACCTTTTTCCGCCCAGAAAATATCTTCTTGCTCCTTTCTCTTTCTTTTTCTCTTGGGTTTGTGCTCTCTCAAAGTGTGAGGTAGAAGGAGAAAGGAAAAAAGGGAAAAAGCTACACAAGCATCCTACTCTGGCCTCACATTAAAAATAAAAGAAACCCCAACAACAACAAAACCACCCCAAACAAAAAGTAACACATACACAGCCATAGAAAACCCACTTTCACCGTGGCCATCATTTTCTGTTATCTCCCTACCATTCTCTGTCACCTGAAACCAGCACAAGCAAAGCTTTATACAATCAATACATGTCCTACCATCATTAATCACTGAGAGAAAGGAAAAAAACCACAACGAAGTAAGTCTGACAAAAATGTGTCCAGCTATAAAAAAAAGGACAGAAGAAAGGGAGAAGACAGATGAGGCAAAAAATGAAAAAGCTGGGACAAAAGAGAGGTCTGCAGCAATTCAAAGCAAACTCACAGTCCGTCCTGCAGCTCTTGAGTATCATTTGAGGTCCCCAGAGATCGAAGGCTTCTTTCCAGAGAGGTCACTGTTAACAGTAGAGAAAAGAGATAAAGAAGCAGTCCACTTTTTCAGAGAAAAAGATTGAATATTCATTTGTCTTTATTTTTTTTAAAGAATACAATGAAGTAGTGTATGGACAAGCAACTCATGAGACAAAGAGGGACAACATCTAGACATCGTCTTTACCCCCAAAACAGATAAAGTTGGTCCCTTGGATGCATAAATGGTGAATCCACATACCACGTGCCACAACAACAGCATCCTGGGCTGCATCAAAAGAAGCGTGTGCAGCAGGTTGAGGGAAGGGATTCTGCATCTACTCCACTCTGGTAAGACCCCACCTGGAGCACAGAGTCCAGCTCTGGGGCCCCCAGTGTAAAAAAGACAGAGATCAACTTGAGCAGGTCCAGAGAAGGGCCATGAAGATGATCAGGGGACCGAAGCATCTCCCCTATGAGGCCAGGCTAAGAGAGTGGAGCTCTTTCAGCCTGGAGAAGAGAAGGCTCCAAGGAGACCTTATAAAGACAAGATGGATGGAGCAAGCTTTGAGCAACCTGGTCTAGTAGAAGGAGTCCCTGTCCACAGCAGAGAGGTTGGAACTAGATGATCTTTAAAGGTCCCTTCCAACCCAAACCACTCTATGATTCTATGACATGACAAGGCATGACTCGTTAACAGCAAGAGAATGTCCATGTCACAGATCTTCAGCAGATCTTTGACTCCTCCAGCCCCAAACTTTCTAACTCTTCATGTTACAGGAACATAAAATTCCTAGTGCTGGAGGCAGTTGTGTTTTCTGTCAGGAGATCAGAGCAGCACTCTTGGGTGTGGGAAACCACTGCTTATCCAGCTCAGGAGGTTCACACCTTGAGGTCCCACAGCACTGTGTATGGACTATCTCCACCTGCCCTCAATGAAGAGGCAATAAATTCCATAACTATTTATTGTTCTGAAAAGCAATTAAGATGCAGATGTTCATTCTGATACCTTCTACCTCATTGTTCATGACTAACACTCCAAATCTTTTCTATTTTTAGGTAAATGAAGAGCTTCACTGATCAACTCCTGTTGAAGAAAAAGCTTCTTGGGCTTTTCCATCAGGAAAGGAGAATATCCTAAGAGCAGCTGGAAACATGGTTTGCAATACACAGTGACTTCAGATTTAAGAAATATATAAGTGTGTGCATTAGAAAAAAATGAGCAGAGACCTAGGACTACTGGCTGCCTTTATACTCTTGAATGTTTGTCTCAAATTCACTCTAAAATTATCAGCAGGCCACTAACTTCTGACCTGAATGTATCAAGTCTGCAAAGCACTCCAACACCTTCCACAGTGAGAGATGGTAATTAAATTACATTCTTGATATTTACATGGGGGATTTTCTCAGGATGCTTCCAGTATTAAACACTCCTAACCTGCTATCAGTCACACTCCAATATTTAAGGAAAGCAAAAAAAAGAACAGATTAGAAACATGGCTCAATTATTTTAATAGAAATTTAAGAAATCCCCTGTTTTAATGATTCTGCAGACTTGGACTTGGCCTGTAACTTCGAACAAGTCACTTCATTACTTTTCCACTGTCAGACAAAATCCTCTTCTCTTCTGGGTTTCTGTGAGTTGACACCAACTCACTAATCAGCATAAAAATTAATGTGTCTGGACAACATGAGTATTCAAAACAACCTTGAATATCACCAGGTATTTTCACCCAGTTGCTAGCTCTCAATAACAGAGCTTAGTGTAGAGTTTGGTTATTGCCCTTTGCTGCATGCACAAAGTTTTAAAGAATAAATTGAAATTTTTCACTAACATTCGCTCCTCTAGAACAGCACTGACTCTGCAGAGCCCTCACAGACATTGTCATTCCTTCTCCTCCCCACTCTGCCATCCTAACAAATCAATCTCCCCCACAATCTATATACTGTCTGCTTCAAAGACAAAATTTTGCATCATCTAAAAATACTTCTGGGTCCATCAATCCTTCAGATCAAAGCAGAGCATGGTCCTTGGAGGACAGGCTGCAAATCAAGGTAGAGAAAGCACTTGTGTGGACAATGAATTTCTAAGAATGCGTTAATGTCATGTGTGCAGCACCCGAAGGTGTCCTGGTTTGAGTTAGAACAGAACTAATTCCATTCAGTGATTTCACTTTTCAGTTCAGTTTCTTCTAAGTAATGGCACTGTCTGAAGTTATCAGCAGATTTTCAGACAGTCTCTGCCTCCAGCAGTGATCACACTCCAGGTTTAGAGTTCCTACCCAGGGCTGGGTGTGTGCAGAGAGGCTCTCGCTTACACTTGCTCCTACAGACACCAAGGTCACTGCTCAATCTCGTGCACCACGTTAAGGGTGCAGAAAGTAAAAGGCCAAAGCTGCAGGGAGGAGCAGCCAGGACAGGGGACCCCAAACTGACCAACAAGGGATTCCATCCCATATACATCCTAGTCAGTACAAAGCTGAGGGATCACAAGGGCCGAGTCTTTTCAAGAGATTTCTTCAAGAGCTGGTGTGCAAGGAGCACTGTGTTCCTGAATCCAGTTCTAGAACCAGCTCCTGAATCCTGTTCCCATACTGCCACTGAGTCCAGCCTGGGACTTCCCCAGTGCCTGCTCCACAGCATCAGCGGTGACACTGACATACTGCCATCACTGAGGTTGGGTTTGATATTTTTTTATATATATTTGCATATATTCCATTTTATTACTATTATTTTCATTAAAGTCATTTTACTTTTTTCTACTCTGTAAGTCTCTCCCTTATTCCTCTTCTGTTCCTCTTTGGGAAGGGAGAGGGGTTAACAGAGACAGAAGGCTACTCACCTAGTAGCCAGTCCAGCCTCTAAACCTTGACAGAAGGGAAAGCAGCAGCTACAGCAGCCAGCTACTTTTCTAACCTGAGCTGCAAAACCAGGCCAATTCAAAGTGACAGCTACTCTGCCATTATCTCCCTGCAAATGAAGATGAGGTCAATGGACAACAGATCTGCTATGCAGGCAAATCCTCTGAAAACAGTACACACCTTAGCTACTGCCTGCTTTGGAGAAGATCAGGGTAGGAAATCAGTTTTCCTATTGCACAAAACCGGTCAAGGCTTCACAGGCACCATTTTACACTGAGGCAACTCCAAGAGCTTTCATATTTGTTAAATCTTTTGGAAAATGCACATCAAGGGAAGAGAATTTGAGACAGGAATGCAAGAGAAGAAGAAAGCGCGCCTCAGGTGAGAAAGTGACTCAGGTTGAAGTCCCTATCCTAAAATTTTATCTAATATTGTAATTTGAGAATAATATTTACACACTTTCATAAAGGTCAGTTATCCCAAAAGGACAAGATGTGCACTCCGGAACAGCTAAAGGCTGGCATTTGATAAGGCTCTTAAATGGGAAATAGCTCCCAGAAGGGCTCAGTCTCTCTGAGATCCAGGAGACTCATGCTGGATTCTCAGTCCTGCTATTTCAATTGTTGTGATCAAGAATTGCTCTATCAAAAGATCTCTGTAGTTCCTGTGCTGGATGTGGAAAAAATAAATCACTCTCCATTTACCCTTTCAGGCCAAGCGAGAAGTAATTCTACTACCAAAGGAGCGACACATCAAGCTGTGAAGCCAGTGTTAAAACAGACATCTTACTTGAAAAGCCTTGTACACTTGATTATTTTAAAAGGCATAATCTAGTCCTTCAGGATGAGGCACAGTCAGAAGAGACCACTGCTGTTGGAGCTGCAGCGATTTACATAAGCCAAGAGCTTGGCACCAGTTGCCTATGCCGTGGCAATCCTTAAAACTCAATGGGGGATAAGAAACCATTCTGAGATGGCAAAGGAGAGACTTTATCACACCTGGGGGATGCTGAAAAATCCTTTGCTCAGCCTCTCAGATCAAGGTAATGGGACTGCGCACGGCACCAACCTGTCCTGAAGAGTCATTAATGAGCAAGGAACAGGAATTAGAGAGGGAAGAGACCCATTAGAGCACTCACCTTCTCCATCTGGCCAGAACAGGTCTGATTCCCTCAGTACATCCTCCACTGATCAACACTCTAGACAAGATGTACCAACCCAAACCCTTTTACGAGCGTTATTTCTTTTACTTATTTATAAGGCATTTACTGAGAGGCAACTAAAAGCTGTACGTGGAAAGAAATGCAAAACTTTAATAAAAATAAGTAGAAAAAAGCACCATCAGTAAGATCAATTCAGCCAGTATTTGAGTTTTTGGGTTAGGATTTTTCCCCTCTCTAAAAGAAAAAAATCAACTAAAGAAAAAATAAAAACATAAAACTTGCATAATTCAAAGCATTATCAAACAACCTTCCTTCTGCTCAAGAGGGACAGCTCAAGAAAAAAGAGAAAGAAAGCAGCTGAGAAAAGTAGGAAAAATGTCTCTTTAACCCTTGACACTTCTGTAAGAGATGGGATGAAAAAAGTCTGTAAATTCACAATCTTGCAACAGAGTGATCCAGTAGAACCAACTGTCCTGGTGAAGATTTTTATTGAACACGAGGGAGATTTCCATTTTCATGGCAGGAAACAAGCCATTGGTCAGGAGACAAGCCCAGAGCTGCCCGAGAAGAATTTAAATCACCCCAAAGGCTCAGATTTCTGCAAAAAGAGTAAGGAGAGTGAAAGGGGACAAAGCATGAAGCTTTTATTACTTCTGTAGCGCTGCTCAATAAAAATTAACAGTGCTTTAAAAACCCACTACAAAGTTGACTTCTTGTTTCATTAAAAATAGTCATTCCCCAAAGACAGCAAAAATACAGCCAAGACTGCCCACAACCTGACATTTTGGGAATCTAAACATCAGAAGCATAGTATGGGGAGCTCATAACATCTTCAGCATCCCAAGAGGTAGAAGAGCATTTCAGGTGCATCTCCAAACACAACAAGGAACCTGAAAAACCCCAAAGAAGTTGCAGTAAGGCAGGGAAAAAAGGAAAAGAGGAGCTGTGATTGGCTTTATGCAATCCTGTAGGACATTGAACACACCATGCCCAGCACAAAGGGAGCACAAACCAACATCTGGTGGTACTCAACAGTACTGATTTCTACTACATGCTCTGAGACAGAGCTTGCTGAGTTTCCTGAAGAAACCATATGGTGCAGCTGGGACAGGGAAGAAAGGACCATGGACATCCTCACCTGTTTTATAACCCTACAAAGCTTTTTACCTACCCTGGATTAGCTCTGCCAAATCTTAGCAGTACATTCAGGATCCCTCTCCTGAAAAGTTGTGCCCACTTCTGAGGAAAAGGCTTTGAAGAAACCAGATGGGCTGAACAAAACTGACTGTAGCGGATATTAATACGGGTGGTGAGCAGAGCAACAACAGTAGAGTATCTTATGGGCATTTCTTCAACCTAAAAAGCACTTTAAAAGGCATTATACATTCATAGATTCATAGATTTTAGAGGCCAGCGAGAGCAATTCTGATTATTCAATCTGATTTCCTACCATAAAATCTTGTCCCATCACTTCATCAAGACCGTAGACTGTAGCTGGACTAAAGTATATCCTATAAAATGACATCTGAATTTTGATTTAAAGGAATGAAGCAACACCAAATCCACCACATCCTCTCAAAGAGCAGATCTGATGGCTAGTTATCCTCCTACAGAAAAGCTGAATTTGTCTGGCTTTGACTCCTATCTCCTGATCTCCTTATGTGTGAGAATCTTAACGAGCCCTACGCTATCGTTTTGATGTCCTTCTTCCCAGAGGGGCACTTCCACACCCCAATCAAGTCCTCTTCGAGGTCTCAAGCAGAAGTTTGGATGCCATGCATTTTAAGGTCTGATTTGCAGACTTCAAACAGTTGTCCTAGCCCTTCTCTGTACCCTCTCCAATTTTGCAAAATAGTTTGAAGTACAGGCACTGTCATCTCCTGCTTCACAGAGCACTCGACACAGGCGACTCTTAACAGAAAGCACATCACCGTGCGCTCTACACCATCTCAAGAGGAGAAACAAAGCACCAGAAACTGCTCAAAGCCTAATTGAATAGATTAATGCAATTCTAACAAAGATTAAAAATAGAAATTGGATCATGGCATTTCAGAAATTATACACTTCTCATCTGAAGGGTTCCTCAGGATAAAGTCCACTCCACCAGGAGTTGTGGTCGCAGCACAGAGACATATCAAATCATAGAATGGTAGGGGTTGGAAGAGACCTCTGGAGATCGAGTCCAGCCAGAGCAGGATCACCCAGAGCAGGCCACACAGGAACAGATCCAGCAGGGTTTGGAAAGTTTCTCCTCATGTTGAGGTGGAACCTCCGTCTTCCAGCTTGTATCTGTTATTTCCTGTCCTAATCCTGGGCACCACAGAAAAGAGCCTGGCCCCTTCCACACAACCCCCACCTCTCAGATATTTATAGACATGAATAAGGTTCCCTCTCAGCCTTCTCTTCTCCAGACTGAACAGCTCCAGGGCTCTCAGACTTTCCTCACAGGAGAGATGTTCAAGTTCCTTCATCATCCTCATAGCTTCTGTTGGAACTCCTTCCAGTAGATCCCTACCTCTATTGAACTGGGGAGCCCCAAACTGGACCACACCACCAGGGCAGAGTAGAGGGGGAGGAGAATCTCCCTAGACCTGCTGAACACAGTTTTCTTAATGCCCCCCAGGAGACCATTGGCCTTCTTGGCCCCAAGGTCTCATTGCTGTCCTATGGAGAACTTACTATCCACTAGGACTCCAAGGTCTTTCTCCATGGAGCTGCTTTCCAGCAGGATAACTAGTGCCTGGTGTTATTCCTCTCCAGATGCAGGACAAATCAGTCCTAACCTTGCTCATCTGGATATTACAAGCACACAAAGACTTGCAAGGGGATTGCAAAACTTCACACCAAGCCCTTGGTCTGGTAGCAGAAGTGCTACCACCATTTGTCACAACCATTGCCAAGCTATTAATGCCAGAGCAACCAAGACTGATGCTAATCCAGGAGCTTGTGTGTCCTAATGTGGTTATACACCCAGCTGTAAGCCAAGTACCAGTGATCACAGCTGGGAGGGTTCAAGCTGCCACAGTAGCCACAAGCCTAGGTCACAGCACTGCAGTTCTTTCAAGGAAAAACATCCCAGGGGTCCTGGTGAACACCAAACTGAACACAAGCCAGCAGTGGGACCTTACCACAAAAAGGGTGGATGGTATCCTGGGCTGGATAAGGCAAAGCATGGCCAGCAGGTCAAGGAAGGTGATCATTCCTGTCTCCTCAGCACTGCTGAGGCCACTCTTGGAATCCTGTGTCCAGTTCTGGATTCAGTACAAGAGACATGGACATACTGAAGGGACTCCATCAAGGGGGCACAAAGGTGATTAAGGGACCGGACCATCCCTCTTACAATGAAAGGCTGAGAGAGATAAGACTGTTTAACCTGGAGAAGGTTGAGGGGGGATCCTAATGTGTGTAAATACCTGAAGGGAGGGAGCAAAGATGGGGCCAGGCTCTTTTCAGTGGTGCCCAGCAATGAGGCTCAGTGCTTAGGGGGCAAGGCACATCATGTTGCAGGAGGTCTTGAACTCAAGGTGATGACTGTCAAAAGTCAACTCAAACCTACAATCCCTTGTAGTCATAGAAAAATCAGTGCTTGAATTTTCCTGGCAGATGGAGCATATATGATTCCTCTAAAGAAGAGATGACCATGTTTTAGATTTTTTACTTTCCATGCTTCTTTTAGCAAGGATTCCTTGCTACAATGACTGCGGCCTTACCCCTGGGACACATGCAGGAATAATTACAGAAATAAGGATCTACTAAAATCCTTTCTTTACCCTCAGGCCAGCCTTCATCATCCAATCCCCACAGACACAGAACAGAGAGAATAACAGAATCCTAGAATGGCTTGAGTTGGAAGAGACCTTAAAGATATCTTGTTCCAACCACCCTCCCACAAGCAGGGACACCTCCCACTAGAGCAGGTTGCTCAGAGTCCCATCCAGCCTCATCTTAAACACTTCCAGGGATGAGGTTCCACAACCTCTCTGGGCAACCCATTCCAGTGTCTCACCACCCTCACAGTAAAGAACTTCCTCCTAATGCCTCATCTAAATCTATCCTGTTCTAGTATAAAACTGTTTACCTTGTCCTGTCACCACAGCCCCTTATGAAAAGTCCCTCTTCAGTTTTCCTGTGGGCCTTCTTCAAGTACTGGAGGCCACTGTAAGGTCTCCCTGGAGCCTTCTCTTCTCCAGGCTGAAGAGACCCGACTCCCTCAGCCTGTCCTTATAGGAGAGGTTCTCCAGTCCCCTGATTATCTTTGTGGTCTCCTCTGGACCCTCCCCAACAGCTCCATGTCCTTCTCACATTGAGGCCTCCAGAGCTGGATGCAGTGCTCCAGGTGGGGTCTCACCAGAGGAGAGTAAAGGGGCAGAATCATTCCCCTTGACAGAAGCCATTTCAAAGTCCACCACAAAATCAGCACCAGATAATTTTAGATCCTCGTCTGACACAAGCATATTTTAGAACCAGGCTACCATGACATCAACCATCACTCAGTGATATTTATATCAGCCTGCAAAACACATCCCTCAGCCCAACCCAAACAAAACTGATGAGCCAGAGCACGTCTCCAAAGGAGGGAAGCCCTCTGCATCTCTAGGGTGCGGGGAGACACGAGGAGGAATGACATCCCTGCTCAATCTACAGAGTGAAGAATAACAGAAGAGTTTGGGTTGGGGTTTTTTTTAAGGGAGATGGATGTTTCGCAAGCTCCTGTGATGGGCTCTGAAGGTAGCAGTGCTGCAACACATTGCAAAATGAGCCTGGCTTGTTCCACCTTTCTGCGCTCTAACTCCCCATTGTAACAGATGACACAATTAAAAATAGAAAAGGATGTGGTCTCAGCAAGGATTGAATAGATCTGTGCCTGTTTAATGGAACATATGGTGGGATATTTTTACATCTTATCTAGAACTGTGCGCTGGTGGCTTGTGAGATGCAGCAGAGCAGAAACTGCATTAATATTCGCCCTCTGACAACGGGAGCTGCCATTGACTCGTGTGTACACACAAGTCATCGGCGGGACAGCACCCAACTGACCAGGAAACCTTTCATTATACTCACCATTGGAGTTAATGCGGAAAACGCTGGCTGAAGTCTCCTGAAAAAGTTCTTGTAGTTCGCTGGGATCAATCTGGGTGGCTGTGAAGACAAAAAGGGAGAAGATTCATTAATCCTGGACACCATCGGTCACTTTGAAGGGGGCTCAACTCCCAGATGGTCCCTTAAAGGGGGCTGCAGGTTCCTCCTTGCTGCAAAACCTGGCCCAAGTAGCTGGTCTGAGGTAGCTTTACAGAGTGTCTGACCATGCAACTTGCATTGGACAGGCAAATATCTACTCTAGCACCATCAGGAGAGTAAAGATGATGCTGTAACACGATGGATACGGCCAGCGTGGATCAAGAATTCCTACAAATGCTGTATTTTCAGCTGGAAAATAAATTATTTCTGCTCATTTGTCAAGTGGGAGTATCAAAGTCACAAATGAACAAGAAACTGCAAGCCCAACAGCAGTTAATCATCGCTTCCAAAGCAAGTCCAGCCTTCAGAACATGGAAGGAAGCAGCGAGCAGAGTGCAGCTGCTCCGTGGGCTCAAATCTTTTGAGGCAGGAGGGAGATGGGAGCCTGGCTGAGTCCTCCACACATTCATCTTCCAGCCCCCAAGAGAGGCTCCCATTCCCATTTCTTCCTGATAGCCCAACTGCAAGGCTCAAGGAGTCAGTGCCAGGAATTTCTATTGCCACTGCCCAGACGACCCCTCTCTCAGCTTCATTCCCAAGGTCTCACTTCGGTCCAAGTACCCAAATCTGCCCTACCAAGACAACACTGAGGTGGGGGTTTGAATGTTTGGGATTTTGAGGTTTGGTGGTGGGCTGGTTTTTCCCCCATTGGCTTCATTTCCCAACTTTAAACCCTCTGAAACTATCCCGAGCTCCTCCACAGCTTCATCAACCCCAAAGGAGGAGTAACATGAGGTTGGACTGGGATATATCACAGAAAAGATCCATCATTTAAATAAGTTTTAAACAGGTTTTTGTCTTTTGATTGGTAATAGTCAAAGAAATTCATCTATAATTCTGTCTTTGAAATCTGCTTTACAGCAGCAGTTCAGCAGATTTTCCCATGGTTTGGCCTTATTCTGCCTCCCGCCTGGGTCAACTTTTGCACATTTCCCAGAAGCTGCTCTACCTGGAACTTTAGTCAAGTCTAAAAACACCGCAGGGCTTCTTCATCCAACAGATTACACAGCCCATTCAAACAGCCTCTGCTATGAGTAAGCTGCTCCTCCAAGTTGAAGAATTACAGAAACTCAGAGGAGCTACAACTCCTATTTTCAAGCCAGCAGACTGTAACTATGACATATTCTGCATCCCTCCACCTCATTTCCCCAAGCTGTTAAAACACCATGCACCCAATCTGCATTGGGAAGACCAGAACGCCAGCAACAGAGCAAGGTAACCAAAAAAATAAATAGAAATACCGAACAAAAATGAGAAGCTCATTTGATACACCGCTCCAGTTAGTCTTGGGGATGCATCTCCCAGTGCTAGAGGACAAGCTTCCCAGTCAAACAGCACAATCAGGGGATTTTCCACTGCTTCTCACGCATCTCACCCCCAGCAGCACCCGCCTGTAACGACTCAGCCCTTTACCAGCCATAAATAAAGTCCTGGATCAGTCTGTCAGGCTGACACAAATCCGAGGTATTAAATGGTGTTTAATCCAAATGCACAGGGGCTCACGACTAGAGATTTTCCCACTCTTCTCTTCCTGCAATTCCTCCTAAATCAGTTGTCCCAGACACTCCTTTCTTTTTGCTACGTAACACAAGAAATTGGTCCCAGCTTGCCCATCCCCCAGGAATTTCACTTCTTAGTAACAAGATCCAGCTTTCATTAAATCACCACCAAAAAAAAAAAGCAGCACAGGATAAGGTTTTTCAGATCTTTACAGACTACACTGACCTCAGCTTTGGGAGGTTTTTCGTGGATTTTCAGTGTGCCAACACACTCTGGGTCATTAATAAGGGGGGATGGGTTGCTAGGATATGGCTTTGGCTGGGCTAAATTTTTAATTGCATGTGCTGAGAAGACTGGTCCACATAGTTTGTGATAGAGGTTTTGTGGATGGGTGGTTTTTGTTGTTGTTTGGTTTTTTTGTGGGAAAGAAAGGTTTATTTAACTATTTATTTACATTCTTTCCTCAGAAACACTGAATTTGCCTCAGCAGATCTTTAGCCTGGTCCACTGACCCCGAGTCCATGCACATTGAAGTGCTTTGGTGAATGAAGACTCATATGAAAAATAGTGGAACACGGGTTGGTCAAGGAGGTGGTGGAGGCCTCATCCATGGAGATATTCAAGGTCAGGCTTGATGGGACTCTGAGAAACCTGATCTAGCAAAAAATGTTTCCGCTCTCTGCAAGGGGGCTGGACTAGATGACCTTGAAAGGTCTCTAACTCAAGCCATTCTACAATTTGATGATTCTATGAACTATGATAGAAGCAAAACAAGGGTTGGAAATTCCTTGAAGTCCTTAATTAAAAGCACCCAGCTAGAAACAGCATTGCATTAAAACCCTCGAATACTACGGACTGTAGATTTCAAAGTGGTTCCCCATGGGGACATTCCTGCAGATTCACAGCATCCAGTAGTTACCTCTGGGGAGTCCTTTAAAATGCCAAAACCACCCAAAAGCAAAGGTGAAAGATCCCCAATGCTGCAAAAGGCAGGAGAAGCACCAGTGTCATTGCCCAGACTGCACATTCCTACATTTTAGAGCCCCTGCAACACCATTAGCAAGAAACTGCACAGCATTGCATGTCCAGAGTTGGCCCATAAAGTCAAAAAACTACTCAGAAATCCAATTCAGGTGCTAATTTGAGAGGGTGGGATTTATCCAACCTTTCCTGGGTGGCCATGGGAAGACCAATTTGCTCACACCATACCACACATTTCCCTAATGGAAAAGAGGCAAAAAAGCAACAGGACAACATGTGTGGCTCATACTCCCAAGACATGGAAATACTTCCCTTCTTAAGCCTCAGCATATTTATTTTAACCAAATCCAAGAGGACTGTGGGGTGACAAACTCCTCTGAGGGGACCTGAAATCTCAATCCCATAAACATCTAACAGAGCACCCAATGTCACCCCCACACCTCAAAGAAGTGCAAATTAAAAAGACACACACAACAAACTAAAGGTAGGTGCAAAATTTCCAACTAATTATGTTGAAAACACAACTCTTGGCCAATGGCTTATCTGAGAAAACTGAGTTGAATTTGGCTCACACTTTTCTGCCCCTGGACTTTTCTTGCGTGCTGCCAGTTCTGGGTTTCTTTTTTATTTTTGTTTTAGAAAAGAAAATAGTAACAAGGCAGGTTTTTTAACCGCTCCAATTTCAAGCTTCCACACCTCAAGCAGAGATGTTGTAACTATTCATTGAGGATTCAGTAGTTCAAGCAGACAAGCAAAACAATTTAAAAACAGCAGCAGAAAGCAAAGCAAAAATGCATCTGTACTGCCAAGTGAGGCCAGACCCAGACTGCGAGAGCAAGTGAACGTGAAGTACATTTGTGTCTAATAAAAAATTAAACATCTTCAACTACATAAAGTGACTGCTAAAATATTACAATTCCCCAAGAAGTACGAGGAGCATGAGGTTGCTGATACCCAGTCAATACTTTCCATGGCCCCGATGCCGATAAAGTTCAGGGTCACAAATGGGAAAAGGTGACTTTTAGCTTACGCTGTGGGTCCTGAAAGTTGTGAAGGGTTTGTGGTGGGTAAGTTACAGAATCCTACATGCAAATTGTTTCTCCTCCGCTTCTTTAACACAATATTAAAAAATACAGTTTCTATTTATTTTCCTCATTTGCTTTCTAGTAGAATCCTGTTAGGATGAGACAGGAAAACCCAACTTCCTTTGCTATCAGCTCAAGCTCCTCCTCACCTAACAAATAGTGATCACATGTTATATTTTCAATCATAGAACAGCAGGGGTTGGAAGGGACCTCTTGAAGATTGAGTTCAACCTCCCTGTCAGAGCAGGATCCCCCAGGGCAGGCCACACTGNGAGATCGAGTTCAACTTCCCTGCCAGAGCAGGATTAACCAGGGCAGGCCACACAGGAACAGATCCAGGAGGGTTTGAAAGTCTCCAGAGAAGGAGACTCCACCACCTCTCTGGGCAGCCTGGGCCAGGCTCCGTCACCCTCACAGCAAAGAAGTTTCTCCTCATGTTGAGGTGGAACCTCCTGTGTTCTAGCTTATAGTAGCTTACTTCAATTATTAAAGCAGCAGCAGCTAACACTCATTTCTGGAATTTTCTTAATTCTTCTCTATTTTACCTCAAAACCTACACAGACACTCAGGCAGGTGCAACAAGCGGAAAGGACAAGCTTTTCGAGTATATGCTCTACCAAAGCACCTGGCCAAGTGCAAGGGGAGCCCTCAGCTGTAGACAGGATCTTCAGGAACTATGCAGCTTTAGGTTAAGCTTGGGTGGCTGCCAGGTGCCCACCCAGATGCTCTATCACTCCCCTGCTCAGCTGGACAGGAGGAGAAAGACAAGCCAATTGTGATGTCTGAACAGACTTATAGGTCTTGTCTCTAGTAATTAAAGTCCAAAGGGAATAGCCAGAGGTCCAGTACGACAGGTGTGGTGAAAGAATCTACAAGAACATCCTTTTGCTTAACATTAATGAAAACTGCCCATGTCCTCCACATTAATCTTCCTTGCCTATTAATTATTTCACACTAATTTGAAGCTCCTAATGGCTTCTCTGCAGCCAGGTGAAGTCAATTGCCTCCCTGAACTCAATTTCATAGCAAATCCAAAATAACTCAAAAGTTGCAGAAAAAAAAAGAGGCAATAACTACAGAAACTCCAATAAAAAAGGGGAATGAGTTAAAACACTACAAAGGAAAAACACGACAAGCATTCAATCTTTCTACTTACAATGCTTAATGTGGTTGTAGCAAAGCAGCTCAACACCTCAGAATTTTAATGCATTTATCCCCAGTGCACCACCAAGAGCTGTGTCTGTTCTGTAAAAGCCGGCCACAGATTTCCCACATCTGCTTCCTCGCCCTTTTGAAAGCTTTAACATCATCCTTTGCTGAAGAAACTTCCAGCAGAAAGTTACTCAGTATTCACACTCCTTTCCCCCCCCCTCACTGTGAAACTCCAAGGAGTAAAGTGCAGGTAGGAAGCAACCTGCTCACTATGTTTTCAAGCCATCCACCCCAGAATCCCAGTTGACCTCTACCAATACAGATTAAGCACAACCCAGCTGAAAGGATAAGTTTCACCCATCAAGCACTTCGTTCCCACCCCAGGACCAGGGGAACCACTGCAAGGCCTCAATTCCCTCCCTGAAGACTTTTTATAGCACTGACCTAAGAAAGTAACTCTGTGGAAGACCATGACCCACACTGAGAGCCACATGCCTCTGGCACTGGGAAATGAACCCAAGGAGAGAAATGGATTGATTTCTGGCTGCTGGCTGTTTTGCTAACTACATGGCCCAACAAAAAGGAGGCAGCCACCAGCAGAAAACATACAGTGAAACTCATGCAGGTTTTATTAGCTATTTTGACAGATCCCATAAACGATATAACACGGCCGATCGCAGGGGGAACAAAGGAAGAAAGAAACCCACTCACTGCAGGTGACACAACAGAAAAAAAGGCAAACTGAGCCAAAAGTACAATAACATAAGGAGATACCAACCATGCCCCATATCCCAACACAGCCAGGCACAAGCCAACCCAATAAATACCAGAAAGATACATTACCTAATCCATTATCCTTGACTCCACAAAACTTCTCACAAACCCCTCCTGCAGCAGCTGGTCTCAACAACAGCGGCAACTCCCAG
Organism: Baryphthengus martii; assembly: GCA_013396935.1. NCBI lineage: Eukaryota > Metazoa > Chordata > Aves > Coraciiformes > Momotidae > Baryphthengus > Baryphthengus martii. The sequence goes on from VWZK01015707.1 coordinate 119,139, forward strand.
CAGCAGCTGCTCCCAATCAGGAGCTCTATTGGCTTTTTATCTCCACCCTCTAATCACCACCTAATTGGCAGCTGTTTCTCATCATCTCAGGGTGTGCCTGGCCTGGCCTCCCCTCCTGGAAGGCCCTCTCACAACAGAGGGGGCCCATCCCTCCCATCAAGGTCTGGTATGACACATGTCCCCACCACTCAACACCTACTGGGTTGCAGCCAGCAGCAGAGCTAAAGGTTCTTCATGGTGACAAACACAGAGGTCAACCCAGTCTTGCCCTTGATCATAGTAGGAGGCACCTGGGCAGCCTTAGCCCTTTGACCTGGTTGTGAAATTCATCCAGATGTCAAGTTCACTTCAGGGCTCAGGGTTCAGACCCCAGCACTTCACTGGCCCACGAGTAAGATTTGCTCTGGAGCAAAATGCTAAATTCATGCCTTTGTTTTAGCTTTTTCCACAACAACAGGCATAAAAATTAAGAGGTGGAAGAAGATGGAGGCAAAGGAGCTACAGAAAACAGATAAGCAAGAACTGGTGGATACACAGACACCTACACCCATCCAGGTCCTCTAGTCACCAGTCCTCAACAGCTTCCCAGGCTTCTCCTCTCTGGGGGATTCTCTGGGGTCTGATCTCATGCTTCATACCAGCCCTTGGTCTCTTCCACAGTGAGAACACCTGGTTTGGTCTTCTGCTGCCTTTTCCTTTCATATAAGCCACAGGAACCTCATTTATCCTCATGACCTCTGCTCTTCTGTTGAGAGTGGTCAAAAAAAACTTCAACAAATACCAGCACAGAAAGGTTTGGCCAAGAGAGTGTTTGGCCAATGCTCCTTTCCACAAGGAAAAGAGCTTAATAGAAAGGGAAATGGAAGGGAACAAAAGCAGCAGTATGGTATCTAATGCTGCAAAGTTGCCCCTGCCATACATGCTCAGGAGAATTTCCTTCCCTACTGTTCAAGTTTCACTCAAACAAGGGAGAAAAACGTAAGCAAAAAAGTTTAAAAATCACCACACTCCTCAGGCAACTTGCTTTTCATCAGAACTGGAAAACATCACGTTCTTTTAGGTGGCAACACTCTGAAGCTCTTTGCTACAGATTTATGCTCTGATTTCTACAACAGACCCAGGTCTCCCCAGCATGACCACAGCACAAAGAGGGCACCAAGGAGATGACACATTTAATAGATCGGATGAAGGTGGTGTTTGCATCAGTTCTCTTCCAACCTCTATTCTCAAGTAGTGGGGTCGGTGTATTCAAAAACTCAACTACTTATGGACTAACACAGGGTCTCTGTTTGCATTGACACTTAGAAACTCCTGTTTGGTTTTTTTGAAATTGCCTTGCTGGCCTGGCCAAGTTCTCCTCAACATGCGAAATAAAGCTTTCCTTGTTTCAGAAATGAAGCTTCACTTGAAGGCATCTCAGCTGGAAGAACTCACTTCATCCAAGCTATCTGAAAAGGGAGATGCATTTCAATAGGGATGTAGTGCCTCCTTCTCTCTCCAAGAGTAAAACAAGCCAGGGGGTCTCTCACCTCAGTCTTGACCTAAAGAAGCACCTTACCTGCCCCACCAGATACACTACTAGAAAAAAATGGAGAAAATGAGAGAAGAAACCCACAACTACTTGATCAGAATATTTTTTTTTCTTTGAAAATTCTACTGCAGCTATAACAAGTTGACCAGAGGAGGCAGAGATTTTATAATTTCTAAGCCAAGTTGAGTGTAGGGCCCAAATTCAATGAGTATAGAAGGCTAAGGAGGTAAAGGCAGCAGGGGGAATCATTTCAGGTTGGTAAGGATCCCAACTAGGCATGCATTTTTCTCTCATGCTCTCTGAAGCAGAGTTTCAATACATTAACCTTTGTAAAGCCTCTGAGATTTGTGATTTAGTTAACACTTCCCCAGAGAAGAAACTCCAATGCACAATTTCTCCAGCACAAGTGTTCCTGGTAGAGCTAGTAAATTTTAACTGGAGCTCAGCATGCCCCTTTCTTCGAAGATTCTATGAAAAAATAAAATAAAGCTATAAATATATATGATACAGATCTCTGAATGGAATAATAAATGGAGACTAGGCCGAGGAAAGCCTAGGAAGCCAAGGAGAGAGGCTGTTCAGAAAAGGTTTCCATGCAGGTGAGGTCTAGGGCAGTGGGACTGAAGCTTTGCAGCTTGAGAAGTGTCCACGCTCCAGTGGCACAGGAGGCAACGCAAGGAACAGCCCAGGCATGGAGAAGCATCCCTCACAAAAGTCAAGAGAAGGTAAATGTGAAGCATTAACTTGCACCGAAAGTCAACCCTGGAAACTGAAGGCAACACAGAATTCAGACACTACCTCCTCTATTACCTGGAGGAGGAAAGGGGCTGCATGCAATCTGGGCACTCCCATTTTAAACCAGCCATAAAAGAAGATTTCTTCTCCTAAGCCACCTGGCTGAAGCATTATACCCACCCTCCTTGCCCTTACCACAAGGGAAACCATCCCCTGCGATTCCAAACACAGCACCAAACCCTCAGCCAGCAAAATGCAAATCTGCATCCCTCCTAAGAAGTGGTTCACAGAGAAAACATTATTTATCTTTTTTATAGTGCAATCACTATTCGATCAGATTTGCTTTGCATTATTTCCAGTTACAATGCTTTTTATTCTTTTTTGTTTCTGTCTTTAGCATAGATGCTAACAAGGAATTGCTGGAGAAGAAAGCAGCGAGACATTCCAGGTGCCCGGCTATCCAGGCCCCAGGAGGTACATCTCCACTGTTCTCAAAGCAGTAGCCAACAAAAACAGCACCCCCCCAAACACAACTACACTAGTAAGGCAAGCAAGAGAAAGAGCCAAGTAATCCAACCAAGAGAAGTTACCTCCAGAGCCAACCCCAAGACACACGCACCTACTCTGCCCGCACCGGGCACTGACTTTTGGCTAAGTGGAAGTGTCCACCTTGGTGAGTGCCTGCCATGATTCTACCTCTGCTGGCAGCTAAGCACCAGGCAGCCACTCTCCCACTGCTTCCCCCTCTCCCTTCCACACCCCCTCCCCTGAGAGACGGGAAGGAGAATCAGAAGGAAGAAAAAAAGATGAGACCCCAGGGGCTGAGATAAAGAACAGTTTAACAAACAACACAGAGAAGAAAACAACAGCACTAATGAAACTACACACAAAATGAATTATAAAAGCCAAGAAGGCTCTACCTGTACAGGAGATGCCACTTTTCTCTGCTCCAGCTCCACCAAAACCACACAATGGAATCCCCACCCTGGGCCGGCCTTCCCCTTAAACAGGGACGTGACTCAGCGTGGTAGCGAATATCCCGTTGGCCGGTTCCATTGTTTATCCCAGCTGTGGCCAATCCCAACTGTGGTCCATCCCAACTGCTTGGGCCAGCAGCTGTTTGTGATAATTAATCCAAACCCAACCCAGGTGAGCACCACATCATCCCATCCAGCCAGAGCAGAGCAGTAACAGCCCTGTCTAAATTTGCACCGGCTCTGAAGGCCAACTTTGCAACAGGATGGCTAAAAGCTTGGAGATGTTGCACATGCCATCTTGACAAGGAGCAGAGACATCTCAGACAGCATCAGAAAGCAGCCCTGGAGAAAGCTGCTGGTATAAAGTGTCACCCAGAAGGCTGGGCTACACCACATAATAAAACAGGCTGCCCAGAGAGGTTGTGGAGTCTTCTTCTCTGGAGACTTTCCAAATCCACCTGGACGTGTTTCTGTGTGACCTACTCTAGGTTCCTGCTCTGGGTGGGGGTTGGACTAGATATCTTTCGAGGTCTCTTCCAATCCCCAACATTCTGTGATTCTATGAAGAGGAGTGAGTTGAAGCAGAGATGCTGGATAGAAGCTCCTTCTAGTTCTTGGTGAGGGTGAAAACACCCAACAAAACTCAACAGAAAAGTCCCCACCCACAAACTTTGTTACATTATTCCCCCACCAGTTTATTTTAATTTATTATTATCAGGTTCTCTGTTTTCACAAGGACACTAGAAATACATCAGGTCTCTTCCAGCAGGGCGTTAGAGTTTGTGGTTTTCAGTGTTTTCTTTTCGAGCTTGTTAAAGATGCTAGAAAGCCAACGGTGGTTTGTGGTATTAAACATGAGATTCCCTGCATCTGCATTAAACTTCATCGTTGCTAGAAAATCTCTGTTCTCATCCTATACTCCTTTTCAGGCAGCAGTGAATAAAAAGTGAAAGTAAAACAACCAACTAAGCGCACAAAAAAAAGAAAAAAGAAAGAAACCCACAATGCCTTCTAATTTCTACAAGACAAACAGCAGCTCGTTTTGATTTAGGAGAAGGAAATGTCAAAGATTCACGAGACCGTTACTAGAATAAAAAGCTCATCGCTTCACGGCGGTAACGTGACAGCTCAGAGTGATTTGAAGGTCAGGGGAGCTTGGCAGCCCCTGGGAAATGAGTTGGTGGGATTCTCAGGCTTCTTTCACCTGCTCAAATCTCCATAAAATTAATAAAGCAATGCAGAGAATTCCTTCCCTTCACCACAAATATCCACAATGCTCTTGTCCAGACAGGAGAATTAGGGAGAACATTGATTTTCCACGAGCGCTGACTGCAAAATAGACTTAAGATTTCAAGGAAAATTTAATGAAGAGTAAGTGCAGAGTGGAACTGTGCAATGGATTAAGAAGCTGCTAATTCTGGCAGAGCGTAGATTTTTGGTTTTGGTTGGACAGGTTTACAATTAAGAGCTTTTCTCCATTTTTAAGCGGAGACAAACTTGAAAAGGTTTTGCATAATTCTGATGTATTACCAAGACACAGTTAAGTAGCTTTCAAATAAAACAAAGCACTTGGATTCATTTATTTATTTTTTTTCCTGATAGTGGATTAGGAGAGAGTTAAAAAGACAACTCATTTTTGATTGAAATAAATCAATGTACTGGAAAATACCAATTAATTTGCAAAATTTCCCTATCAAATCCCACTGCTTCCTGCTGTCCAAGATGGAAAGTCTAATCATGTTCCCTTCTTCATGCTCCAAAGCAGTAGCAGAAGCAACTGTCAAGGTGGTGCCTGCCTGTATTTTCAAAAAAGATACACAAGTCATGAAAAAATAAGGCCAATTTAAGTTGTTTGACAGTTTTATTTGGTTTGTCATTTGTTTGGTTTTTTTTTAAAGACGATGTGGTATGAGGATACTAATAAAACTTGAGTGTATGTGAAAATGCAAAGGAATTGACTGTAAAACAAAGTGGAAAAGGGTTAATCTTCCACTCCCTGCCCAAACTGTTGGAAATGCAATGTGAAAACAGCCAGCAAAAAGGGTGAAGAGTCCAAATATTTTTAAAATGTCGTTATTTAAAGATTTATTGGTGCTATAAATTACAAAATACTGTTTTTATTTTTAAACTGGCTCTTAATCAGTCTCTCTTTTGGTCTTATTAATGCACTCAGCACTAATTGCCTTAGAAAATATCTTCGAAAAGATCCAGGCTATTAATGACAAAATGGAGATGATTTTTTATTTTTTTTTAACTGATTAAGTCCACGTGATTCAAGGAAGCAGTACCAGAAAAAAACAGCCCTACGAAAGAAAGGCAGAAACCTTTAAAAATATTACCTTACCACAGCCTTCCAGTTGAAAACATCCAGGTCAATGGGGATGGTTTCCACTCCTTGGAAGTGATGGCTTCACAAAATTCTGATCTGGAAACTCATTTACCAAAAGGACCCCCAAAGCATATTGGAGAAATGATTTGTAATAAAAATGAGTAAGAACGTGTGATCTCAGCAGATAATATGCATAATTCATGCGATTATTCTTACTACCACCGTAGCAGAGATATTCCAGGGTTGGGATGAGTCACTGATCTAACAGGAAGAATGACAGAGATGAGACTCAGTAGTGGTGCCGCTCAGATGGAGTGAGGGGGGAGAATCACAGAATCCTAGAATGGCTTCAGTTGGAAGAGACCTTAAAGATCATCTCGTTCCAAGCCCCCTGCCATGGGCAGGGACACCTCCCACTAGAGCAGGTTGGTCAAAGCTCATCCAGCTTGGTCTTCAACACTTTCAGGGCTGAGGTGTCCACAGCTGCTCTGGGCAACCCGTTCCAGCATCTCACCACCCTCACAGTAAAGAACTTCTTCCTAATGCCTAATCTGAATCTTCCCTGCTCTAGTTTCAAACCATTGCCCCTTGCCCTATCACCACAGGCTCTTATAAAAAGTCCCTCTCCAGCTTTCCTGTAGCCCCCTTCAGATATTGGAAGGCCTCTATAAGGTCTCCACGGAGCCTTCTCTTCTCCAGGCTGAATAGACCCAACTCCCTCAACCTGTCCTCATTAGGAGAGGTGCATCAGTCCTCTAATCATCTTTGCGGTCTCCTCTGGATCCTCTCCAACAGATCCACGTCCTTCTTGTGCAGGAGGCGCCAGAGCTGGATGCAGTGCTCCAGGTGGGGTCTCACAAGAGCAGAGCAGAATCACTTCCCTTGACCTGCAAGCCACACATCTTTCGATGCAGCCCAACGGACGGTTGGCTTTCTCCTCGCTGCTCTGGCCACTGGCACCCAATGAAGTCAATTAGCCTCTCTCCAGCCCCTTGACATCTTTAAGTCTATATAGAAGAAGAGTTGTAGGACAAAACAGCACGTTCATGAGAGCTCTGCAGGAAAAGGATGTGCTGCTGGACCCCTAAGCTTGTTTCAGGGTCAACCACACTTGTTTCAGCACAAAGTTGAAGAAGTTTTCATATAAAAAATGCCTCTTTTTTCCCATTTGCTTCCTCTTCATCACTTCCTTTGTTGGTCAAGACTAAATTTTCAGACCATCTCAAGGATACAGAAGATAAACTGAACCTGAAGAAAGTAAACGCAACATTCCTGGAGAGCCCTCGCAGCATCTTTGGGATCGGCACAAAGCATTTTTATAAACAAAAAACCCCAGAGAGGTGAAATGAAATCTCGGATGACAGGACAGCAGAAATTACTGAAACAGAGATCACATGGATGCAACGCGAAACAGCTTCCGAGCGATGTGACAACCGGCATCTACCTGGGGGAGGGGGGGAAAGTCTTTTGTGGATGGACAGTATTGCAAATGCTGGTTTCTGAGTTCAGAACAAAAATACCAACCGATCCACTCTCCTCTTCTGGAGAACTTCAATTCTCCAGCAAAAAAGAAGCAAGGTAACTTATTAGACATCCTAAAGAGAAATGAAAAAGAGCAATACACCCCTTTGCCATTTCCTGATGGTTTTCATCTATATGATTAAATAAGAAAACTATACTCATAATTTATACACGATAATTTATGCACCTTCCCGACATTTACTGAATGGAAGAAGGAAAAGGAATTTTGTTTGCCTAAGATTAACCATAAGAGAAACCACCCGGCTCAAGGAACTAGATCTTTCAGAAGAAAGCCTAAAAGCCACCCAGGGGTTTATAATCCATATACACAAAACCCCATTGGCTCTTCAGGGAGGAAGATGAAACACTATCTGCCCTCATTTCTGCAAGTTTCCTGGGTTTGTCTCTGTAGAACTTTGTATGATGATCTGCTCCTCAACAGTTTATGGGATCTGCAAGGAGTCAGCAGAGCCTGTAGCAACGGCCATAAAATGTTCCGTTTGTTGTTAAACAGCTCCCGCTGTACTTACTCACTTGGAAGAAAAGGTGAGTAGAAAAGGCACAGGCTCAGCCTGTCTCTCCCTGGGATTCACACGGACCAGATTTTGATTTCTCTGGCCTTTTGCAAGTTACTGTCAAGCCCTCAGATTGTTCATCGCTAGTGAGATGGTCAATGTGGGCAAACATTAAGAATTCACCTTTTATTTTTCATATGCTCACACTCAGCATCAGTCCTTCCAGGTCTACTGAGACAGAAGTAGAGGGGAACATCGTTTCACTGCCATTGGTTGATTAGAAAGAAAAGATTTTTTAAAGACAATTTCAGGCATAATCTCATGGACCTCTTAATGTACAAGGCAACTTCTAAATCATGCAGAACAACACAGATCATGACAGTGGTAAAAAATAAGAATTAAAGAGAAGTTGATGAGAAGTTTATGTAAAGCTACAGAAGAAATGTTGCTATTCCATGTGTAATGTGACTTGGACAATGACCTTTATACTCACGCTTACATATCACAAACAAATAAAAAATCGGACGGGTGTTAACATTTCTTAGAGATTATTATAGAATCATAGAGTCGTTCTAGTTGGAAGAGACCTTGATGATCACCAAGCCCAACTGTTCACCCAGCACTGTCAGGGCATCACTAACCCATGTCCCTCAGCACCACATCTCCACGGCTTTTGAATCCCTCCAGGGATGGGGACTCCACCACTGCCCTGGGCAGCCTGGGCCAATACTTTACAATCCTTTTGATGAATAACTTTTTCCTAATATCACCATCTTCACCTTGGTTAAGAGCAAGAATATCCCTTCCCTATGGATAAAAGAGGAGCATGTGTAATGCAGGGGAGCTCAGCCCTTAAATGCAGGAGGACTAATCCATCCTCAGGCCCATCTGTGCAGTCAGTTACAAGACAAAAACCTGGCCTTTTGCTGTTTAATTCAGCAGAACTTTGCTGGCTTTCTCATTCTCAGCATGACTCATTAAATATCTGCAGACCAGATTTCCCTCTTCATCTTAATCGAAAAGACTCTATTATGTACTTGAACATAGACTTTCTCCCTTTCTTCCAAAATAAAACTGAGACATGAAGTATTTGCCTAAAAAAAAAATTAAAAAAAAAGAATAAAAAAATATCCACGGGTGCTGTGATACTGATGAGTATGAGAAAGCAGAAGTGACAGGAAACTGATGAAGAAAGGGCTGACTTTCATTTTTTAGGCGACTAGTTTATTAGCTAAAACATTCTGGTTTAGGTCAAGAAACATAGATGCCGAGCTCGGTAAGCTGGTTTCAGCTGAAGGGTTTTTTTCTTCCTTCCTTTACTGTCATTGAAGCAGGCCATGGCAAGCTTTCAGAGGGAAATTTGAACCAAAATACTGTGTATTCTCAAAATTTGTCTACATTTAAACACCCAAAAGGGAAAAAAGGGGTTTTTTTTTCCCCAAATATTTCAGTTGGTACAACTCTTCTTTCTTTTTTCCATTTTCAGATAAAGTCTAAACATATTTCTCAGCCATCAGGAGGAGAAACTTAAAAAGTAAATAAAAATCAACTATTTGCTTCATCCCACTAAGTACCAGTTCCACTGCTCATGCAGAGAGAGATGCACATACAGGATGTAGCAAAGTGCTGAAAACCAAAACAACACCTTAAAGCTTTTGCTTCCGAGGGGAAAACTTCTGGAGATGTGCAACCTCCACAGGAGCTAATCTTCTAGTCCCTTTGGAAATCTCCGGGAATCCCAAAGCAGACATTAATTTTAGGGCTGTAGCAGTCGTTCCATTAGTAAACCCAAAAAATACCTCCCGGAACTCTTCCGTGTCCCTCTTCCCCTTGCAGCCTCTCTTCAAACCTCGCAAAGTGCTGCTGTCGTTTTCTGACGCTCTTTCCATGACGTGATGCTGCAGCTGAGGTCAAAGAAACACTCCCTATCAAATGCTCTGAAAATGGAGTAGTCGATGCTCCAGAAGGGAGAGCCACCCTCCAGGAAAAGCTGAACAGGCTGGAGCGGTGGGGTAGAAAGAACCTTATGAAGTTCGATGGGGATAAGTGTAGGGTCTTGCACCTGGGAACCCAGAACCCAGGAACGCAGCTCAGATTGGGATCCAGCTGGCTGGAGAGCAGCCCTATGGAGAGGGGCCTGGGGGGCTTGGTGGACAGGAGGCTCATCATGAGTGAGCAGTGTGGTGTAGAGGCAAGGAAGGCCAGCAGATGCTGGGTGGCATCAACAGGGGCATCACCAGCAGGGACAAGGAAGTCGTTGTCCTGGTCTACTCGGTGCTGGTCAGGCCACACCTCTAGTCCTGCCTTCAGGTTTGGTCTCTGCTCTACAAAAAAGGTGGGGACAGGCTGGAGAAGGTGCAGAGAAGGGCCACGAGGATGATCAGGGCACTGGAAGAGCTGCCCTATGAAGACAGGCTGAGCCATCTGGGCTTGTTCAGCCTTGAGAAGAGAAGGCTCAGGGGAGATCTCATTACCATGGCCCAGGACTTGAAGGGTGGCTCCCAAGAGGAAAGAGACTCCCTTTTTGCAAGGAGTCCCATGGAGAAAACAAGGGGGAACGGCTGCAAGTTGCTCCAGGGGAGATTCCGGTTGGAGTCCAGAAGAAATTCCTTTACAGTGAGAAAAATTAAACACTGGGATAGGCTTCCAAGGGAAGTGGTGGACTCCCCTATACTGGGCACTTTTAAGACACAACTTGACAGGGTGCTGGGCCAGCTCATTTAAACTTTTTACTTATAAGGTTGGACCAGATGATCCTTGAGGTCCCTTCCAACCTGGCATTCTATGGTTCTATGAAACGCTCTAAAAGCTTTAAAAACCTGATTTTCTGCACACAACCAACCATCACCATTCTTAACTGGGAAATCTGAGCATCGTTAGCAGCGTGTCTCCAGCGATGGCTCTCTGGGTTGTCATCAGCATCAGGACTAGAGTAATAAAATACACTGTCCCTGCAGAAGAAAGAGGACTTCTGCCAAATCCTTGCACTCTCACCTTCCTTCATGCTGCTTTTGCATCGGCCAGCATTGAATGGTGGGGTACAATCAGCTGAAGCCCGTGCCCAGCATGGCTGGGGCAGGGGGTTTATGCATCCACGAGCCAATAACTGCCACTTTATGAGGACTGATCTTAGAAGCTTGTCTGGAGATGCTGGAATGCCTTCTCCTTCCTTTCACCTCCATTTGCCTCCTCCTACTTTCCTTCACTCCCTCTGCCTCTTACTGAACACTTTGTCCACCCATCGCTTGTAAAGTCAGCAGCAGCCACCGACACGCAGATCTCATGAAGTAGCTCATGGAGGTGGAGACGCATCATATCTGTTCTCAGGCCAAATCCCCTCCTCACCTCTTCTCAGGAAGAGTAGGTTGAAATTGAAGGGTGCCCAAAACTCCCTCCACCTCTGTTGCCAGGATGGTGCACCCCCAGCGCGCACATTCAGCTGCAACAATTTTCAGCCCGTCCTTCCACATGCCCCATGGACATGGTCTTGAGTAACCTGTCTCTGCTTGGTCAGTGAGGTTGGACTAGATGGCTTTCAGAATGTCCCTTCCTACCTCAACCATTCTATGGCTCCTCAAGAAGCCATTTGTCATCTTCTCCTTAGAAAGAAACAGTGATAAAGACCAGGGACCAGGAGTCTTCTTTCATAATCGTATCCTGACTCCTACTTTGCAGTAGAAACTACGCAGAAGTTGAGCTCCATTGCTGCTTAAATGGGTAAAACGGTGCTGCTCAGGGGCAACCAGCTATCCTAAGTGCTGAAAAGTACCTCCAACAGACTTCGTCCCCTCGCAGCTCCTAGATGTTACCTTTACACCAGCCCCACTGGGTGACCACAAGACAGATCACGCAGACCAGTTGGGGTTGGACTTGATGATCTCCAGAGGTGCTTTCCAACCTCTACCATTCTATGAAATGTATCTGCTGGGAAAGGAGATGCTTTGCAGACCAGCTTCTCAGGTGCCGGACAACCTTGAATGAATGAAATCTAAGAAAGCACGGAGAAGACCACACTGGGCATACAAAAGTCACAGTAGCCAATTCTCTCTGCAAACAGAACATGTCTCCTGTTGGATACAAAGAAAAGAAGTTTTGAAGGTAGGGATCAGCCCCTAAGCATCCATTCACTTCCAACGGATTCACAGTCTGGCTGGACAGCTGATCAGCTGGTAACTTCCCCTAAAAAAGGTGGCAATCAGAGTTTGATGGTCTCGCTCACATTCCTGTCCCACACCCCGATCGTGCTAATTCCACTCTCGAGACAGTTTAACACCCCTCAGAGATCAGAGGAGGAGGTCAACCAGCACCTCTCTCTCAGCTCATTGTAACGAGCGGCCCAAGCCGTTAACATCAGTCAGCTGAAGCAAATTGATTTTATCTGGAAATCCTGCCGCCTTCACGCGTGCACAACCGCGTTGCAGCTTCTATAATTAGAGCACGCCGAGAGAGAAGCAATTTGTAGGGAGAATGACATCTCTAAAAAGCATCTCTCTCGGAAAGGCGGTGTGTGCGTGTCTTGGGGGAAGAACTTGCATATTCAGGAGGAAAGCCTCTGTAAGGATGCCACTAGCTATTAACTAGAAAACCTAATCGGCTTTGTCTTACACTCTCAAGTCACCAAAAAAAAAAAAAATAAAAAAGAAACAAAAACCACATACACCCCTCAGTCTCCCTGTGCTTAATCAAAGACAAGAAAGATATGAAATGACCAAATATTCGCCAACGCGCCAAGTAGAGTCTCTCTGGACACCACGGATCAGTTCAAAGTCATCAGATCTATGAAAACAAGCCTGGGGAAAATTTCTATAGGTTGAGATTTACTAACAGCACAGCACACAGTGCTCTGGTCCCTGCTGCTATCAATGCTGTTCTAGAGCAAGAGCAATTTGGTCTCCCAAATCCCAAATCTCTCCTGTTCCCAAACGTTTAAAGGAGGCAAGATGTGCTTGCTGGGGATTTGCATCCATCAAATGTTTCTATTCATACCCAAACCACGGCTCCTTGATTTCTGGGTTTGGTGCAGCCAAAAGGCACGTGCACGACCCTGACTGGGATGGCACTTGAGTTGTGAGGGCTTTGTTTGTGTCCCCTTCCCACCCTGAAGACCCATGCCTGGCATCCACGGTAACATGGAGCAGATCCGCTCTGAGCCACCACACATTGGATTTGGAGTTATTTTTTCAAGCAGAAGGAGCATGAGACCTCCCCAGGCTGTGGGCCATGGTCTGTACAAGAGGTAGGCAACAGCAGGGTGATGGTCCTGGTCCAAGTCTTGGTCCCAGCCCTGCATCGATGCGCTATCTGAAGATCTCCCCACTCTAGTGAATCCCGTATTCTGTTTCTATGAAGGTTGGAGGGGGATTGGAGCGGGGAAATCCTTCTGATCCTGTCTGCTACAGTCACAGGGTAACAACTTTGGGTCTTAATTGCTCTGGCTAAAAATGGGATGGAGCACCACAAATCCCAGCAGCTGGTGAGGTCCGAGATGCATGATGACAGCAAAGAGCTCTCTCAGCCCTGTCTGGCATCTGAACCCAGGTCAGATATTAGCTATGTCAGGGTTGGACCACCTAACGCACAGCGCTGTGGTACAGCCCAGGCTCCAGCACACAAACTTCTGTATCAAACACCGGTCTTTTTAGAGAAAACCCATAAGGATCCCCCCAAAAAGCCTGCAAAGATTTTCTGTCCTTTGCTCAGCTATCTTCTGTTTGACTCTCCTCTTCACCCGTCTCATGGAGGGCAATTTTCTTGAAGAAACCAGCCCACCTCAGACAGAAGATGGAAGACACACCTGGGCTGTGGAGAGCAGCACCACGCTCGAGCAAGGCAAATCTCCCTGAGTCAGGATGTCCAGACTGCAGAGGTGGACCTGGAAGTCCTTCAAGTGAACGTGTTTTCAGCTTGCTGTGAGGAGCCTTCTACTGGGGACCAACAGCTGCCCCCATCCCTCTGCTCAGCCAGAGCTGGCAAAGCCACACTAAGAAGGATTCAATGAAGAAAGCAGCCTGCAAGCTGAAAGAGCTGGAAGACAGAGGGAGGAAGAAGCCAGCTGAAATAAATGGGTAATTGCCATTTAATTCCCACGTATTAGATTTGGCAATAGTCGCATTAGGGTTAAGTCAATAAAGCAACTATGACTCGAGCTCGATTTGACGACGGGGCAGACCAATCAATCTGTCTGAGATGCAGGCTCCCAGCTCTGCCAGGGAGACCTCGGGGCGGGGGCAGAGGAAAGGCCACCGCCTGTCTGCCACTTGTGTGAGGGAAATGGTCCCTTATGTGCCAAAATGAGTATTAAGCAAAGATCTTATTCATGTTTTTTTTTCTAGATTAAGCAGCCTCCTTCCTGGACAAATGCAGCCCCTTATTCCTATGGTTCATTTATGCTCTACAGCAACAACGGGTCACCTTGCTGGAAAGGTGTTGCTGTGCCAAGTAGGTCTGCCCATCATGTTCACATGAGCACAACTTAGGAGGCAAACCCACATGGGAGATTCGCTGTCAGGCCATCGGCTCAGGAGAGTGAGGCAATTAAAGCTGTGGCAGAGAGAGAAAATCTTCGCTGGGCTGACTGATTATTCCAACCTGGCTGCCCAACAGTAAGGAGAAGCTGCTCAGGAAAGGATGTCCATTCAACCTGCCACCCACTGGAGGCAACGGCAAAGGGAAGTTGAAGGAATAACCATTGCAGATGTTTTTAGTCCAAATCAATACTAATAAATATAAGCCGACTGCATCCCGGGCTGCATCAAAACCAGTGTGGCAGGTTGAGGGAGGCGATTTTGCCTCTCACCTCCACCCTGGTGAGACCCCACCTGGAGCATTGTGGCCAGGTCTGGGGTCCTCAGCACAGGAAATTCATGGACCTGTTGGAGGGGGCCAGAGGAGGCTACAAAATTGATCAGAAGGAAAGAAAACGTCTCCTAAGAAGAAAAGTTGAGACAGTTGGATTTGTTCAGCCTGGAGAAGGGAAGGCTCTTGAGGATACCTTATTGTGACCTTTCAGTTCTTAAAGGGGGACTTCAGGAAAGATGGAGAGACTTCTTTATCAGGGAGTGCAGTGATAGGATGAGGGGTAACAGTTTTAGATATAAAGAGGATAGATTTACATTAGATATTAGGAAGAAATTCTTCACCGTGAGGGTGGTGGGACACTGGAACAGGTTGCCCAGGGAAGCTGTGGATGTCTCATCCCTGGAAGTCTTCAAGGCCAGTTTGGATGGGGCTTTGAGCAACCTGGTCTAGTGGGAGGTGTCCCTGCCCATGGCAGGAGGATTCCAACTACATGATCAACTACTAGTTGCTCGAGTGACCTGCAAGTCATCTGCCCTACGAAGCAGCCACGAGAAACTACAAAAAGCAGAACAAAAAAAACATGACAAATTGGGGTTTTGGTGAAAATAGAGCCAGGAATCCTACAGTCCCTCAGGGTCTATACTCTGATGAACCTGGAAGTGCCTGGAGATATTGCCATTAGTTTCAGTAGATTTAACATATATGGAGCACAGGCTCTGGGATGAATCTTCACAGTATTTACCGACGTAGATTGAAACTTCACCACTATGAAGTGAGGACCTGGCCATCCCCCACTGCTTTAAAAAAAAAAAAAAAAAAAGAACCCCAGAACCAACCTTGCACTTCTATTTTTTTAGATTTTTATATTCTACAAATCTCAAAGCAAGGCAGTAAATTCAAGAAATTATCTAAATTTCTCTGTTCATTTGTTAATGTTAGAATATTTTTCACCTTAGAGTAGTTAGCTACATGCCATGTGGTTATGTATACACCCAGATATACGTAAAATATGTTTTATAGCATATTGCTTTTTCATTGCAAATATTTTCCCGAGGTGTCCTGGAACGAGAGCACATTAAAAGCACCTGCTATTAAATCTTTGCTAAACCCTCCAAATTTCTCATGAAAATCCAAAGTGAGTTGTTAATGAAATTGTTGAGTTTTTAATGTACGTGTCATTTTGATGAATGTAGAACATCATTTCCATAATGTCTTGGATGTTTCACGCGCATCTAGGTATCACACCACCCCCTGGATATTCCAGGAGAACAGATTATTAGCACAAGTAGGAGAGAAAACAGAATCACAGAGCCGTGTTTGGTAACAGAGAATTTGTTTCAAGGTAACGACCACGGCGTAAAACTTCCCAAGCGCTTGCTGAGTTCTCCGACCACTAGATTAATACTTTCCATTCCTTGCAATGATTTAATTAAAGTGATCAGCAGATGAGAAGAAAGACTGCGCCACTGAATCTAATTAAACGTCGAGTTTATCCCCTAGAAATCAAGAAAAATATATATTTCTTCAAGAAAAAGACATTCATTTTCTTCTGGCAGAGGGAAGGATAAAAGAAAAAAAAACCCATCGGTTTTGTTGATAACATCTCTCTCTTCTCTCTCTCCGCCCTCGCCTTCCAAATGACAACGCTTGCCGGGCTAAATAATAAAATAATAAGGATTCTGTAAAGCTAATCTTCCTGTTCTGAGCTGTCTGAGCCGCTTTGGCCCTTCCCACCCCCGCAAAACAACAGTGCCTTTGTAAAAAGGACAATTAAAAAACAAATGGAGGAAAGGTCTCTACTGTGTTGGAACCTGCCAAGAAGAGAAACAAAACTCCAGACCTTCTCCCTTCTATTTGGCAATTCTCCATCTCACAAAAGGCTCTCCCTCCATCCCTGTTCCATGTAAATATTCACTCCCTCAGCTTTATCGGAGCTTTGTGCAAAATTAAGGTCGGGGTGAGGAAAGGGAGGGTAATTACCCGAAGAAGACGGCAACAAAATGACCCAGGGAGAGTATTCCCGCTTCCTGCCGCCGAAACCGACGCCATGGCCTAAAAGAAGGTGTTGTCCAGCACCCCCTCACCACGGAGGCTTTCGCGTACACGTGGCAATGAGTCGTGCCTGCAGACAAGAGACCATCATCTCTCTACTTGGTTTTCTGGAAGAATCACACAAAGGAGTTTTATTACTCTGAGCACAACGCTGAACGTTCTTAACTAGCGCAAAAATGCACTTCACTAAAACATTTAGCTAAATATGTACGATTTCTGAGGATGACTTGCTCAATTAACATTTTACTGCCGCGACCTCCAGGGCATACTGTCTTGCTAATTAAGTATTTTCCTCTCCAACCCTTTAATGAGAAAGCCTGGGCTTCCTCTGCCTTTTCTCACGGTCAAAGAGCAAGTGGATGGGCAGTAAAAGAGAAAAAGTTGTATGAAAAGGTTCATTTGGCTGACCCAGACCTTTTCTAGCAGGAACTTTTCCTTTTGATGCTACATGTGCTTGTAGGCAGTGCTGTGTCCAAGCACGGGTTGAACAGCTGCACCAGGAAAGCTCTCAAGACAACCGGTTGCCTTTGAGGAGAGGTGGCCAAGAACTAATCCAATTGACCTACAGAATGAAATCAGGTGTGTTGGGGAAGATCAAAGGTCTACAGCGGAGGTAAACAGCAGATGCCTAGAAAGAGTAAGAAGGTGGAAAGCACACACGTTACTGTAGAAGCAACTTCCCACCTACCAACCAATTGCATCGTGGGGACTTCCGGAGCAAAAAGTGCTTTCTGTGGAGTACTCCACCATGTTTAGTCTCTCCTCAAAGCCACATACACTTTCAGGACCTGAAATGAACTAGTTTAGGGAGGTTAATGACATCATTGGAGCTGATGGAAGCTCCCCTCCTCCTGTTTGTTCTGAACATGACACCTGCTACCTTCACGTGATGTGTGGAGACCAAATATGACTTTTAGTTTTCACAGTCAGGAGATGGGCTCAATATCAGAATAAAGATGAAGAAGCTGATCTTTCCTTTCTTATTATTAACATTTATTATTATTATTAACATTTTTATTGTGGTGTTACCCAAAGAAGCCCCACAGATTGTACTTCATGTGCTAAGCGCTACAACAGACTTTAAAACCCGACAAGCTTAAGGGTCTGCCATGGCCCTCTTGGTAGTTCAGATGCATCCTGTCCGAAAGATTTCACAGGCACCTCCTTCTTCCCCAGTCAAGACCTGAAAACAGACATCTCCTTATCTACACACCACTAAATCCCCTTCCAGATGTCTTACAAAGAAAGAAGGAAAATCTATTAGTCTATACATCTATAAGCCAAAATCTCCCATATTTTATTCCTGTCTGATAGCATCTCAGGGAAATTGATTCACTTCTCCATGAGTTGCTTCCTGCATCCGTAACACGGTGAAGATAAATACCGGACTATTGCTCTGGGGTGGCATGAAGGTCAAATTCGTTAATGCCGGCAGAGTGTCTGAGATGTTTGGATGAAAGGCACTAACTATGGGGAAAATTAGTATCGTTTATTCTCCCGGGGGCAGATCACAGCTTCATCAACTCTACTTGAAGACCTACGTTCTACAGTTCAGTGTAGGCAAACTTCACTCCTGCAGTGTCCAGGTCCTGCAGGTGCTCAGCATAGAGTCTGCAGTACTTCCTGAAACAGAAACCAGGCAAAAAATATGTGCTGCCCTCAGCTGGGATCATCCAGCTGTAGCAGAAAAAAGATCAAGGTCTAATACAGAATGGCAAGATTATACTCCGTAGAATCATAGAATGGTAGGGGTTGGAAGGGACCTCTGGAGATCATCGAGTCCAACCTCCCTGCCAGATCACCCAGGACAGGCCACACAGCAACAGATCCAGGTGGGCTGGAAAGTCTCCAGAGAAGGAGACTCCACAACCTCTCTGGGCAGCTTGTTCCAGGCTCTGTCACCCTCACAGGAAAGAAGTTTCTCCTCATGTTGAGGTAGAACCTCCTATGTTCCAGCTTATACCTGTTAATTCTTGTCCTATTCCTGGGCACCACAGAAAAGAGCCTGGCTCTTTCTACTTGACACCCACCCCTTAGATAACTATAGACATTGATAAGATCTCCTCTCAGTCTGCTCTTATCCAGACTAAATAGCCCCAGGGCTCTCAGCCTTTCCTCAGAAGAGAGATGTTCCAGTCCCTTAATAAAGAGCTTTCTCACATCTGGGAGCTGAGCGCCGTGGATTGCGATGGGGCATCGACACTCCCAGAGTTTTGTGCCGCTTCCCACCTCATGGTTGAGAGGAAGAATGAGAACCAGCTGCTGGAGACACTGCCTGGACTACCAGACAACGCCACTGTTGCCCAAGTGCCTTCAAGCAGGTAATGTCCCTGCGGCAGGTCGTGTGTCTGGAGCCATCTCAGGAACCCGACGTGCACGTGAGACACGTTTCACTTTCCATCGTGCAGGTAGGATGGAGTTTGATGCTGTGTGATGCCTCACGTGTGGTTTTTTTACCTATATTAAAGGAGATAAGGAGCAAAGACAGCTGCGTGCTCATGATTAAAGAAGTGTCAGGTGAGGGCAGAACAGGTTCCATCCCACAGATACACACAGACACCCAACAGCACAGGTGACCTCCAGCAGGTCTCAATGACAATCGCGTTGACTCCTGCACCACGTGATGGCTCATGGCACCTTCTCCCACCTTTGAGCCCAGACCTGCAGAAGGCACCTCCTCTGCTGGGGATGCTTTCTCTCAGCGAAAGTAAGGCTGAGGCACACTCTGCTGCTTACAAAGAACTTCTTCTCTCATCAACGGGTCGAATTAACCTTGATTTATGAACTGAAGTGCCAACTCAAACTCATTCAGAAGTCCAGGAACATAAATTCATTCTTTTTAAACAACCTTAAACAACTCACCATAAATTTCACTGTTATGTCAAACAACCTGATATTTTAAACTAGAAGAGACTGCTGATCCTTTATATTGCAACATTTTCAGAAGTGGCGAAAATGATGACTACCAAAGAGCTGAGGAAAAGATACTAGGGCTCCTCAGCCCCCTCAAATAAATCCGTACTTTCAGAAGGGATATAAGGATGATTTTTTTTTTTTCCCCAATGAGGGTGGTGAAACACTGGCCCAGGCTGCCCAGATTGGTGTAGATGCCCCATCCCTGGAAACATTCCAGGTCAGGTTGGACAGAGCTCTGAGCAACCTGCTCTAGTGGAAGATGACTCTGTTCCCTGCTCACTTGAAAGGTCCCTTTCAACCCAAACCACTCCATGATTTTTTCCAGAGGTTTGGCTGGACTAAGATATCCATCTGAAGTTGGCCTTAAGACCTTCAACACCAGGCAGAGAACATCAAAGAGAAGCCTCGTAACCACTTTAGTCTCATATCAGGACACTCGCATGATGTTGCAGCTCTTTCCTGTATTTAGCTCCCATCCAAAGATCACTGATCTTGCACAAAACTACAGAGAGGGTCAAACTGTTATTTAAAGAGTACTAAAATTACTCTTAATGCCTGTGTAAGAGTCTTTCATTTTTCTAGGGAGCTTTCTTAAAATGCAGTCCTTAATTAGTAAAAGAAGCTATTGTCTATTCTTCTTAACGAGACACCTTGCCAACTCTAGCAAGGCTTTTCTTAAACATTGACAAAGTTCCTCTCTTCATATTAATATTTTTATACTTCAGCTGCACCTCAAAATAGCGACTAATTATTTCTTCACACTCTTACGATACCGGTGCCTAAAGGGCTTGTTTATCCAATAATCCCACAAGGATGTTACTAAATCCAGCCTTGCGTTCCGAAGAGATTTCCAAATATTTCGCATCTCCGAAGCAGTTTTACATCCCAGTAAACTCCTGAAGGCTGATGGAATCACTCGGCTTTTGCAGAAAGATGCGAGCCAGGCGCCATCCACATCTCACACAAGGCTGTGTCCAACCATAAAGACACCTCTGAAATTTAATAACCACTCTCACAAAATCTGATTCCGATATTTGCAGAATAGCTTGGGATTTTTTAAACCGAGTTCTTTGTGAGAAACAAGAGCAAGCGCTGCCAGGATTCGGGACCACAACTTCACGAGGTATATGGCATAGACCTCGACTTCAGGAAGGATTTTGATACTGTCTCCCATAACATTTTCATAGAAAAACTCAAGAAACATGGGACAGATGATTAGGCTGTGAGGTGGATTGAAAACTGGCTCAACAACAGAGCTCAGAGGGTTGTGAGCAGCAACGCAGAGTCAAGTTGGAGGCCTGTGGCCAGTGGTGCTCCCCAGGGATCAGTACTGGGGCCAGTTTTGTTTAGTATCTTCATCAACGGCCTAGATGAGGGGATAGAGGGGACCCTCAGCACGTTTGCTGGTGCTATGAAACTAGGAAGGGTGGCTGAGACACCAGAGCTGTGCTGCCATCCGACGGGATCTGGACAGGCTGGAGAGCTGGGCAAAGGGGAACCTCAGGAAGTTCAATCAGGACAAGTGTAGAGTCCTGCACCTGGGGAGGGATAACCCCAGGCANTGCATCTGGGGAGGAATAACCCCAGGCACCAGGACAGATTAGGGGTCATCCTGCTGGAAAGCAGCCCCATGGAGAAAGACCTTGGAGTCCTAGTAGGGAGTAAGTTCTCCATGGGACAGCAATGGGCTCTTGTGGCAAAGAGGGCAAATGATCTTCCTGGGGGGCACCAAGAAAACTGTGTCCAGCAGGTCTAGGGAGGTTCTCCTCCCACTCTACTCTACCCTGGGGAGACCACACCTGGAATTAGGTGTCCAGTTTTGGGCTCCCCGATTCAAGAAAGACAGGGATCTACTGGAAAGAGTCCAAGGGAGGCTACGAGGATGATGAAGGGACTGGAACATCTCTCCTGTGAGGAGAGGCTGAGAGAACTGGGGCTGTTTAGTCCAGAGAAGAGAAGGCTGAGAGGGGATCTTATTTACGTCTACATAAACAAGATCCCCTCTTACCCTCCCGCACAACCAAGTTACATCATTGAGCTGATCTAACTAATGGTATTTGTGTCCTTAGCCAACAGCAGCAAACCACGATAAATCAGACCGGCTTACACCCACGGGAAAGATTTAGGCGAGTGTGTTTTATGTTGTATTTACATCGGGTTCAGCAGGAAAACCACAGTCGCGCTAATAAACGGCAACTTGTTCAACTGCTGCGGCTTTCCTGCGCTTCAAAGCCTTTGGAGCACAAGGGATAACCCTCCTCACCACATTCTTTGATCTCAGCAAAGAGCACATTCATTGCTTTTATTCACCCAAGTCTTTCTACTTGATCAGAAATTCATTTTCTTGAGGCAGCCAAGGATTCGCATTGCTGAGAAGTTGACTAACCACTTCACAAATGCTTCCCCCCCGCCCCAAGTCCCAAAATCCTGCCTTTATTCACCATATTTGAAGCCCTGTGAGACACGCCGTGAGCAACACAAAGCTGTTTTATTCACCTTCCAGAATCTAAAAGAAAATCCTATCAATTGTTTCAATTTTGCTATAATATTCAAGATACATCACGCAGCGCACAGAACGTTGTGCGTGCATTGCTTTCTGGTCTGATTTTTTTTTTTTTTTAATAGTAAGGTACAAGTTATCTTCTGAAACACTTGGCATATTCCTGGTTGACAAAGGTAGGGGTTTCCCCAAGCATTTCTTAAACTAACTTGACATTTCATATAATTAAATCAGCCACTAGAGAGTAAGCATTGGAGCTATCACATTATCCGAGCTTCACATATATGAAAATAATTGTACTATCTCCTGGAACAGGCAAAGACACAACCAGAGCGGTTCAAACCTAGTATTAGAAGTCTAAATGGTTATAATTTTATTAATCACCATTTTTGCGCCTGTGCCGCGAATGAATTGCTCCCTGACGTTCCATCGCACCGAGCGCCGCAGAAAACACGCATGATTAAACGCTTCCTCCCCAGAGGAGCTTACACTGGATGGTTCTTTGTTCAGGCAACTACAGGAACTTGCCATGCGTATAATTAGATCGGCTCTTTTGAGGGGGCCCAACCCTACAGACATATGTCTATTAAGAGTTCCTCCAAGAATAACAAACTTCACAGAATCACAGAATGGTAGGGGTTGGAAGGGACCTCTGGAGATCATCAAGTTCAACTCCCCTGCCAGAGCAGGATCAAAGAATTGAGGGCAGGTCACCCAGGAAGGCATCCAGATGGGTCTT
>VWZK01015709.1:0-85635 GCA_013396935.1 Baryphthengus martii
GGAAGATCATCGAGTCCAACCCCCCTACCCAAGCAGGAGCCTAGAGTAGATCACGCAGGAACACGTCCAGGCACATTTTGAATGTCTCCAGAGAAGGAGACTCCACAACCCCCCTGGGCAGCCTGTTCCAGTGCTCTGCCACCCTCACTGCGAAAAAGTGCTTCCTCGTGTTTAAATGGAACCTCCTACGCTCAAGTTTGCACCCATTGCCCCTTTTCCTGTCATCAGGTGCCACTGAGAAGAGCCTGGTTCCGTCCTCCTGACACTTGCCCTTTACATATTTGTAAACATTAATGAGATCACTCCTCAGTCTTCTCTTTTCCAAGCTAAAGAGACCCAGCTCTCTCAGCCTCTCCTCATAAGGGAGATGCTCCACTCCCTTCATGGAGGTATATGATACACAAGGTGTCTAAATATGCATGCAGATTTTCAGGAGAAATCTTTAGACGTTCAGGAGATTTTCTCCTGTGATTTAACTTCACCACTGTCCATCCACCAGTGATACCAAAATTGTTGCATCCCCTTTTCTAATGGCCCAGCTACCTTGTCCTCTCCATCACGCATTCAACCAGTTCAACTCACTCTTATTTTAACTCGACCGACCATACCTGCCAGAAAAACTTTCAGTCCTCTGTGTTTTTCAAATTTTGTGGGAGTTAGGGATGCTTTTAAGAAATAGAGCTGTGATTCGGCTGATTTTTGCTACCATAAGTATTGAAGGCCTTGGGTGGTTGCTCTATGTATGGGTGACAGCTCTATGTGCTCCTTTGTCAAGGCCTAAAATAACTAAGTTATTATTGTACTCACTTCTGTTGGGAAACAACACAATAAAACATCTTAGGATTTTATTTCCTGCCCAAAACTTACAAGTTGCAGCCTTTTCAGGGAAACTGTTTACAATTTACAAAAAAACCCCAGATCGACTCAACTTTTGTCTTTACTTTTCCCAGTCGTGTGTTATGTCCTCTGTTATGGTTCTGTGGCAGAGATCATGAATAGTATTGTCATTTTTGCATGAAAAACACTTATTTATGGTATTTTCAAGGATTACCTTTGAGCCATACATCTACATTTAAGAGAAGCTATGAAGGAATAGCGGTCATATAAAAAATCAGTGTATTTTAGAAAACCTGATTCCAATGAATTTTTGGAAAATTTTGAAAATTAGTTTTCCTGGGAAACTGATATAAGGAAAATAGAAAAAGGGAATTGTCAATTCCTCAAAGAAACATTAGCAAATATTTGAGTTGCTCAGTGCAGCTTCTGAACGCAGGAATGATAATAATTAGCAATTTATTGGTCTCTAGCAGTGTCACAGTCCAATTTTTATAAACTTTCTGCACTGCAAGTGTAATTTCTTTCTTTATCTTTTAGGTACAGTTGAGAAGAAAGCCTACATTTACTACCAGTTTACAGTTTCTAATGTAGGTATTTTATTTTAAATGGTCTTATTTTAATTTTTGATTTTTATCAATAGTATCTTTAAAGAGCTTTCTTTTCTCCCTCCTTATTCTCCTACCAGCTTTACTGAGAAGCAAAATACTCGACAAAGTCAAAGCAGAATCATGTTCAAATTACTGTAATTTAACTGGGATGAAAATCTATTCTTTGTGTTTTCTTCTCCAAGTTAATACATGTATCTAAAGAACTCCTGTCTCCTTTCCCATAACAAACTCAGCAGTGGTATTTATTGAGCAAGACAACTATAAAGCACCAGTGGCAGTTAAAACAGATTCTGAAAGGAGATGAACCTAGTGTTTGGGATTCTCAAAATATTGGAAATTCGAAAAAAAAATGAATTCATTGTACACTCTAAAAATACAGCTGAATTGTCCCCAAAGAGTGAGAGGAAGACCTGTGTTGGTCTGAACCTGCAGAATCTACTTCATGACCAAGTTTTAGGTTTTAATTATTTTTTTTAATTAATTGTAAGTGCTTTGGCAGGTTTAATATCTGTCAGGGTGGAGTCCAGACAGTGCTTCTGTTCAATATTGACCAGAGATACCATGTGATAAGAATTCCAAGTAATATGATATCATATTTTTTGTGTAATAATAATACTATCTGCTAAAGGTATTTTTCCCTTTCCATGGTGAAACAGGAGGGCAGGAGCTGAGAAAGGATGCACAGGAACACAGGAGTGGAAGCAAAGGAATAGAAAGAGGGGAAGCACATGCATTAATTATTCTTTTTTTGATCATACGTACTCATATAACCATCTGTAGATAAAACTCACCGTTTCTATTGGAGTTTGAAACTCTTGTAGCCTAATCATCTGTCGTAATGATGTTGAATTAATAATTAACATTAACTTACATGTGGGGAGTAATAAGGAAGTTACAGGCTGACATATGCGACAGCCATGGTACAGTTCCACTGTTTGGACTCTTAATCTAATAATGAGTAAAGTATTTTTATATCAGGACAAGTGAATATGAAGCTGCACTTGTCAGTACTGGGTGAGATCACATTGAGTAGGTTATTTGCCCTGTCACAGACACGTGTCAGCCTTTTCTCACTTCTGAAACAAGGAAAAAAAAAAAAAAGAGAAGCTGAAACACAGTTACGAAGCATATTATATACGTGGTAGAAAAGTATTACTGTGATAACAGGAAGCAAGGAGATAATTAATATGTTAGGAGAAAGGTATTGCCTTACTTTGTGGTACAGTACAAAGATCTAATTAGAAAAAACTCTGTTAAATCAGGAGGAATTTTGGTAGATTTTTTCTAAGACTTTGTTCACTCTATTATTTTTCAGAATACTCTACAAGTAACTCCTGTAAACAGCAATTATACTGATCCAAACAACTTGAAATTTGAAGAAATCAAGATACTGGGAGCAGCGCAGAACCTAACGACAGTTACTGTGTCTCAGAACAACGTTGTGGAAAATTATCCACTTAACATCACCTATTATCCTACAGAAAAGGTAAAACAATAATAGGAAATTGGGAAGTAAACATCTTTGAAATAGCATCACCTTCATTTTATATATAGCAAAGGACAGTACTCAGTACTAATGTCGTTTCAACAAAATATCTTGCATATTGTGTTACAGAAAAACGCAATTGAATTAAAGTCAGCTGCACAGAAAGTGTATTGAAGTTTTCCTGTCAGACCCTCAGTGCAACAGAAAGTTTAATTTTACAGTTATTCATGAAGCAACACTTAATTTCTAAGAGGAGGAACAGCTTTGTGATTTTGTTTGGTTTTGGAGAATCGTAACAAATACTTATGTATTGACTCCATTTTTTCGGACTCTAAACTTTTTAAAGATTTTTGTCTGCAAGAATATCCATTGTGTGTGTTCGTAAAAGAGAGACTGTATGAAATATTTCAGGACAAGGTGTTTTGTGAATTGTCACATAGTACTGTATTCCTGAGGCCCAGCATCTCTGCTGACTGAAGGAAAAATGGATGTGCTCTGGGATGTAATAACTGTTTGTTGTTTAATATTTACAGGTTGCTCATATAACAAGACTTCAGCTTGAACTTGGAAAACCCTACACAGTAAAATGGACTTAGCAACCGAGTCTCAACGTGCCAAGTCAGGGCTGGGCTGGCCACCAGACAAGTGACAGATGCTTTCTACTGACCCCCTCTCCTTACCCAAGAGGGAAGAGAAAGGGAACAGGGGAGAGAGACTTAAGAATTGGGAAAGAAAACTAAAACAGCTTTAATGAAAATAATAACAATAAAATGAAACATACAGAAATATATACAAAACCAGTATTAAACCCAGCCCCCGCGATGGCAATTACATTACTGACACCACTGATGCTGTGGAGCAGGCACTGGGGAAGTCCCAGAGAGGACTGTGGCAAATGGGAACCGGATTCAGGAGCTGGATTCTGGAACTGGATTCAGGAACACACGGATTGGGATTGAAGGAAGAATGGACAGAGTCCTCCTCGGGTGCTGGCCATTGAAGAAGAGGCTTGACCCTCATCATCCCTCAGTTTTAGACTGAATATGACATATATGGAATGGAAGGCCTTGTTGGTCAGTTCAGGGTCCCCTGTCCTGGCCACTTGCTCCCCACAGGTGCCACCTCTTACTCTCTGCACCCCAACATGGTGCACAAGATGTAGCACTGACCTTGGTCTGCCCAGCAGTGCATCTAAGGAAGAGCCTTTCTCCACACCCTCAATCCTCAGCAGTAACTGTAAACGTGGAGCGTTATCACTGCTGGAATCAGAGACTGGCAGCAGAAACCTCCTGTTAACTTCAGAAAGTGCAGTTACTTAAAAGAGACTGAGCTGAAAACTAAAATCACTCAACAGAATTAGTTCTAACTCAGCCCAGGACATTCTACCCCTTATTCCATACCATTTATGTCATTACTGGCCATCATTTGTTTCTACAGAAAAGTTCATTAAATTCATTTAATTCATGATTGTGGTTTTCTATCTATTGTAGCAGTCTCTCAGGGCAGGAAAGATGTTATAGAATTTGTTGTGGGTTTTGCCCAGGAATTGCAGGTTCACCTCAGGAGGATGCTGGACACCATGTGATGAAGCCAGCTCCTGTCATGACCATTGTGTTCTCCTGAAAGGCAGTTACTGAACACTGTTAGTATTCTGAAATTAACATTGTACAGCTTTAATTCAAGTATTCTCACCCAGGGTTAAATTCCCTTGAGCTACACATCGTACTTCACCAACTTTCATCACCACTCACCAAGTATGGTGGTGATCATCACCCACGTTCTTGAGCAAAAGCAATCCCACAAATGGGTTTGCCTTTGCCTGAAGCAGGAAACCCACACACAGTTTTTCCTGAGAGATTGCTTTCATAACTCACAGACTTCACCCTCCTCTATGGGTCTGATGGAGCAGGACAGGCTCAACTGATGGGTCCCCTGGTGTTAACAAACTGTCTGACTGTAACCAGGACCATGCCTTCTCCAGAAAACCACAGCTCCCAAGAAACCTCGTATTTCCTTTTTGTTAGTTGATGGGAACATAGCTGTGTTTTTCTTAACCACATCCACTGGCACCTGGAGAACCCACCTCACCATTTAATTCCCCCAAACTGGATCTCTCATGCAGGTCCTTAGTAATAAAACCTTGGGGAGGGTCTGGATAGTTGCAGAGCACATCATAAAACCTCACGGGGTCTGAGTAACCGCAGCGTCTGTTGCCAGTGCAGCACCCACTCTACAAGTTGAGGTGGCTCCTGACGCCTATACCAGCAGCAGTTATCTACTCTGACACCACAGAATAAATAGAATCAAAAATAAATTTAATGATAATAATAAAAATAACATGATATTTTGATAGTAATAACCATATCTGCAATCCTCACAATTTATTAGAATCTCAAAAGTCAGAATATCAAAGTCAGATTGGCATACTGGGGAGAAGTAGAACTTCCTGAGGTAAAGCCAAAAGTAAGTTTAGCAGCAACAATCCATGATGTGATGCCTGCTGTAGTAGAGAGATGCATTTGCTGCCCAGTTCAGCACGGCATGAATCAGTGATAAACACCACAGCAAAACACCAGTTTTTGCCCAGTACCCGGGACCAATAACTTTGAGCTAATGAGTGAGAACAAATAAACGATAACACAATGCATCTGGCAGGTAAGTTAACATTACAGCATTTTACTCTAAAACAAACTGTAAAAAGACATGATACAATTTTTCTCTCAGTAACAGCATGATGTAAACAATCTGTTTTAATTTCCAACCCTTAAAGATTCTAAGAGAAAAAGCTTTGATATTTTCTCAACTGAGCAAAGTGGAATTTGAATTATTTGGGCTCTATCAGAGCTCTGATTGTGCCCCACACTGGGCACCAATAAATCTGTCAATGGTTAGAGCTGGGCTGGTCACTAGATGAGTGACAAATGCTCTCTATTAACCCCTCTCCCTTCCCAAAGGGGAAGAGAAAGAGGAAAAGGGAGAGAGGATTATTGATTGGGTAAGAAAACTACTTCAGGAAGTGCAGTTACTCAGCGAAGACTGAGCTGACAAGTAAAATGACTGAACAGAATTAGTTCTAACAAAAACCAGGACACAAAGAAAGGTTTAATTGTTTTCCCAGTCCCAATCCAACACAAGAACCATGTGACCAATGTGGCTGTGTTTGGGGAGTAAGCAAATATTATTTCTCTAAACTAATGAGACAGCAAACTTTCCAGAACCACTGATTACACTTCTTTAGCATTGTTACAGGGAAAAAAACAGTAGCCTGGCAGATTTGCCAGCTTCCAATAAAAAAGGGGGCACAAACATCAGCTGGCTTGTACTCTCAGATTTTATTTACTTCACTAAAAGTAAGGTAGAAGGTAATGGTGTGAGCTCTTCCAAAGTCTATCAGAAACTGAGGAAAACTGGGGTGGTTTTGGAAAGATGGAAAGAAGTAACATTAGAATTGAGACAACAGAATAGGCTTAAGAACTATATCTTCAGCTACCTCTTCTGCTTCACTGGCACTGTGCCCTGCAAGGCCAAGTCCCTTTTTCTCACCTTCATTGTCACTGAAGCACATCTTCAGCCAAGCTGATTCCTCTGGATCTTGCTTTGAGAAGAAATCATTGAACTCCCCGGACATTTTGGTTCTTACGTGAACTTAATTGTTTATATCCGTGTTGAGGAACTATTTCCAAACAATAATCTCCAACATACAGTTCCTTACAACATAGTTATATTTCTGAATATGTCTATAAACCTACAGAAGCAGCCTGCCTTGACAAGAGTCCAACTTCCGCCCACCAACTCAATTGCTCCATGCTCCTCTAAACCTAAACCTTACAACTTGGACCACAGCCTTTCTGTGGAGACCAAATCCTCTGTGAGCTACTCTTGAGCCAGCAACAGCTGCAGTGGGTGATGGACTGTTGATTTTGTAATTTTTGGTTATTTGGAAATGACTTTTCACGTGAACTCAAACTCCAGTCCCATTATGAACTGAGTGTGTTTTGAGCACTTGCTCAAGTTCAAAGGCACTTTGAATTTGGTGATGACAGCTGAATAAATATTCATTAGCAATTAAGATGTGTGGAGCAGGCAGAGTCTCATTTGAGCAGCTTGTCAGGATGGATGGTGAGTATCCAGAGGTGGGAGGCTAATGCATTAACCTGCATCAGCTCCTCTAACCTCCCAGTACCTCATCCGAGTGTTTATGTTCAGCTGGAGCAGGACACGGAGAGTAATTTTGATCTGGCTGTCAGGAGATCTTGGCTAAATAGGATGTAATTCTCAGTGAATAATTTGTGTGAATAAAGCCATTGGAAAGGTCTCATCTGATGTCGCCTGAATATCTAGTGGGGTTTGGGCACATCCTCTTGAAGGCAGTCAGTCTAGAGAGCAATGGGATTAAACTGGAGGAAGCTTTAGGAATTTCAACTGGCCAAGACTAAGCCATGTTGTGGAACTGAGCTGAACATGAGAGATACTGGGGAAATTAAATCCACTTTTGTTTTATGAGAATTCACTTTTCTGACAGAACTATATGTACAGTCTTGATTGGATTATTTAATTATATCTGATTTAGTGTAGAGAACAGTGGATTCTGTATTATTTCTTTATTCACTAGATGCATTAAACAGTTTTATTTATGGAAATTATAATGGCTTCTATATTCAATTTTATATTACGCAGACAGTAGCACCTTTGCCTAAATATGTTTCTTCTTCTAATGAATCAGTTGCTATTACTCTTAGCTTGCACCTTTTTTTTTTGTCCTAGAATTTTGTTCTGGGTTCTACATTAAATTATTTGAATCAAAAGTATAATGTCACTATATATGTGTAATGTCGACCAGAAACTCTGGAATTGAAAACAATTTATTTATATGTATTTGCCTGTAAGCGTAACTGTACAGTTTATTTTGACATTAGTCATTCTATTTCTAAAATTCTTAATACATTCTTATGTAGACTATTATTTACTACTGTGCATTTAATAATACTGAAATAATTGTGATACCTTAAAATGGTCGGGCATCAAAACCAAACTTCTGTCAGCTCTCAGAATACAGAAAACTTTTAAAAGAATCTCTCAAAGTTGGCTAAAAGACAAATCAGAAAGACATTTGCCATATAGATATACATCTATATTTAAAATATATTCTTGGTATTCCAGTTCTAAGGACTCCATTCCTATGAAGGCCATGTTGTGCAAGATTAATTGCTGACCTGTATTATGAAATAAGATGGCTATGCTGCTATTTCTCCTGTCATTTAATTTGGATGTAATTACTCACTGTGAAGCATTTCCTTGTCCCAGTGCATTCAAACCCAACATGTTGCCTTTTCAGCAGAGGTTTCTATTGTGCCGCAGTCCCCAGGGCCACCCTCTTCGTACACGGGGCAGAATGGAGAACAGGTCTGAACATTTTACTCAGTCTTGGGAACAGTAATTACTTGGTGATCGTCTCACGTAATTACTGTAATTAAAATATGAAACACTTTTTGTTTTTAGCTTTTGCTGGGATAGCCTGGTGCACTCCTGACGTCAATATTGTTTTCTCCTCATTCAGTGAGGGAACATGACTATAGTTTATTAACTGTTAATTTAAGAAGGGCTCGACTCTGTCCTCTATTTAAAACAAATTGAGTAGAAGTGAAAAGGAGAAAACAGTGACTTTTAAAATGCAAACTGTGTTTGTAAAGCTTTACTTTTAAGACTTTATTTTCTCAGTTCCAAGGGATATGTTGCTATCTGCTCTCTTCTGAAGAGCACCCCAGCCTGCTTTAGATAACGTCTGATCTAACGATAATATCGCTGTGCCATTTCATTTCCAATTCAATGAGTAAGCAAAGAACAGCATCTCTTTATAGGTCTTAACGACCTTAAAGCCCTTGGTAACTTTGATATTACCATAAAGAAAGAAAATATCAAGGCTGCTTGAATTTTGGGCTGGGTGGATGTTGTATTTGGCAACGTGCCAGTCAAGGCAGGAGCAAAATTGCTGCTGGGACAGGAGGGGATGTCTGATACCTCTGCTGCCAGCTGAATTATGTGTGATTTGGGGACTGTAAGGAGACACTAATTTAACGCTAAGAGGAATATTGCCATTGGTTCTGTGTTTGAACTGAAATGTGGTAAAATACTTCCCTCTGTTTTGAAAGGTTACACAGCTTACAGAGATACTCTCACACTTCAAATATATAGATAATGTTATCTATAAATACATACATACCAGGTCTCAATTTATTCTTTGGTACTAACTGATGGAGCACTTGTGCAACAGAACATACATTGTAATACTAGTTTTTACTACTATTAAGCCAACCAAACAGGAAGATCATTTGCACGCAGAACTGTTTGCATGACATGCACTCTCTTTACATTTGCTATTTTAGCTGCAGTCTCCAAAGCATTGCTGAAGTAGGGTAAACCAAGCAGAGGTTGAAAATGTTTGATTGTATTTTACAGAGAAAGAAGAGATACTAGAAAACTTACTGTTTGTCTTGGGATGGAAGAAATAATTGCAGCACATTAGTCTAGTTTAATTACTACAGTAATTTAAGTGACTTATGTATTTTTGCTGTAATTATAGTGTCACTAGAGCTGCAAATCCTGTAGAAAAATAAATAAATAGTGAAGCAGATGTTTCGGCAGTTCTTGTGGAGCTGGCACTGGAGAGCAGGGCCATTTCTAACTGCTGGTGTGGTTCAGTATTTGACTGTGATGATTTGCAGGAATTGCTGCAAGACAGAGGACACCAGTAATGCACCCACACCAGTCACACAGCACAGACCAACAGCATGTGCTGCAGAGAATGGTCCTCGTATCCTTGGTGGAGCAACTGGGAAGCAAACATTCCCCTGAACTCAGTAATTTTTACTTTCCGCTCCGCCCGCCCCAAATGCTTACTTGGTTGCTTTTGCAGGCACTTTGTGGCAATGGCTAAGGTTTCATTTAAGACTTTTAAATATTTGTTTTTAATTATTTGAAGAATGGGGTTAGCTGGTGAATCATTTCTCCATCCATCCCATTCACATCCTCAAGTCCAGGGACTCAGGAGCTCTTCTCCTGAGTCACAGGATCTGTATTTAATTCACTCTGTGTAGTTATTCCTTTTCTTTCATCTACTTGCTTTTAGTATGCACGGGGTTTTAGCCGAAATAAATAAGCACTTTAGTTCAAGAACCAGAACTTATGGTCAGTTTTTCACTCCTTCTTCTTTGCTTCTGCATCAGGTGCTCGGAGCTTTCTTATTCCCTTGAGTCCAGCCACCTTCACGCCCTGTATCCTGCCACTCATTTCTTTGGTTGCTCCTGATCAACCAGCTCGAATCTCTTTCTGTAGCAGAAAAATATGACACATTGGAGAAACCATGGGGTTTATGTTTGGTTGGGGGTTTTTTCCCCCTCTAATTCAGTGTTAACGTGTATATTGTATATATAATTGTCAGCAAACCAAAGCGGGGAGGTAAGGGGGAAACAAGTAATATTGAATTATTTTTCTGTTCAGGTACGATGGTGTTCAGTCTCTTTTGAATATTACGTGTAAGCTCATGAATTATTACCTTACATTTAATTATCTCGATGGTCTACATGCTTTTACAGTGTTCCAACTGGATCATTTTTAACCTTTCAGGCAGGAACTGATACCTGTGGCTTCTCCAAAGGCTCCATGTATGAACGCTGTCTTTGCTGGATGCAGCTGGGCTCATTTCACCTGTATTCAAGGAATCACAGTCAGAATGAAACAACGGTGAGTCACGATTTATTGACAATTGTTCAGGGCTGGGTCCTTGCAACGCACATGTAGAGAATGGCCAGAACATCGCAGACATTTGCCTGCTTCAAAGAAAAAGTACATTCCAAGTAGAATGGATGAGAAAAGAACATGTTTGACTCTTGACCAAAATAAAAAACGGTTTTAATTTACTTGGTAGCTTTGCTATGAGCAGAGCCCTCCCCTAACCTGGGAGGTTTTGTGCCCACAGAGGGGCTGCTCTGGGACTCAGAGCACTTAAAGGAAACAAGTGCTAAGCTTGTTTGAATGAATCAAAGTCCTCCTACTTGTTTCTCCCTGCGTGCCGTTTTTATTTGAAGGCACTACACTGGCAAGACAAGAAGAGAGCCCTTTGACGGCAAACACACTTAAAAGAGCAAACCTGACCATGGTGCTCTCAGCCCTAATTGTCCATAATTGTACAACAAATGAGAAAATGAACCAGTGTAATAAGATTTTGGAGTAACACTCGGCAATTTCTGTACTTTGCACATTTGCCACCATCAGATACCGTATTTCTTTTAAGAGTAAAGGAAAATAATTGCCTAAATGTGGGCCTGTGCTGGCTAAGGACTATATTGTAGAAAGCTGTAAAACAAGATAACTAGAAAAATAAAAATAAAATGGAACAAGCACTTGTATTCCAGTTAAAGCTTCAGGTCTAGCAGAGTAGAGCTATTTATACAGCATACATCTAATGGATTAAAATCCCCTTTTCCAAACTCATGTGCTTTATCTCGCAGCGACACACCTTTCGATAGGACTTCT
The DNA here is from genome assembly GCA_013396935.1 of Baryphthengus martii. Taxonomy (NCBI): domain Eukaryota; kingdom Metazoa; phylum Chordata; class Aves; order Coraciiformes; family Momotidae; genus Baryphthengus; species Baryphthengus martii. Next base: position 11,464 of record VWZK01015709.1, read on the forward strand.
CAAGCCTTTAAAAATGCAGATTCGGGGTTATCATGTTGCTTCCAGTCTTACCCAATTTGCCATGACATTGTTCAATACATTTAATAAAGATTGGAAGGGCTCCCTGACATCGGTCCTTAGAGCGTCGGTCTCTTCTTGGAAGTCTCGAGCGCTGCCCTGCAGAAAAGAGAGATCATAAATTGTGTACACTGGGCTGTGTCATGCCTTTGGGACACTTTGCATTAACTATTTTACAGTATTATTTGCCACAGGTTTTTCTCACCTTCCCTCTTTCTGGTTTCCCTCTTAGTGCTAACAGTGATATCTACTGGTTTTAGTGTCACGTACTCCTTAATTGAAGAACAAATAAATGAAGGTGCTCTAGTTCGGCAGAGAAATTTCCTCTGCTTTGTCCAGCTCTGTTGATTTTTCCTTTTAACTTCTCTGAACAAAACAATCCAGCTTGACTAACAGTGGTCTCTTCTCCTTCAGAGGCATGGTCCTTTTTCTTAGCATATTTGAGGAGATTTCCAGGAATGTGCTGAATATAAGATACACCTGTTTATCTAATGTAGGATGCCCACGGCAGCACTGTGACCCACCCCATGCTTCATGCATGGGTGACTCCTTTGCTCTCCCTATCAGGAACTTCCACCAAAACTCTAGTTACAACCCTCCTGACAATAAAGTTTTCTCTTAGTTACAGCAATTTTTTTTTAAAAAAAACCCAAAAAAACCCATGATATTGAGAACTTTCAATATCTACTCTCACTCAAACAGTTCTCCAGTTTTCCCTACGCAAAATTGAGTATTTCCTCTCTAGGAGTAATATTAAAAATTTAAAGCTGACCTTTCACTTATTTAGGGTCAAGGAACAAAATGTTGGGCATATGCAGAATCAAAAAAACAATTGTTGTAAAAAGACCTGTACAAAAACTTTAGGTCAAAAAAAAAAGAGAAGGAATTCTGCTACAAAACATGAGAGTTTTGTAGGGGAAAAATGGCTTTTTTGAAAGAGCAGATTTAAAAAAAAATAAATTGCTAAGCACACAAAGCCTTTGTTTCTTGTCAGGAGGGGAAATACCTGCAAAAGCTTTAACTCCTATTGTGAAGTTAGATGTGGTTGGTGTGTCTGTGCATGTCTTGGCTGAGGAACATGGAGCAGTTTACATTTATGACTTGCTTTACTCAAACCAACTAAGAAAGAAGTGGCGAAAATTACAGTGATTCCCAGATTGTCCACTACCCAATCTTATTATTACTAATACCGGCCAAGTACAGCAGACCCTCTGACTTTTGTGATCTAACTGTACTGAAAAGCAAATGTAGAGAAATGGTTAAAAAAAACCCAACTAGCAAGCTAAGGGATAGCTTGCATTTCTCCAACGAGCTTCACATTAGGATCTTTAGGCATTCCTGGCAAGCATTAATTGATCCATGAATTATTAATACTAGAATAAAGAATAAAGATGAGGAAAGAGTAGATACTAGAATAGTAGATTCAATTACTGATGGAAATGTCTTATAGAAGGAACACTTTGGAAAAGGTCAGCACCCAACTCCTAATTATTCTCCTGTTAACTTGCAGGTTTGTGGAAGGTGGAACAACTTGGGAAATGTGGCTCTTTTGAGGACCAGCCCTATGATGTAAAAGGTACATTTTTAAGCACTGATGAAAATATTAAAGTAATTTTAGTGAAGCTTCCCTCTCTTTTACAAGCTTGCATTCAGTAGCAGTTCTCAGCAATATTAGATTTACTTAAGTGATTAAAAAAAAAATCCTTGACTCCACTACAATAATACATAATAACATGACCACAACCAGGGTACATAAAAGGTCAACTAACACCTTTAATTTGAAACCCTTCTATTGACTTTTTTAGCTGTTAAAGGCTAACCATAATATCTTTATAAGAGCTGCTGGAATTAAGAAAGACAGAACAGGTTTAGCCACATCATCTTTTACAGAAATTAAGAAACCATTTGGTAACAGGAAGAACAGGCATCAAAAAATAAATCTTTAATCACAAGTTTATATTTCACCTGACTGGCCCCCCTGGTGCAGCTGTTGTCAACTATGGCCAAGCCAGTCTTTTATAGATCCACAGTTTCAGAGTTTCTCTTCAAAGCATTAGGTAGTTACTCCCAAAGTGACAACTCCTAATTAATCTGTCTAGTAAAAAAAAAATTCATTTCATTTTAAACACTGCTGCCTGTGAGCGCTGGAATTCCAAAATGATGGCTGTGTTTATGGAAGTCTGATGACAAATGGAAGGCGCATCTCAGTAGGATGCCTGTGATCCATTTTTTGGGAGTGTAGAAAGGCAAGAACGTACCGTGCCCGTGATTATCGGTACTACCCACAGTACACTGGAGCTGAACAATAGCACTGATAAAATGCACAACGGTGACGTCAATGTTTATCATGGTCATGTGTAATTGGACAGGGAATAAAGGTGTATGTGGGAAGCAACTCCCATACCTTCTTCAATGAGAAATAATTTTCTCTTGTTGATCTCAACACCTTTGATCTTCCTAATGCTGTTTCTTTGCCTTCTTTTATATCTTACCACTAAAGTGTTCTTATTTTGTCTTTGTTTAAATAGCAACTAGCCCTATGATGAAGCTATTTTATTTCTAAAAGCACCTGTCTCACGGAAATGCAGAATTTTTCTTTATATATGTATAGATAGACATATCATATATTTGTGTATGGCATATGAACACAATTCTTGAACAGAAATGTTGATAATGTGTTAAAAAAAGGTGAATAGTGATTACATTTTATTTATTTCTTTTTAAAAGACACATATGAAAAGAGTGTGCAACTGCCAACATCATTTCCTGCTAATCAGGCAAGTAGTGTTAGCTCACATTTTTTTTAATAACCACCTTAGGTGATCATTATTGTTATTTTTTAAACTATAAGTATTTTAATTTGGGATCTCATAATGTCTGGGTATTCCACCTATTAAGTTGTGCTCATGATTGAATAGACAAGTAATGTTGATTAAACAGTGTTAAGAACAAATTTAAGAATGATTCTGAAGTTATCAATTAGAGTGTATTGTTGAATGGGGTCTATATTTAATGGCATTGCAATTTCTGATATAAATCTGAAAGTACAAGTTTATTTCATTAATCCTAGAATCATACGTATGCTTTGGTAGGAAAAGACCTCTGAGATCATCAAGTCCAATCATTAACCCAGCACTGCCAATCCCACCACTAAATCATGTCCTTCAGTATCTCACCTACACGTCTTTTAGATGATGGGGACTCCATCATCTCCCTGGGCAGCCTGGGCCAGGCCTTGACAACCCTTTTAGTGAAGATGTTTTTCCAACGTCCAACCTAAATCTCCCTTGGCACAACTTGAGGCCGTTTCCTCTTGTCCCATGTATGATTTCTACAAAGTGAAAGCTCATATCAGAGCAGAACATCTGGAGCATGTAGATGGGTCAGACCAGCCGTGCCAGGAAAATCAGCCCTTGCTGGTGAGAAGGGAAACGGAAGTTTAAGTCAAAAAGCTCTAAGGACAAAAAGCTTTGACCCTGCCTTACAGCTACGGACAAATACCTCTGCCCAGCAAAGAATTGGGGTTTCTTCTCAAGAATGGGCACCTAAAATCAACGTGTGCATTGACCCCACTCTACAGAAACGTTGCAGCGGTCCATGGGAGAGAGTGGGTTTTGTTGCTTTGCAAAGCCTGTGAGAAGCAGCCTAATGGAAGAGCAGAAAAAGCAGCTTAGTCCCAGCCACAGTTTCACCATCTCAGCTCAAGAAATCAATTTAAGTTTCTTTTAAATTTAAGTACCAGCAATTCTAGGACGTCAAGTTTCAATTTTTATGACAACCTGTTGAATAGCTGGAATTAAATTAGACTGTAATTATATGGACTTTTAGTTTAAAGGAATTGCTTTTTCTGTTGTAATAGAAAACACACTTTGCTATTTCATTCGTTTCCTAGGGTGTCAGAATGTCTTCTAATTTTAACCTCACTCTTCTTTCTTCTCATTTAATTCTGCCTTTGTCAAATAATTGGATGTTAATTGCTACGGAAAAGAAGTTTGTTTTGCTAGCGTTCAGTATTTGCAGTCGCAAGGAAATTATAAAATAAACGCAACTTTCCCTGCTCTTACAAAAAGTCGGTGAGGAAAAGTCTAATTAAAAGGATGGGTCTTGCATCAACCAACAATGAAAAATACACAAAATAATACCCACTCAGCACTAAAAATGCAGAATTATATCAAGCATATTTGCAGGGCTGTGAACCCAACGGTGCTGAGGCACCATCTCCAGGCTGTTTCACACGGTGTTGGCTCTCTGGCGACATTCTGCACCTGGGTACATTCTTGGGAGAGAAAGCAGAGAAATTGCTAAACTGGGTTTTTAGTTTCACTCCTTTTCCTTCCTATTTCTCAACTCACAAGTTTATGAGACCTCTCCGCTGTCTTCTGCACCATTTAGTAGCTTATCTTTGTGTTTTAAATAGAGCTACATGGCTGTAGCAATGTGTAGTATTCAGATCTAATTACCTTCCTCATGCTTGGAGAGTGGAAGGATCCAAAAATCCTTCAATAATACAGTAACATGTGAAGCACATGTCTGGAAATAGCTCGGAGCAACCACAATGTGATGAGCACCATCAAGGTGACAGCTCTGGAAATTACCTCCTTGCCTGATGAGTAGCTGGAGGGCATCTTCAGAGGAGTGCCCTGTAACAACCCGAGGGTGACTGACCTTAAACAGATTCTGGCTCAAAAAAAAAAAAAAGGAAGAAAAAAATAATATGGAAACAATAATGAAATGCTGGTGTTTCCAGCACGGGTTTGGGTCAGGTCTCCAGCCTGCAGGGTTTTCCTCAGTATCACATCTGATATTATGGCTAACTGGGAAGATGATGGAGGCTATGGATTAGGGAAAAAAAAAACAAACAAAAAAAGTGACAGCTTTGTTATAGCATAAGCTACAAAACTAGTGGATTTTCCTACGTATTTCTGCTTCTCACAGACTAAAAAGTAGTCAGGACGCTCATGAGGCTGTTGTGTGGTTGTCCCTCCTCCCACCTCCTGCTTCAGCTGAAGGTTATTAGCAGGGAACTGTTCAATATAAGGTCTCCTCCCTCAGCTTAGATCTTCCTCCATGAAACTATCGCATTTCGAAAGCATCTTTTTCACTGCAGAAGAAGAAGGGCCTACTTCTGCCAACTCACAGCAAAACTGCCACTAATTGGTGTGGAAATTATAAAGCGTCTGCTCACATTTGCCTTCAGCCAAAGGAATTTCCAAATGATGCACACAGTTACTCTGAAGGGTTTCTCTCCAGTACAAGGCACATGAGTGAGTGGATAGGCTGTCTGAGGGTGGAATAGTTCTGTCGGATAGGAGCAGAGAGCATCATGCTAAAGAGACGTTGATGGTCCGGAAATTACAATCCCATTAATGCTGGAGACAAACCCATGACACACTTGGCTGTGCTCGTTCTAAAGAAGCTGCCACACACGCGCAACTAATTGGATTTCTTTTTTTCCTTGAAGCCTGGAAGCAGCAGCTGGATGGCAACATCTGGCAGCATGGCAGGAGTGTGGTCTGGCTTGTGAAAAACTGAGCGGGTTTTTTTCTGTGCTTTTGTTTTGTCACCATTTGGGATAGACATGGGGAGGGCGTGAAGTTTTTAAATCTCTTCACTGCTCTGGCACCTGGAGCTCAGCTCTACCTCCTGATGGGACAAGGAGCTTTTCCTTCCTTACATTTCATTTATCTCCAAGTGGTAAACAAACCAGCAGAGTCATATCTTTTAAACCTTATCTCAACTCCAGTGACAGGCACTAAGACTTAATTCTATTTTTTTCGTACTATCAGCTGATAAACTTTTAGGGTTTTCTTTAGCTAAATCAGTAAGTTTTGGTAAGAAGCTACGTTGGTAATGAAGAGCTTGTACATTCCTCTTCACATTTGCTGAAAAATATTAATCTCATATTGTTCTGAGGATTAACTCAAGCTTGATGGTGTTTTCACAGCTATTAGTGGATACAAATACACTGCAATATGAATTTTTGCATGATGGTCAATTGAAATTGAAATGTTAAAATCAATCCAATGTGATACAACACTTCAAATCACCCTCTGTGGAAAGATTAAGCATTTAAATACACATTTGGTATATATGCTGTATACACATATAATCCATAAGTGCATGAGTAAGTGTATACACTTACACACACTATATATACTCTTTAAATTATTGATAGTTTCAATTCTATTATGTAAAATAAGAGGCCTTTTTTTACTTATTATACAGTCATTCTCAAATTCAGAGGCATTTCAGTTGAATGTTTACTACATATGAGGCACTATACACATTATAATAATTAAGTAATAAGGAACTTAGAAATGCTCCCTGACCAGTGGTTCCCTTTGAAAAATCTCATGAGACCTTTCAGGCAGATATGGTGCACCATTTACTGATATAAACTCTATATTCAGGGCCAGGCCATAAAGTAGCTGATATTAACATATTCCAGCAATTTCTAAAAAAAAAGAAGCCATTTGCACTGAGCCCCAGTGCAGCAAAGGCAAATAAAAGTGACATTCAGGCGAGATGGCCAAAAACTATTTGGTTAAACAACTTTATTTGCCATAAAACTGTCTCTTAAAAATACTATGGGGGTGGAGGAGAGCAAAGGAGCTGGCCTGGATGAGTCCTTCCAGGTCTGTGGCTTTTTGCTGGCACAGGAAGAGCTGAACTGGAGGATCTACTGCGGAACAGAAAATATTCAACTTCTGTCCGGGTCTGACTAGCTAAACCTGGGGCTCGTCAGGACACAGCCACCGGAGTTGGGATCCCACAGAAGTGTCCCAGGCTGCCCAGTGCAGGGGTGGAGTCCCCATCCCTCGAGGAGTTTCAAAGCCGTGGAGATGTGGTGCTGAGGGACATGGGTTAGTGGTGCCCTGGCAGTGCTGGGTGAATGTTGGACTCCATGATCTCAAAGGTCTCTTCCAACCTACACAATTCCACGATTCTATGAATTAAATCAGATGTGCTGACAAGTTGAAGCAACAACCTCCAATTCCCCGTGTTTGTGGGTTGCTCCTGTACAAGCTGGCGCAAGGACAGTTCCGTTCACAGCCCGTTAAAAAAATTAACCTCGTATCTGTGTTTGGTATTTGGATAAAAGTCTGGGCCTGACGAGTATGATCTGATGTTTTGAATCCGAATGAGCTGCTGCCTAAAAATTACAGAACTCTGATGGTTTGTCTTCTTTTCTCATGAATATGAATGTGATGGAGAGCAACACACTGTGACGCGTGATTGTAATGTTTGACACGAAGCCAGCAAATGGAAAGTTCAGAGAGCTGGGCTTTCTCAAGCTTGATCATTTTGCTTCCTTCATTTTGTTATTGTTTTCACTAACACATTTAATTCTATTGGTTATTACTTTTAACAGATACATGAGAAAATAAGCAGCATTTCTTAACAATACTTAACACTGTCAGATAAATATTTAACACATGTTGTTTGTAATTGGCACCTTTTTTTTGCTGCAAAGACTGTACAGTTCAGTCCAGTCACCTCAAACTACAGCTGCAGATTCTCTTTTCTCCTCTCCATTGTCTCCTATTTGATCTACGCTATTCCTTGCAACACCCTGACACCTCTAGCTCATCATTTGTTCTGGGATGTTTGGATTAGAATAAACAGGAAAAAAAAAACATCTCTGGGAGGATCTGTCCTGGTAGGAAGCACCGTTGGGGTTGCTGTTTAATCCACGGTGTTGGGGCCGATGAGTTCCACTCCCTCCCTGTGTCACCTGCCGTGGATGAGCGATGCTCAGGAGAGACCCAAACACTGTCAAAGGGTGAAAGAGCCAAAGGCGAAACACTTTCTAACAGCAGAGCATCAGTCAAAGAGTTTTCTGATGCTTCAAAATTGGACATCTCCCTCGTCGTAAATAAGGAATAAAAAGAAAATAGAATTTCCTGCGCTGCATATGCATGCTCTCAGATTCATTTGTTGCTATCCAATATTTTGGGATTCGTACTCCTTTGCAGTAGGCAGTGGTGCTTGGGAAGGGTGCTTTGTTATTTTTCCTACCGGGCAGCTCTTCCTTCCTCTACAAGTTTCCATCTGATTTCTTTAATGAAATACCTCTCAGAATTGAGCTAATCTCTCCCTCAGCTACTTCTTTTGTCATTTTCACCGCCAGCCTTTGCCTTCTGTTCAGCACTCTGTGCTGCTATCAGGCTTGAGAAAATGCTTTTACTGCTTCTACTTTTGCTCCAACTTTAGAAAAACGAAATATTTTCATGCCACTACTACACACTGCAATTTTAAATGGATCTAATCGGTTCTGCCCTCCACCTTTTATAACTAGAAACATTTTCAAAGGAAAATTGAGATATCTCATACTTCAGTGATAGCCTCATCCCTCTCTCTCTTTCCATACAACATTTCAAGCAACAAAAAAAAACAGAGAAAGTTTGCCTGACTTTGAGAACTTACCCACGGCACAAAAGCCTTTTCCAAGAGTTTTAATTGAAGCTAAACATCTATTTAGGTTACAGTGTCCTATCTTTAACTTGAATAGAATAATTCCTTTTCTTGTATTTAACTTTTGATCAGCTACCTACCTTTGAACTCTTGGATAACTACCCCCCTTCTTGTTATCCTTGTCCCACTCTTCCTGTGACTCTTGTGTAACTGCACCGTATAAATCACACCAGAATTCTTTTAGAGGCATAATCTATTTTTATTTTTTTTTCACAAGGATGGTTTCAGCCACTTGGCTTGTCTTGTTTTTGAATAGAACTGCTATAGAGATCTAGGATATAATACTGTAGGGTTTCTGTACAATTTGAAATGAAAGTCATTATTGAAAAAAAAAACCCAAACAACAAATAACTCTGAATCTAACATTGCTAGGAAGTCAACTTGTCTATGTGTAAAGAGTTAGGGTTGTGCTGGCCAACAGATGAGTGATGGACACTCTCTATTAACCCCTCTGCCTTCCCAAGGGAGAAGGGAAAGGGAATAAGGGAGAGAGATTTATGGATTGGGAAAGAAAAACAAAACAGCGTTAATGAAAATAATAACAATAAAATGAAGTATATACAAATATATGTAAAACCATTATCAAATCCCCCCATCCCCGATGGCAACTACATTGGGACTCAATGGCAGATGGGAACTGGATTCAGGAGCTGGATTCTGGAACTGGATTCTGGAACACATGGATCGGGATCAAAGGCAGAACAGACAGAGTCCTCCTTGGGCACCGCAAAGTTACACATTTAACAGTCTTCCTTATTTTCGCTCCAAACGAATCACAGAACTGAATTTCTGTATTCACAATGCATGGACTAGTAAAGAGTTACCAATTCCTTTTTTTCCCATATAGTTTCAAACTGTAAAGCTCTAAGTGATTTATAATTTAATGATGCTTGCAGAATTGGTGCATATAACAAAGGGGTTTTTTTTCTTTATTTTGAAATATCCTTTTTCACCATACAACCCATTCACAATCCTCTCTGTTTCAAACAAAGAGTAAATACTGACTTGGTGTGCACATAGAAATAAGTAAAAAGCTCATTATAAAATTACTCATGAGTCCTTCCACAATGTGAGCGGTCTCAGAAAATGAGAGCAGAGATATGCATGAGGGTAAGAGAGCTGGAAGGGTAAACTGACACAGAACGAAACCACTGACTAGCATCTTGGTTCATGGTGTTACTTCGACCCTGAATTTATTACACACAAGGCAAAATACTTACTTTCAAGAGGTGGAGTGAACAGAGACAGAGATACCACCATTCTCTGTGTGTATCTTCCTTCTTCTTCACTTAGAAGCTCTGCTACTGAAATAATCCAACAGTCTGGCTGATTTTAAGAATGACTGCTCCATAAATTAACCTCATTTTCCCTCTACCGAGTGGCAAGTTCACAAGGAAACAGCAACGCTGATGGACAATGGTGCCAGAGCCGGCACTGGGGTGAGGTTATGTGCTCCCAGGAAAGCCATGCTGGTTCCTCACTGTCAGGGCTCTGCAGGATGCTCAGCTTCTTTGCAGGCTCTCTCTGTCTTGGCACATTCTTCAGGGCAGCACCTTGTGAATAAAGCAAAACCAAATGGTTTTAATAAAATAATCTGAAATTACATTATTTCTGAAGCTAAAGGACATTACCAAGATGATCATAAAGAAGTATTATCTTATTGAAACTAGAAATACATGATAAATAATACTGCTAAGAAGGTAAGGCGAGACTCAGGAGAGTCTGGGACTACAAAGTTCAAGTAAATCCTTATTTAAACATCTTTACACAGGTTCTATTGTGCACCAAAAACTCAAGAGACTGTCAGTTCACATTCTGGGGCAGCACCTCTGTGCTCAGGCGGGATTTTATAGTGTGTTTTAAATCTGAATCAAGTAAACTAACATTGCTCAAGTGTGGTAGTGCTGGGTGACACCTCGGTCAGAAAAAAACCTGCCTGTACAACTGAAGGTTGTAAAAGGCACCCAAGAGTGTGAGGAATATTGATTTGCAGTTATAAAAATATCCATACTTAAAATATTGTGCCTGACCCAGTGATTTTTACACCTGCAGATACGCTTGTAACCATGACTTAGCCAGGCTCATTTGAAACAAAACTTATGTGCTGAGGTGAACGAGGCTGGCAGCCCCTGTATATTATTTTATATTGTTTTGTAACAGGGAGCTTGAAGAATATCTCAGACCATTTTCTTTAGTCCCTAAGATGAAAAATAGGCTATTTTACTGTTTGTTTTTTTCTCCCAATGATATGAATGCTCCAGGAAGAGGACAGGACAAGCAGGTTGATAAGAGGAGTCTCCTGTATGTTTGCATCACATCCCTGTGCTGGTACCTACAGCCTGGCTGGTGTGGGGAAGGTGATGGACCTGCCTGGGTGGTGAGTCACCTACTACAGAGATATTTTAGAGGTGTCCCTGGGAGCTGGAGGTGTCAGCCCATCCCCTCACCATGATGTGTTCCGGGAGGCAGCCACAGAACATTACATGTGGTTCTGAAGCAACCAAACCAGTAAAGATGTAGGTGATGCTGGTGTGGATCCTCTCACTAACTTCAAAATAATCTGCAGTACAGAGACAATCAACAAATTACAGCACTGGATGTAACAGAATAGAATTGTCTGGGCTGGAAAAGAACTTGAAGATCAAGTCCAACCGGTCCCTCAGCATTGTCAGGGTACCACTAAACCCTGTACCTCGGCATCACATCTCTATGGCTTTGAAACCGCTCCAGGGATAGGGGCTCCATCATTATGTCCATGAGAGAAAACAAACATTTGCATAGTTCAAATCTTACTTGCAAACAATTTAAAATTTTTTATGTATTTGCACATACACACAGATAGCCTAAGCTGATATACAAATATATCGGTATTACTACTCCACATAAATATTACACAACATGACACGACATCGCCAACTTGTTGTCATGGTAAATGACTGAATATTTTGGAAATATTTTTCCTTCCCTTCACTGGCAGAGGTGGAGGCAGAGCCCTGGGACTTGGTGCTCCTCAGCACCCATGCTGCAAAGAGAAATTCAGAAAAGCTGGTGGGAAAAGGCAGTGAAAATGCACCAAACATAATGCCCCAAACTCTCAGCAAGTTGCAATTCCTTGGTGTTGACAGAAGACCAGCCAATTGCATGGCTTTCATAGGACCTGTAAAAATATCACTGTGTTTTGTCAGTATTTTTTGGATTTTTTTTTCATAGAGTGTAAGTCAGGTAGGACTTCACTGAAATCTCTTGAATTACACTGAAAAATCCTACCAGAGCAAAGCAGCCTGTGTCTTTTCTAGCAGTGGACTACTCTCTTTCTCAAAGTTTGTTGTTTCGCATCTCTACACTAATAATATTTTTCAGATCAGCATCTCCCTTACCAGGTGTATCTTATTCCCCACTGTACTGTCCTCCACTGAGCTTAAGTTCTTGATATTTCTTCAGATATTTTTATGCTTTTAGGACTTTAAAAAATTGAATACCACCATCAGCCAGTGCTGGCTTCCGCTGGCAGCGCTACATGCCTGACTAGAGTTCTTATTTAAATACTCTCTCAGTACCTAGAAAATAGAACCATTCATTAATATCTTATGAGAAGAATTTGGGGTCAGGCTCTTTGCCTCTCATAATGCACTTTAATGCATTTCTTACTGAGCCTCCCATTACAGTTCTGGAGAGGAAATTCATACTTCGAGTCAATATTTCCTTGCAAGAGAATAACAAAAGCTGGAATTCTCTACCTACTGCCAGATAATTGCTATGAGATTTTTTTTCATTTATTACTAATAGATGTTAAATACTTTCCACCATACCATAAAGTATATTTGTGAGACAATAGATACATACATAGGTCAAAAAGGAAATTATTTTTTTCCTTAAATAAAGAGAACAAAAACACAAAAAGCTTTTTTTTAAAATGACTACGTGTTGAAAACATCAAATTTGTGGCCACGTATTTCCAACACAGATTGATTTAAAGTTCCTTTACATACTGGGCAATGAATCATAAGATTCTTTTTGTTGTTGTGCAGAAACAACAACCCAGAAAGAAAATATTTTCAGCTGCTAGTAATGTGGTTTTATTATTCAGGTATATACAGGCTGTGTCTATTTTGATAAATATTTACACACAGAGACACACATCTAGATATTCTGCAGAACTGATTATGTCAAGAGGAAAACACTTGATGAAAGGTAATTTTTTCCTTTTTTAATATATAATGCATATAATAAAAAATAAAATATATTGGAATGTTCTTTCCAGCATCTATGAAGAATACTATTTTTCATGCTACGGTGACTCTGCAAAAAGTTTAGAGATTGCACATGTTTGGTTTTATGGATAGATAGGTTAGAAAAGCCACAGCTGTCTATATACCCTGTATTCATATACTTTCCTTTCCAGCTCTCCAGCTGCATAGATGTACGGATAGCAGTGTGCTTCCTTTGTTTTTTTGAGCTAATTTTAATTAATCATTGAAGTTAATAAATCAGAACATCTAAAGTAGCAAAGCTTAAAACACTATATTCTTAATATTTTGGTAATTATTATAAAATCATAGAACCACTTTAGTTGGAAGAGACCTTTAAGCTCATGGAGTCCAAGCGTTGCCCCAGCACTGCCAGCTCACTACTAACCCACGTCCCTCAGCACCACAACTCCACAGCTTTGAAAGCTCTCCAGGGATGGGGACTTCACCCCTGCCCTGGGCAGCCTGGGCCAGACCTCAACAACCTCTGCAGGAAGAAATTGTTCCTCAGGTCCATACTAAACCTCCTCTGGTGCAACTTGAGGTTGTTTCCTCTTATCCTGTCACTTGTTCCTTGGGAGAAGAGACTAACCCCACTTCGCTCTGATGTCCTTTCAGGTTCTTCAAGAATGATGACGTATCTTCAAGAATGATGACAAAATAAATGCTTCATTTCCTATAGCTTGATATTTTATGCTTTTCTAAAACCATTTTTGAATATTTTGAATAAAACAGAAAAACAACCTCTTCTGTTTGTTTCACTAGCACGCAGAATTAAAAAGCAGCAGCTATGGACTTAGTGCAAAAACCTGTGTGAGCACATTCTCACCATGCTTAGGTGCTCCCAGGAGACAGCGTTGGGTATCTGCTGGAAATGAAAACGTGGTTGTGCTGCAGCAAACCCACAGCAGTTCTCAAACCCGCAGCCAAACAGCGGTGAGAAAACACTGCTGCGAAACTTTAATCCCTCAGCCCCTTTACTGCAAGGATCATGCTTTTCTTCTTATTTACTTTATAGGTATTGTATAAATATTTAATGTTAACAGGAGCCATGGAATAAAATGAGCTTTTAGTACAAAGTGACCAAATGGTTATTGGGTGTAACTTTCAGGTATAATTATTTTATTGCCACCCTGCTGGAAGAGCACAGGCACAGTAAAATAGTTCAGATGAGGCGTTTCAGCCCAGGTGGAGCCTCCCAAAATTCCAAGGGTAACCTACATCATCCCTACGTGCCCACAGCTTCTGGGGCATCTAGGGGGAACGTGGCTGGGAAAATTCAAGCCTGAGGCCCCGAGAATTGGAGCCGCACTGAGAAGAAGAGCTGCAAATGGGAATCAAGAAAAAAAAAAGTTTACATGTAATACTGTAGAAAAATAGGAAAGCCAGGAAAACTTTTCATTTTAAAATTCCAAGTCACATAATTTAACAGTGGGAAAAAAACCCACTATTGTTGAAACCAAAGAATTTCAACTTCCCAGTCGTCTTTTTTGTTGTCAGCTTCAGAAGCTTCCAAAGCCTAACAACATTACTTCAAAAGCACTTAGTTTAAATGTACACTGGATAACGAAAGAACACCTTTTAAGAATATTTTCAGACACATGAAGACGCCCAGCAAGCTCCCACGGCTGACATTCTGACAAAGGACGTACCAAAAAAGATCTGGTCACGGAAACAAAGATGGGCGGGGAGAGTGACACTTTCTCTCCCGCTAATTGACAACTTGGGAAACAAACGGATGAAAAGAAATCCATTGTGATGTTACTCCAGCGAATACCATCTGTCAGCAGATGCAGCCTGTTTAGTAGTTTGAAATAAGCATTCATTTTGATCTCAGGCTGGGTATGGAGATGAGTTCTGGAAGCAGGAGGGATCTAGCTGCAAGTGCTCACAGCACAATGTGCTTGGAGAAGCAATGAAGGCGCATTTGAAGGCCCGACAGACAGCAGCGAGAGAACCTGAAAAGGCAGCAATTTAAATATTTTTGGTGCTTGGCAGCTTCTTTCTTATTTAACAGCTTAGCAGGGCTGCATAGATTAGAGATGAGTTGGAAAGAACATCAAGATGGGAAGTTGGGATGGTAACACATTAAAGGCATCACTCAGACCCTCAAATGAGGGCTTCAGGACAGTCTATTCAGACAGAAATCATGTCCCCTTTACTCTGCGCCCCAATAAGGCTACTTCTGGAGTATTGTGTCCAGCTCTGGGCTTCCCAGTTCAAGAGAGGCAAGGAGCTACTAGACAGAGTCCAGCAGAGGCTGCGAAGATGCTGAGGGGGCCTGGAGCTTCTCTGTGCTCAGGAAAGGCTGACGGACCTGGGGCTGTTCAGCTGGAGAAGAGCAGCCGGAGAGGAGATCTGATCAATGCTGAGCGAGAGCTCAAGGGCCCCTGGGGAGCAAGAGGATGGGGCCAGACTCTGCTCAGTGGTGCCCAGTGACAGGGTAAGGGGCAACCGGCACCAACTGGAACCCAGGAGGCTCCATCTGAGCAGGAGGAGACACTTCTCTGTTGTGAGGGTGTTGGAGATTCCAAACCCATCTGCACAATGCAATGTGCTCTGGGTGACCCTACTGGAGCAGAGGGGTGGCACCAGATGAGCTCTAGAGGTCTCTTCCAGCACCTAGCATTCTGTGATTCTGTGAGTTGTGTTTGGAGAAAAATCCAAAAATCTGGCATTTGATGTCAAACCCAATCAAGTGACATGCAATGTGGAGAGTCTTGGTTCTGCCCACTTGGCAAACTGAAAGTCTTTGCTGGTGGCTGAAACAATTCTCCTGGAGAAAGCTGCAATGTTTATTAGTCTCAGTGGTGCAAATCTACAAGTGAAAAGCTCCTTTCTGAGCAGGAAAGCTGCATGAGGTGTGATGTGACCCTGTTGATGGCAACAGGGACTGCTCCTCCCAGCCCATCTCCACTGGGTAGTGACAGGTTTGCAAAGACGTCGGCGTACAGACCTTTCTGAACCAGGTTGTATTTTCTGCTCTAACCTTCTGCATTTTCTTTCTTCAAACTTTTTAATGATGTGGATTTGTACAGCTTTATCTTACAAGTGTCCTTGTGCTCTTCTACTTCTTTTCCTTGCAGTAATACCTCATCTATCTGCATCAAGATTGTTCTTAAAAATTGTACTTTTCCCATGCAAGAACACTGGTCCAGTGGCTTTTTTTTCACGCTTTTATTTCTTTCTACCATAAAACCAACCCTCCATGAATTTATCACCATCAAAGTCAACAACAGAAAACAAAATGCACTGATGGAAACTTTAGTGCTAAGTTTCAAGCTACGACCAACCCTTAAGGCTATGTTAGAAATGCTACAAAAATAGCCCTTGTTTACAGGAAAGCTGGCACATTCTTTTTGTGCCTGTAATCTCTATAGACCACAACAGTTTTGACCATTTTGCCATGAGAGTGATGAGAAAATTGAAGGAAAAGGCCACCAGATTTTATATTTTGCATTCAAAAATGATATATGGCACTTTCAAGCTTGACATGTACGTTATTTGCTCTAGTGATCACACAATTTAACAAAGTGTTAAAAATAAAGACAATTTCATATCAAGTTCTGGGCATTTTCTTTGCAGACTGAGTTATTAAGTGCTTTAGCTCGCTTTGCAGAGGATTCTGTTTGGTCTTCTGCAGGAATATTATCATCAAATATTCATAGTTTTTCCCTATTCATAGCCATAACGTTCTCAGTGTCTGACTGTTTTCCATCACTCTAATAAACTCTTTTGAAAGGAAAGAATTATAAATTATCTTGGATGATGAAGCAATTTTACACTCGCAGTCAAAAAACTAAGTTCCATTTCTGGAAAGAAAAATAGAAAACAAGTCTACATGATTGATGAAGAAATGTTAGGGCTCTCGAGGTACAAACGCAATTTGTCAATCTGTTTTGTTTTTTTTTTTTTTCGGAATACCAGAACACTCAAGATATTCTTGTACCTTCTTTGCACAATCCCAAACCCATTTGAATGTCTGTGGGAGGCAATTAATAACAAAAGTGAACTTCAGTTTAGAGTACGTTGTTTTTAAATGCCACTCACAGACGTTCAGGTAGATCTTGAATCCTTCAGGTGAGTAAAAACTTCCCTTTCCAAAAGGAGATGGGACAGAGTCTATCACACACAAAGAATCTTCATTGGGCTTCATTGCAAATTCAAAGACCTGCCCTTATAGCAGAAATCACGGTCGACTCTGAGAAGGTGAACACATCGGGTACAAAGTCATTCTGCTCTCAAAGACTAACCATAAGATGGATAGGGAAGATTTCAACCTCTAGATTCATCTCAAATTCTGGGGCTATCTATCTACATCACATCTAGGTTTCATGGCCCCTTCTCTTTTTTACTTAGACGCACCTAAAGACAACGAGTAGAAGACACCTTTCATTTTAGTCTGGAGAAGAGGCTTAGTCTGGAGCAGAGGAGGCTTAGTCTGGAGAAGAGGAGGCTGAGGGGAGATCTTATTGCTCTCTACAGTTACCCGAAAGGAGGTCGTAGGTCTCATCTCCCAAGTAACTCGCCACAGGCCAAGAGGTAATGAGCTAAAGTTGCACCAAGATCAGACATTAGGAAAAATTACTATACTGAGAGAGTGGTGAGGCATTGGAATAGGCAGCTGAGGGAGGGGATGGAGTCATCATCCCCAGAGGTGTTCAAAAATGTGTAGACATAGCACTTCAGGACATGGTTTAGTGGTTATGATAGTGTTACGTGGATGGTTGGACTTGATGATCTTGGAGTTCTTCTACAGCCTTGAGGATTCTGTGATTCATTTGCGGACTGAAGTTTCTACAGATCTAATTTCTCATAAAAACATGAAAAGCATTTTAGAAAGGAAATAAACAAAAGCTGCCTACAGAAAAAAAAAATAAAGACTTCATTAAAATGAAGACATTCTTTCTATAATACTCTAAATTCATGATTTAGTAAGTGTGACTACTGCTGCTGTTACACTTCCATAGCATTTCCAACTAAGTAGACGGATTGGGAAAATGTGAAGAATTACTGCTAACAAAGATGTATTAACACATTTAAAGGTTTTGCCAACCTCAAAAGTAGTAAAGTTGGAAGAAGATAACACAACAAACATAATGGTTTGGTTTGCATCTTAGACAGAGAAGCAACTAGATGCGATATATCTGGCAGTTAATGCATTCAGAAATACATAAATAATGGATTACTGCAGCATAATTTAGTACATTAATAAAACTAACAGATGACCATATTGTGGATCTCTTACTCACACTGTTGGGTTCCACTGGGGGATGTTCTCCTACTGAAATTAGTGGGGCTACTCCCATTAATAGGACAACAGTAAACTTTGGATAGTTAAGAGTCAAATCTAAGACAAAATGATATTACAGCCCTTTGTGCAGAATAACTGATTTTGTGGATGAGGAAAGAGGATCTTTAGGAATGATGCACCATATATATTCCTGGATGATGACAGTGCTCGTAGGTCCTGCAGGAGCTTCCCTCCCCAGCAGGAGCAGCTCTGTCCCCGTGATCAAAGACCTCCAGCTGCTGCTCCCTGTCCCAAACCCTCACCCTGGCCAGTGGCATCTTCAATTCAGAGAGGAAAGAGCCACCACACCACGCTGAACAACGATAAATAATCACCTAACAGCAACAGTCGAGGCTTAGGCTGAAATGAAACAATCTTGTACCTAAATACTCTCCTCCTATTCATACAAAGAAAATCCTCCTGACACAATTTAATTACACCTAAGAGGACATTACACCCCAGCACACACAAGAAATTCTGAGAATGCTGTGTCACAGCTGGTGACATTATCCAAGTCACTTTTGATGGGATTAATGTTGTTTAAGGAAGCTGAAGAGAAATCGCTGCATGAGATAAAACAGCAACAGAACAACAGGTCCAGAGGGTGAATAATGCTGTTAGAGGCAAAGGTGGATAATTATGAAATGTAATTATACTTTCAGTTTCTCAGGGAAAAGAGCAAGGCTTGATAAACATTTTAGCACATTCTTGCTGTTAGGGAAAAAAGGACATTTCAAGGAAATTAAAACCCTAAGCCAGCAGTTTTTGCAGCTAGAGTTCAAAACACTGAATCCTGAGATTGGACAGATCATCAAAATGTATGAAAAGATGATTTATTTCATGCAGCCTATACTTGTATGAATAAGAGGTAACATCACATACATATGTGCATATGTATGTATGATGAGAATTTAGGAATCTAGAACTAACCAGCTCTCTTGTTTGTGGATGGTTTGTCTTTTCCTCACGGCTCAGAGGCTTCCCCAGCAGCAGCAAGGGATAATATTTTGCATAATATTTTAAACAAAAAAAAATATTTTGCATAACATTTTGAACAAAACTATATTAAAAAACATAATAAAAAGGAATAAAGGAAGGAATCCCATTTAATCTATTTCCCTGCATTTTTGTGCTAAAATGTGACATTGAGTAGTTAACAATGGCACTGCCCAACATGAGCTGAAATGCATTTAAAATGCCTTTTGTATTGTAAATTGTGAAAAAGAGCATAATAGGATGACAGTGGCTACAATTGCCAAAAGAACCAAAGACTACGTAAAAAAGCAGAAAAATTTTTGTTCGCTCTTTACAATTCATTGTGAATTCAAACTTTCTGCACATAGCAAACCATACATAACATCAAAGATCTGCTGCCTCCATTTTACGTGCACAAAAAGTGGGATGTGCTATGCCAAGGATCACAAAAGTCCAAAAAAGTTATGAATTTTGATGGAAATACTTTTAAATCACTCCACTATTTGAATAAGATAGATGGATTCCAAAAAATCTGACTCCTCAAAGGTATCTGTTGCAAGATGTGGCCTCAGCTGAGCTAAGATCTTGCTATTTGGAGTCACTTGTGCAAAACTGTCACTTTACCTCCTGTTTAGCCAATTCAGGACAGGTATTACGGGGCCAGAACTGCATGAACGGCTGGAGAAACAGGTGTGCTGCAAAATGGGGAAATCTGTAGCTGCTTTAATTGGGATCCTTTGCCTTTTGTCAGCTCAAATCGAGATTTTCACGCACAGTCACGGGTATTTTGATGAATCTATTTTTCGCATCATTTTGCACATTCTGAAAAGAAATCCAGCAGATCAAAACCTTCTAACACAATCAGTGACAGATTAAAAAATAAGCTTTGTAAGGTTAATAGGGAGCAACTACAAGATACAGCCAAGTGTGTGTTTTTGTCATTTAGTGGCCCTCTTAACAATAAAATCCTGTAAGATGTCAAAATGTCAAAGCGCATTGACTTTGCAACAAGCAAGGAAAGGAAAAACCTTATGAAACAGAACAAGAATAGATATGCTGTAAGAGAAGAGAAAAGTTTGAGTTACTGTATATTTTTCAACATTTACTCAGATCAAGTATCTAAAAATAAGAATGTCTGCTTTTCCCACTTAAATTAGTCTCAGCCAGAGTATGTTGGATACATACATTATATAAAACAAAAAGAAACAGGTATTAAAAATAGAAGAAAATAAATAAATCAAAAAATAGAGAGCAAGCAAATATCTTGCTTTGAAATAAGAGGTTTGCTTTCATATAGATAAATACAAATGATTCTTTTATCATGGCATATGTACCCTTAATTAGCAGGGTAGGTACAGGATTTTGAAAAACTACAGAGGATCTGTCAATAGAATTCACAAAGTACATCTGAACAGTCACGTTGCACAGAACCCCTGTGTGCAGTAACTTCTGCAGAAAACATGACTGCTGGTTTAGAGCAGTATCTTTAGAAGTGCTGTTTTTAAAAACAAATCAAAGAATCAAAAAGCAATCAATTGTGCACAATGTAACAAGCAACAGGACCAGAGGAAATGGCCTCAAGTTGCACCAGGGGAGGTTTAGGTTGGATATTTTGAAAAATTGCTTCTCTGAAAAGGTTGTCCGGGCCTGGCCCAGGCCAGGTGGTGTCCTCACCCTTGGAGGGGTTTCAAAGCCATGGAGATACGGTGCTGAGGGGCAGGGTTTAGTGGTGAGTTAAGGGTTGCACTTGATGATCTTAAAGTTCTCTTCCAAACAAAATGATTCTACCTACCTGAAGTGAGTACATTCACTATCTGATACTTTTTTTTACCATAAACCTATTTCTATACCTAGCTAAAATAATTCTGAAACCTATTTGACTTAGTGCAGCATCTAAGTGTAAGAAATTTTCCCCACCTTGGTAGACTCCTATCTGCTGGTACATTCCTATCTTCATTATCCATGAAGCTGGTTGGTTCTTTTGATTTGGGAAAACTCATGCACATATTGCATAGCCTGGCACTGATCTCCCAGGGGGGCTGGCAGAAAAGAAAGGGAGGAAAAGAAAGGCAAGGAAGGACAGAGAGACAGAAGCATTGCTACGTATTTTCCTGCCTTCCTGACATATTTTTTCAAGAAAAACTGGACATCTCCAACTGCTCATCCATTGACCACTTTAAAAACTCAGGATTAAATCTAATGATCAGTGGCTACTATGTCTATAGCACTTGAGGTGCTTCGGTATAAACTCACAAAGTATTGCCATCAGAGCTCAGTGGGTGCCTCTGCAAGAAATTAAATAGAATCAGGAAAGGAAATCACAGAAAGAAGGAAATACTTGGGCACAAAATATGATGGAAAATTATTTTTTATGAAGTACTGTAATAGAAATCAAGCAGTTTGTTTGTATCAAATAAAAAGCAATGAAGAAATGAAATTACTTTCCACACTGATGTTTGGAAGGAAGAATATTTCTTGGATATTCAGAAATTTTCAGGATTTTATTTGCCTATTGAGATGCCTTCAAAATAACTTCTAATATAAAGCAAACCAACGGTAGCAAACCAATTCACTGGCACTAAACACGAAGATTTAGTAGTTCAGATATGTTTAGACAAATAAATCTTTAAAGATCTGATCCTTCGACAGTAATATGCGTGGCCTTATGAATGGATATGCCATTCTCTTTGTGCTGGAGGGTATTCTTAACACTGATAATGATGGACAATGTGTTGGTCTAAGAATGTATTTGTGGAAAAATGCAGATTCAGGTCAACAGAACTATTTATATCTAATTCATAAGAATGTCTCATCTGAGGGAAATTGTCTCATCCGAGGAAAAAAAGTTTTAGTAGACATCAAAGTGATTTATTTTGTTTCAACATTTCAAAGCAAAATTGTTTCTATTTTTTACTTTCTACGTTTCATTTCAAAGTACTTCTTTTTTAAAGAGTAAAACATAAAGACATTTTAAAGATTTTTGTTTTGTTAGAGAAGCTAATGAAAATAGTTTAGACTAACAGAAAACAAGCCCCGAGCTGTCTGAGGTGGTTTTGGTTCACTGAGCAAAACAACTATCAGTTAACTGTACTGCTTCTTAACTTCAAATGAAATAAGAAACTGTGAGAAACTACATCCCATCACCTGATAAATAAAATACAGTCCAATGGCCGTATCACATTACAATGTGTGTGTGTCCCCATTCCTTGAAGTACACTTTTAATAAAGTTTCAATTTCTTATTTTTGACAGAATGAGTATCAAATCAACAGAACTCCGTGTAAACAACATCCTGCTGGTTTCTTCTCAAAGTTCAGAGCTTCTGCTGTGCTTGTGCATGGACAATTGTACGTGGTACTTGTCCACTCTGTACTTCTTATTACGTACGTGCATTATAATTATAGATCTTTTTATACATACTTCATATAAACATTTTTATCTAAAGACACCGAAGTATTGAGACTGAGTACGCATTTTTGAAGGTTCTGCTTGCTTCTCTGGCTTTGTCACAGAAATGTAGAGAGCATATCTTACGAGCTGCAATGGTACCTTTTTATTTCCTTTCCTTTAGATATTTTTT
Source organism: Baryphthengus martii (assembly GCA_013396935.1). NCBI lineage: Eukaryota > Metazoa > Chordata > Aves > Coraciiformes > Momotidae > Baryphthengus > Baryphthengus martii. The sequence continues at coordinate 34,090 of VWZK01015709.1, forward strand.
TTCTCCTTTTAAGATTCTGCGACCTATTTGCTAAAGGAAGAGCTTACCTGTTTGTTAGGAAGGAGTCTGCCTGCCTGTCTGACTCGAACAAAGCCATCAGCTTGATCATAGGAGATGCAGCTGCTTTCCCCAACTAGACAGCACCCAAGAAACTCTTATGTTGCATCATTTCTAAACATTTACCTTGGAGCTACAAATCCCATGATTCTTCACTTTTAAGCCACACACCACAAACCCAAGAATCTTTGGGATTTTAGAATTAGTTAGAATCATTATTTTTCACATAAGTGAAACAAACCATTCAGTCAGTCATCTCCATGAAGAGAATGTCTCAAGCGAGAGAATTTATAGGGTACTATTAATAGTTCGGGTTTTTTTCCACTCTGATCACAATTTCACAGAATTGTTCAGGTTGGAAGAAACCTTTAAGATCATTGAGTGCAACCACTAACCCAGCACTGCCAGGACACCACCAACCCATGTCCCTCAGCACCACATCTCCATGGCCTTGATATCCCTCCAGGGATGGAGACTCCACCCCTGCCCTGGGCAGCCTGGGCCAGGCCTTGACAACCCTTTTGGGGAAGAAATTTTTTCTAATGTCCAACCTAAACATCCCCTGAAGCAATTTGAGGCCAGTTCTATCTTGTCCTATCAACATGTGGAGTTTGTTTTAAAGGATTCACAAATCCAGCAAAACACTGGGACAAAACCGGGAAGAAGACAGTGCTTTGCCTGCACTCTAACCATCAAGAGAGAAGCTACTTGGATAAAACCTCTGTTTTCAACAGCTAAGTGCTTCAAAATTATAGTAGACATGTCATTAGACAGTTTTACCTAATAATAGATATAATTCCACACCACCTCTCCAAATATCAAGGAGTGAGTCCATTAGCATATTTATTCTCTGAAAAAAACCCCACACTCCATGGATGCTCTTGTGTTTACAGTGCTGAATTAAGAATTAACAGCACCTTTTTGTGACAAGCTCTTCTTTTTATGGGCCACAAGTATAACAGGGATAAAAAAAATATTCCTGCTTCTCAGTGGTAGAGAAAGGAGAAATGCATCGAGGAGTGAAGACTCCATTCTAGGAAAAAAAAAAAAAAGCAACCAACCTTGTGAAAAATAAGAGATAGATGAAGTATCTTTCACCTAATCTAGGAAACAGAAAATAAATTCGAGTTGTATGATTCCTTTGAAAACATAAAATGAAATAAAAACAAAAATTCACAGTAGTGTGCACTAGAGAAGAAACATTAAGCAACAGACTTTCCTTCAAGCCACTAAGATTAAGTTTAATGTGTGAATTAGCCCTTAAAAAACATAATGGGGTGTTAACAGCAGGTCTAAGCCTCCAACTGTACTTCAGGCATTTGTATAGAGAGTTCCTTAAAGCTCACTGGGAAAAATAGCACTTCACCTAAAAAAAAAGAAAAAAAGAAATTAAACTGAAGTTTTCAATTGCATTTACATCAAGAAGGGTAAAACAGGCCAATAAGAGAGCTCTCCAGGAAGGACATGTTTCCATAGAGCTCCTAACTGCTCAGGGCAACACAATAAATCCTGTAGCAGATCATAATTGGATTTCCATAGAAGAATCTCCACATTCTGATATTATTCTGATTCAATTTTCCAAGTCGACAGGACATATTTCTCCGAGGGTCTCACAAAGACCATTTTTCTTAACTGCTGCAGGACTCCAGCAGCCAGAAGAGTGCTGGGTAACAGATGGCACACTTACAGCTTCAGAATATCACAAGAAGGCTTGCCCTGGATTTGTGTTTTTCCAATTTGTTTAATTTTACAGATCTGTGGATATGTAAAATTAAATAAAACCTTCTCTTCCCTCCGCCTAACGCGCTGTTATGATTGATGTTCTAAATAACCCCCGAAAAGTTCAAGGGCTCCATTACAGAAGCAACTGTTGGAACACATAACAAATGACAGTCTTTGTTCCAAACAGTTTGAACAGAAAGAAAAAAAGTGATGAAAATCTGGAACTGCTGTTTTCTCATCCTGAAAGTGACAAAAAAATGCTTTTGGTTGACGGAAAGATGAAACTGAGCGTGTTGAGCTTGGGTCTGACAGCTCAACAAAATGACCCTCTTCTCTTTCTTACAGCCACTTGACAGAGGTAGCTACAGAAAATAGTTAAGTAACAGAGAACTAATTGGACACATTTGACCGTCTGCTGAAGTCTAATAGGGTACACAAAAAAAACTCTAGAAAACCTGCAAGGCTCACACAACCCCACTGTCACCAAGCTACAGAGGTGGATGGAGCGGACAGAACTGTGGGGCTTTCAGAGGTGGGTGGGAAGAGCAGGGACTTGCTCCCAGCTTTGCCCCTTCTGAAATCTGTCTCCAAACAGGAAAAAACAGGAAACTTGAGCAAGACCTCAGAAGTAAGTCTGTCATAACCGAGATCCATCAATCCTCTGCCTTGCTGAAATGCTCAACAACAGCCACCAGCTTTGAGGTCCGCGGTAGTGCCCTCACTAGCCAAGGCCAGTGAGACCCAGTGAGACTCAGATGGCTTTCTAGATGGCAAAGCCAGAGCTTGAAGTGGTGTTTTGTGCTCTGCAATGTCTGAGTAACAGAGATGACTGCTTTGTTTAATCAGGTTAAGCAAGAGACACTTATTAAAGACATGAACCTGTTGGAGCAGGTCCAGATGAGGCCACAAAAATGATCCAAGGGCTGGAACCCCTCTGCTGGGAGGCCAGGCTGAGAGAGCTGGGTTTGTTCAGCCTGGAGAAGAGAAGGCTCCAGTGAGACCTTCTGGTGGCCTTTCCAGTGCTTCAAGAGGCCTGTCAGAAAGACAGGGGCAGACTTTTGAGCAGGGCCTGTTGGGACAGGAGAAAGGGTGATGGTTTTAAACTAAAAGAGGGAGATAAAGACTGGAGAGAAGGAAGAAATTTTTGACAGTGAGGATGGTGAGACCCTGGCTCAGGTTGCCCAAGAGGTGGTCACTGCTCCATCCCTGGAACCATTCCAGGGGAGGTTGGCCAGGGCTCTGAGCAACCTCCTCTAGTTGCAGATATCCCTGCTCCTTGCAGAGGGGCTGGACTAGATGGTTTTGAAAGGTCCCCTCCAACCCAAACCATTCTATGATTCTAGGTACCCCATCCTCCGATACTTAAAACAGTGAGAGCACTACAAATATAGCTACATGAGAGGCATTCCCAGAAAATGCTGGTCTTAGCAATGTAGCATATCAAACAGAGCAAACTATGTGATATGGGAATTCAGGACCCCAATACTAGTGCAGTGTGAACTTCCAAACTTTGATTGTGCCAGAGGAGGTGTTCCACTGGCCTTCTGAACAGACCAGCACCCGCTCAAATAAAGGTTCTTTTTTACTGTTTTATACCATATGATGCAGATTAATGATACCAAAACTTGAAGAGGCTAGGTTATCTATATGTGCATATGTAAATATATATGTGTGTATAAATATAATTATCACACTTCATTTCTCTCTCTCAAATGCTGCGAGGACTTAAATAATTCTGCTGTTCACAATTTTAATTAAGGCTCTGGTTTTGCTACTTTTCAGGAACCTTTTCTTTTGTTGGAGGAAAAGTATAGCATCTGATGTAACAAACTCCTGTGACTTACACAGTTCTGGAAATTTAAAAACTATATTTGAATTGGGTATTTATGTCTTCTGTAAGTTTCTTTAAATCATGGACAAACTTGTAGTGAAAATCAGTACACTGTATTGCACAGTAACCATTTACTGAAACCCCCTGTTCTGCTGCCTTGGCAGTAAATCACACTTCTTGTGCAGAACTACAAGGGATTTTTCCCTTTTCAATACTCACCCAGGGAAGCCAGTTGATTTTTTTTCTGCAAAATGCAGCGCCTCAACTTTTAAACTTCTCTCAAAGATACGTCGTGATACCACAAGTCATCCAGAAGTCTATTTGGATTTAGGAAATGAATTTTGTCTGGGCTGTCCTCAAATCCAGGCAATCCACATTAGGCTTACTGGGTATCTGCTCTGTGGAAAGTACAGAATTATATTTACCACACAGGTTATTCTTCTGCAAAGCAAGTTGAAGGAAAGAAAATCACAGAAATCAGTCAAAAGAAAGGTCTTTATAGCTACAGTCCCTCCACAACTTATTCCTACAATTAAAGAAAAAGAAAATGAGAGAGACTCCTATAATAACCATGTTCATGGGGGAAACTGATTTCCTGCTTATCAGGTTCTTCACATATCAGTGACATCAGGAGTCATTTTATGTTAGCACACTGACATACAGATTTTCAAAGGAAATGGCAAATTTCTAATCAAGATTTACCCGCTGCTGACTCAGGGCGAGAACATACCAGTAACTGTCACCGGCATCAAATGAAATTATGCAATGTGTGAAGTAAATATAGGGAAAGATCATTTGGGAGATGTTACTGATCATGTTAAATACATATAGTAACACTAAAAGCCTGAATTTCAACGGCCTGGAGGTGCCTAATGAGATTTTGACTGCTGCCTGGAACATGGCGGGAAGCGCTTCACCACACCTACCTGCCTTTGAAATGATGCTTCTGTACTAAAATCGAAAAATACCCTTCTGAAGTAGTAGAAAGAACCAAGACAATGCAAAACGCAATGTCATCTCCGCCTATTCGAGACTAAAGCAGTATTTAAACGAGATCTCCTCTGATGTCAGCTTCTCCAGAACTTCCAGCTGCCTTCAGAACAGGCCTAAGAAGAAGTGAAATTTCTGAGTCCACCCACGTTCTCACTTTCATGCCCCATAATTTATTACCTTCTTTCCCATTTAAAATAAGAACAGTCAATTAACTTCAGTGACATGGATACAGGTATCCGCACTCCATCTCCACAGAGGTTTCTGCTCCAGGCAGCCAGCAAGCTCAGAGGTGGTCTCATCTGAAGCTCTTGGTCACATTTCTGCCTCTGAATCAGGCCATTTTTAGGGCTCACATATTCCCTGTGTTTCTAATAAAAATTTTCTGTGATTTTTTTGGCTTTATGTACACCTGAAATGAGGGGATCTGGCTGCACCCTGTCAGAATGTCTCAGGACATGGGTTGAACATCACGGAGCACGCCCAAGGAGCCTGGGGACAGCTTTGGAGCACTGTGCAGAGTCAGTTGATAAAAAAAAAAAAAAAAAACAAAGAAAGGAAAAAAAGGGTGGATTTTATTTAACTTTGAAATAAGCCAAGTCTTGCTGACAAAAACCACAAATATTAACAGCTAAGTGTGGAGGACTGGGGCTTGGGACCGAACTGGGGAGGCTAATCTTCTGACAGCATAGACATATTTGCAATTTCAAACAACTCTTATTTTTCTCCCTTTTAAATTTGCTGTTTCCCTCTTGGTTCATAACAGAGATACATCCTCTTAAAGATGAAGGGTAAACACTACATTTGAAAACTGCAATAAAAATCCATTTGCCATTTCCCCCTCCTCCAGAAAGTAAATTATTTGCATAGCGATGCCCAGGCCGTCTTTTTCTTCCCTATGGGCAGGCTCTGATGCTTCAGAAACACCAAGAACAGAATACAAATCAGTTCATACTTCCATGACATCCCATGATTTCAGCTGAGAGCAATTTACTTAAGATGTATTTCTTCAGCTGGGAATACACAGCACCAGTTCTCCTTATTGTCCTGGACATTTTCACCCACTAAACCATTAGTTTCCTCTGAGGACACAAGCAAATAGCACAATTTGTTCTCACAGAAAACCTGCCGTTTCTGAAACGTGAAGAAGCTCATGGCAAATGGGCAGAATGTTAGGAATAAATAAGAAAAATGGGGCAGCAGAATAAATCATCAATGATGACTTCTCTCATTCATTTAAATGGGAAACAGTCTTTGCTGTTGCTTGCAGGAATCAAGATGCAGCAGCGTTTGCAAGCTCCAGAGAAAATATCTTTAGTTCATGGGTAATTTTTTTGAAATAGAAACTTTAAAGAAAAACCTGAAGACACTTCTAAGCCTAGACAGGCTTCTAAAAGCAGTTAGTAATTTAAGAAGATTGTATCAGTGAGGGGAGAAAAGATGTATGGTATAGTGTATGGTATAGCTATTTAAACAATAAATTGCTCTAAACATGTAAGTAAACCAATGAAAATGCTAAGAGTTTTCAGAGTTTTATAGCCAATAAAACACCACTGAGCACAAGATGCCAGTGCCAGCACTGGTACCAATACACAGGAGAGCTATGCATCAGGTGTAGAGGTAGAGCGTGACACACAGCTTAGCAACAAGTTGTCCAGCTACAGTCAACAGATCCTGACAACCGTATCCCAAGGAAACCCTTGGACAACTCAGGGAAAAGATGGAGCAAGAATAATTGAGGTAATTTGGTTTTCAAATGTGAATAAATGCAGTTTTCAAAAAGCTGCAGGCAGAGCAATACATTATTAAATCAGCCAACAAAAAAAGGTTCCACCTCTCCAGCAAATCTTCAAAGTGAAGAAAGCAGAAGTAGCTCTGCGATGTGATCCTGGCAGAAGGTGCAAGATGTGCAAGGCTGGTCTGGGCTGAACCTCAGCTGAGCCATTTAGACCAGAACAGCCAGTGCAGCAGCAAGTTTTGCAGTGGTCATTATGACACTCATGAGGAGCTTTTGGGTTTGGATTCAGTAAGAATCTGACAAGCTATGCACAGGAATGGCTTTAGACACATTTACCTGTCCAGACATCAGAATTTCTCATGTAATTACCAGGAAAGGTGACTGGGGCTAAACAGTAAACCGGGCTTTTCCTCTCCTCTGACACCATTCTGCTTATATTTATTTCTGCTCTTCTCATCCGGACGTGTCAGTATCAAAATGGTTACAGAATCCTAATTAAAAAGAGCAGCAGTTAAAATTCCTTTGGCCAGGGAAACAGTAAATCAGGCTACTCAGACACAGGGGAGAACCCCTTTTAAATGAGAGTGTTTCTCTCCTAAACAAAAAGCACTGAAGAGAGAATGTACCAGACAATTGCAAGACGAACTAAACTTCACTATAAATCTTTATCCATAAAAATTCTGTCCATACAGAATGTTGGTAGTGTCTGACTTATCAGATCTAACAAACCTGGCAAGCTCAGAAACAGGTGCATGTAAACTATAAACTCCTTTCTACATATACATTTTCATTAGGCTACTGTGGTTTCCAAAGCAGATGCCGTGTAGTCAGGTGGGAATAGATTTTATTCAGGACTTGTATTCAGGAATGCATGCTGTAAATAGTTTAATATAAATGTCAGCTGGGGAGAGGATTTCACCTCAGCAATATTCAAAGGTTAGGACAATACGTCAATGGAGATACTTTGTTAATGCCAGTACAATGGCCACATAAACACTCGCCAACAGAGAAGCATGAAAAGTAACTTTAATAAATTGAAAACTCGGCTAGAAGGTGTTTATAATATGCATTGGAATTCTCTGTGAGTTACTCAGCAAAGAGAGGGAATGCGTTGTTGGCCTGGAAAGACCATCAAGTTGTTGAAAACAGGTATTTTGAAATCACAGCCAACAGCCAGGCTCTATGCGAAGGCTCTGCTATCGTGAATTTCTGTCTTGATCGTTAATTTTCATGCCTGAAAATAGTCTTGCATATTCTGTTCTCATTTCGAATACCTGAGAACAATAAATGCCAGAATAAAAAAGGAATGGATGTTTTGTAAGTTCACCCAAAGTGATTAATACCTTTTCACTTCGATGCAACAATAGGACACGTCTGACCTACACCACTGGAAGAAATCATGAGCAGATATGTAAATCTTCCTTAATCTTCTTTGTAACATGGAAAAAAACCAGGTGGTAACATGAAGAAGCAGCAATCAGTCAGTCAAATCACAGAACAGTGGAAAGGTCAGATTTCTTACAGCCTAAACATCGTGAATTACAAGAAATACAAAGCATTAAAATTCCACATGGCTTGCTTTTTTTCTGACAGAGGGTCTAATGAGAACGGAAAAAGAGAAAGCAATCTGTTCTCACGACAAAGACTGTAATGACAATATTCTCCTCTTCTTTACAATCTCTTCAATGGGGGAAAAATATGCTTCTGTACCAGGATCATGAAGGATTCAACTTGTGTTTGCACATTACACATTTCCAGAAATTCGCATGACCAAATTGATTTGCCCGTCATTTCCCCATTTGAAGTCCACTGAATCATAGAATGATTTGGGTAGGAAGCGACCTTTCAAAGGTCATCTAGTCCAACCCCCATGCAAGGAGTAGGGACATCTGCAACTAGAGTAGGTTGCTCAGGGCCTCATCAAGCCTGACCTTGAACGTCTTCAGGGATGGGGCCTCCACCATCTTCCAGGAGGTTCCCTAACAGGTGCTCAGCTGCCACCCACCCCACAAGCACCACAGTGACTCCTGCAGCCTTCTTGCCCAGCTTTCAATGAACTGCACTAAGGACCTCCAGACGACACTTCTGTACTTAACAACCCTTATTAGAAACGTGTCTGATGACTTTAATTCCATGTGAAAAGCAGTATTTTTACAGCTTCCCAGTATTTCCTTACTAATGTACCTCAAATATGCCGAGGAGAAAGGTGGCTCCTGAGTGTGAAAGTGTCTTATTCTGTTCTTGGCTTCTCCACTACACATTTCACCAAGGACACAAAAGTTTGGTTTTCCGTAAGAACTAGAAAAAAAGACTTTTTTGGAGGGGTGTTTTTTTGTTTTTAATATATCACTATTACCAGGTTTTGGTAAAGTAGCAGACAAATAAGAGGCATTACTTCAAGGTGATTATATCTGACGCTTTCTTTAAAGAAGCCCCATACTGATACCATCATTCCCACCCCAAGTGGGTATAACAAGTCCTCCTTTCTACGTTTAAAAAATAATCACGGCGTCGTGGTGTTTTACCATTGTGTCTCCTCCTTCTCTTGCTCTCTTACTACATCAAGCCCCACAGGAAACAATCATTTCTATGCAAATGCTGCATAATAGAAATATAACTTCTCCACAACCTGCCTTTCCTTGGGGAAACCAATCTGCTGTCTGTGTTTGGATACATACTAAATAAAACCTCGGTGGTTTCCAAGCACGGCAATAAGCTGCAAAATTTTATGATATTAATGGGTCTTCTGCATCATTTACATATTCATGTATCGCTTCTGACTTGTGCACGTTGTGTTATCTTTGGAGGAGCAATAATAATCTCATTTACACAATAACTGACCCTGGCCAGACGCAATAACCTGAGGTAACGGGTACCAACACCACCGACTTCAATCAGCCACATCATCCCCGGCAGAATTAAGGAAGCAATGAGGAAAAAGAGGCTCTGCCCAGTATCACAGAAAGCCTTCAACACTCCTCCTGAATGCACGAGCTGTGCTATATTAATTACAGCCCAGCAGCCAAAGAAATCTCTTTGACTTTCTAAAAAAAACCATGAAAACTTCCAGAGAAAACTATAAATATGTGGGAAATTTATTTTGAGAACTTTTGAATTAATACCGCGGGTGCTCAGTGCCGATCTCAGCAGCATTGCTAACGCATTCCAGAGGGCAGGACTTTAAAAGTGAATTGTACTATGCAGCATTTTCACATATGTGCTCAATTACCGAAAGCAAATAAATAAATAAACAACGTGAAACCTTTGTTTGCATAACGCTAAGAACAAATGTAGCACGAGCTAATTCCAGCGAGCCTGCGCTGGTTGCTTCTGCACTTCGTATAGTCACATGGTGGATCACAGAACGGTTTGAGTTGGAAAGGACCTTTCAAGGTCATCTAGTCCAACCTCCCCAGCAGGGAGCAGGGACATCTGCAACTCGAGCAGGTTGCTCAGAGCCCCATTTACCTTCCTTGGTGGTGTAACACCACCAATGCCTCTCTGCGTTGCCTTTTATGACCGACCAAGGACATGGGAGTTGGTCCTCATAGCTATCACTGAAGATGTAGAGCAGGTTCTTGAGCATATTTGTGGAGCAGGTAGTTGGGTTAAATGTGCAGTCACTTGGAGGTACCACCAATTGCCACAGTGTTTTATTGCCTATCCTTTTGTAGTTTGGGGAAAAGAATGCCTGGAGAAAGGATTTCTTTCTCTAAGAAGTTATGGCTTCGAAGTAGGCTTTGGATGGAGAGAGGTGCTGAGGTGCACAGCAGTGAAAGAGTTTCTGCCTAGCAGAGGTTAATCCAGAGAGGAATTCATGCTATGAAACCTTAGTTGGACAAATGCCAGCTCACTTCCTGACACGGAAAATGTTTTTGAACACAAACAGAGTATCAGATCTCCCTTAATGGTACCCTTCTGGCCAGGAGTGGCAGCTACGGCTAGATGCACCTTTTCAAAACAAGAGATCTAATTAATGTTCATATCAAACAGACAGAGATAGACCATTTGTGCTCACCATTGCTGTGGATATCTTCAGAAAGAAAAACCCACTATCCTTACCTCCAGTGGCAGAGTTCAGCTTTCTGAACATCCATGTCCTTATCTCAGTGGTTAGGGATCCACTTCTGACCAGCAGCATCTCTCATGGCTCAGTTCTCCATCTGAAAAAAAAAAACAAAACAACCCATAAGTTGTGTTTTCCTGCTTAACACGGTGGTTTAGAGAGAAAGTGATGAGGAAAGTCCGACTAGCAGATCCAGGAGGTATCACTACAAAACAAGCACCAGCCACAGATATTATGGAAGATTCTGAGCATCAAGATGTTCTAAATGTAAAAGCAAGACACAGTGAACTATTAACTCAGAAATAAAAGAAATTCTTCAAGAAAATGCATACAACTGGACGAAAAAACCCAAACCTGTCTGAAATATAAAATCTCCTTCAAGCAAGACTTGCCTAAAGGTAGTTGCACAGGAATTCCCATTTTCTATAGTTTCAATGTGAAACCCAATAACTGCACACAAATTAGAAAGTTAAAAAACTAGCTCATAAAATAACTTGTGAAGATCTAAAATTGTTCACATTAAACTGAGTGGATTTTTTTTTCTTTCTTTCCATCAAAGCCCTTGGTTGTACTTCGCCTGAACTTGTTCATCCCTCTAATCTTATCCTCTGGGAGGTAAATGAAACCAAACGCATTGTTTCTGGTTGAGGAAGCATTTTAGCCTCCCTCAACAGGCTCATCTTTCCATTAATAACAGCCCCATCTCGAACACAAGATGACATTCTCAAAAGAGAAAACAAGAAAAAAATAATAAACCAACACATAGGTGACAAAATTTGAGGAAGTAAATAGAAAAAAACCTTCCTGCTAATGAAAAAGAAATTAAAGTAATGTGAGTGTTAGCAGTTTGGAGCTAAATCTCCATATTTTTGTGGCTACTGGTGTCTGCAGGTGTCTCTAGGTTTCTACTCCATCTTTACTGGTTTGAGGTTAGTTTTTTATATTTTGATATATTTTCTTATGGCAGGTTTATGTGCTAAATCAGCACATTCTTCTATCAACTTGGCTCTGTCATTTTTCCTCCTGCTGGTGAACCAGAGTCTATTTGAGGAAGAGCTGTGATGGCTGCTGGCTGCTGCAGCTGGATCCAGTTCCTTCTTCAAACTGGGAAGAATGGAGCCCTGACCCATTTCGTTCAAAATGGCTGGAAGTGTACTTTTATAATCTTGTGGGAATTTAAAAAAAAACAAACCCAAACATTAGTCTAATGAAAACTGTTGTTGTGTTTGTTTTGTCAGGCACTCCTTTTATGTGCATGATAATGATTTTTGCCTCATCAGTTCAAGAAATGTCTGTGGGTGGAAACAGTGAGTGATAGATTCATATAATGAGGCTCTAAATGACTACAAAAGACTTTACATTGCAGTGAATCATCCATCCACAGTGCTGCATTATTCAGAAATTAATGCAACCCTATAAATGAATAATGATTTAAATGTACTTTTAAAAATTTGTTAATGCTCCAGCATTTTTTTCCTTCTCTACATAATCAGAAAATTGATTATGACTAGGACTAGACCTATGCTGTTAATTTAACTTATGTAATGGTAATGTAGAAAAAAAGTCTTGTGACAACACTGAAAATGGAGACTAGAAATGGGTTTATAACCTTCAGAATTCTCTAGCCAAATTCAGTCGACTTCAGAGAGAATTAACACCAAAAAAGCCTCCTGAAAGGGTGCAGGGTCTAGAGACAATGAAATTATTGACAAAGTTGATGAAAAAAAATCAAAATAGATTAGAATATATGTCAAATAACTAAAAATAACAGGACTATAAAAATATTTTGCTTTTTGTTTTCTCATATTACTCATTTAAAAGATTTTTTTAAACAATGAGTGATGAGGTGAATTATAAAGCAAGGATCTACACAAGTGAATGAATTTCCCAAGCAGTTGTCTGAGGGACAATCTCCCGTGTAGATTATATGATGGACAAAAAAAGGGTGAATGCAACTACAGCCTTCATCACATGGGGATCTATAAAGGGATTTCACTCCTCTACCTGGATTTGTATTTTAAAAAAATACTGATAGGTCACTGTCTTCCAGCCAACAGATCAAATACTATTGAAGGCAGGGAGTTAACATACAGAGAGAGGCAACAAAATTGTAGAGAACGGCCAGATAGGTCTTCAGAAAGCAGAACAAAATCAGGTATGGTGTTAAAACATCCAAATATTGAAATACCCAGACTGCCACTCCAGTCATGTCACATACTCAGCGTATGCTGAGTAACCTGTAACGCAGATTATGCTTCCAATTCCAGCCCTGCAAACCTTGTTCTATTAAAAAATCACTAGAGATATTCTGGTGTTTTTAGGAGGATGTGACCAAGATTAGAACCAGGTCTATGCATTTTACTAAACACTCTGAGAGCAACATATAAACCGTTTTGCCAGGCACATGTTTTGAACCAGATATTGTGTAAATTATTAAATACTTTTCTGTTCAAGTTGTAACAGCATTTTTTTTGGAAGCAGCCCAAAGATGAGAAATTGTTCTCTTCATGCTAAAAAAAGTGAAATGCAGTAACTTCCTTCACCAAAAGGCTGCTGAATAAGGTTTCTTTTTTGTGCAATAGTAAAAGTATAAAGGACATGTATTTAGTGTTTCATTTAAACTGGATACTTAAAAGAATCCTCAGTCATAGCAGACAGTTTCAATAAAGTCATCTTCCACTAGGATTGTCTTATATTGCGCAAGGCCCTACTAAATTATCGTCAATTATTGATGCTATAAAGGACATGAACTCCACTAAGGCTACAGTCACAGATGTCCCTCTTAATAAAACCTTGTAAAAATCGCTACCACTCAAGCAGCAGAATTGAGTTTGTATCAAAGCCGCGGTGAAAAATTGCCACCCACCTACGCAACCGCTGCTCCTTCCAATTACTTGGGAGTTTGATAAACTTACTATTATGGACTTTCATTATTACCTAATTCGGCTGATAAACTGTGATTTCAACATTTCTGTCCAACAAACGAGTCACTAGGCTGAAAGTAACATTGCCTGTCTTAATTCATCTTGGCCAGTGAGGCTGTACGAAAGGACTTAGGTGAGCACTGGGACCGTGCTGTTCTCTGAGTCTCGGGTATGGGACCACAACATTTCTCAAGCTTCATGTCCAGGATTATACATTTTTCATAGATGGTGAAGAAGAGAGGCTAAAGTTTTTGAGTTTTTATAGGTTTAGAGGGAGATAGATGTTAGAATCTGTTAAGATTTTTTCCTTAACAAGTAGAAAAATTTTGATCTCAATGATAAATATGAGCCAGCTACTGAAACATAAGTGTCTTAACATCAGGTAAGATCTTCAGTGTTCCTCTCACAGGTGACTAAGTAGTTAAGCCAGTAACACCAAAATCAGGGTGGTTGAAATTTTATACTTGATTCACTGTAATATTTCTTTTTGCTGTTGCCACCCCCACCCCCCATTTCACTTTGTCTATTTTTCAACTGTCAGCAGTAGCTTCCGACTTTAGTTCTCTCTCAAGCAAACTCATCCAGTAAGAAAAAAGCAAACGTCTGCTTTAGTCTAGAAATTGTTCTGGGGTTTATTCCAAACCAAAATGTAGACTGATCCTTTTAGTAATCCATATCAAGAAACTGAGTAAAAAAATCCTAAACTACCTAACATTTGACAAGTAGATGTGATTTCTCTGTTTTAAACAGACTCAATACATGGATTAAACTAGAGGCTGTTCCACTTTATGTAATTAACTTCGAACATTCGTATGGAAAGCATTAAAAAAACCTGTCTCTCCTGTATTTTCAGGATAGCTGGCCATTACTTGTATAAACTCACACAGGAAGAGACATGAGCAACAAGTAACAAATCCAACTCATTTAGTACTTCCTGGAGAAACACACAAATGAAACCTAACTCATCTGTCTTGTACTGACTTGATCCTCATCATGAAAAGCTGCCAACCTTAAAATAACTTTGTGTTACCTGCTTTTAAGAATTCCAGGTCCTAGTTCTTGAGATCTGATCTCACAAGGTCTAGGAAATGCTTTATCTGAAACTTGTAACATTAAACAGAGATTGCCATGGATCATAAATTATTCTCTTTGGAATTTTTAAGACTGACAAACGTGCCAACTTTTCAATTTAATTAGGGAAATTCTCTATAAGAGATGTATTTTAGTCAAGCTCTGTTCTCCTACTTTCACCCTTGGCTTCATCTTTTACATCAGCCAAAGAAATGCACTTAACTTGTTCTCTCAGAAATCATCTCATGTAGATAAAACAAAATGTTTCATTTTACATATTTACATTTATCTTGAAAGATGCCTTCAAATCCTCCTCTGTCTGGCAGGGAGATCCATCACTCTTCTGAGTTCCTCAAGGAACTGTTTCCTAACGCAGGGGAGTTAAAAGGATGTGAGTTAATCATCACACAACCACCTTTCACAACCACTTCACCTTTCACCTCCAGTCCATGAATTCTGCCATCACATTTCATAAAATTCAGAATGGGTGGATAAAGAACTGGCTGGATGGTCACACTCAAAAAGAGTTGTGGTCAATGGATGAATGCCCATGTGGAGACCAGTGACAAGCAGAGTTCCTCAGGGGTCTGTTCTGTGTCCAGTGCTGTTCAACATTTTTGTCAGCGACATGGATGATGGCATCGAGTGCACCCTCAGCAAGTTTGCCAACGACACCAAGCTGTGTGGTGCCGTGGACTCACTTGAGGGAAGAGATGCCATCCAGAGGCACCTTGATAGGCTTGAGAAATGGGCCAATGCAAACTGCATGAGGTTCAACAAGTCAAAATGCAAGGTCCTTCACCTGGGTCGGGCCAATCCTAGGCACAAGTACAAACTGGGTACAGAGTGGGTTGAGAGTAGCCCTGAAGAGAAGGACTTGGGGGTGTTGACAGATCAGAAGTTCAACATGAGCCGGCAGTGTGCTCATGCAGCTCAGAAGGCCAACCGCATNAGATTCATATTTCATACAAAAACAATCAGGGAGGAATAAATAAATGAATTATGTTGAAGTCAAAAAAAAAAGCATCTATAGAGCATTTCAATCACAACTTTTGAAAAGAAACAGAAAACACCTTTTCTTTGGAAGGATTTTAGTCAGTAACTTTCATTACTCTTTCTGAGACTCTGAAACACAGAAGCCATTGGATCCTTCTGCAATGGCCTGCAAGTTATAGTCTCAACTATGGATTTATTACTATTGATTCATAATATAGTAGCCCAGAAGAAATATATCAACTTGATTAAAATTACCCATTTTTATTGAATTCTTTTGTAATGAATTTTACTCCAGTTGAACAAAAAGCACATTAACGCAGCCTCAACTTCTCTTGTACTCAAGAATGAGAAGCAGCAAAATGGACAAAAGACTTTGAACTTAACGCATTCTCTCTGTTCTAACCTCAGCTATGACTGCAAAAATAATATTCCCCAAATTAAACTAGAAGTAGTAAGTTTGACTGCATGTATTGCAGTAACCTGCAATGCAGAAGCAATATCGATGCCACACTTGATAAACGACATAATTCTAACACGATTAATGTTACAGTTAGTGCTGCACATGGAGAGTCTCTTCTAGGGACTTATGGAATATGTAGGGACTGGGATTCTTAGATATGAGAAGTGTTGCTTAAGAGTGATTCTAGAATTCTGAAAAAAAAAAATCAGAAAAAACCCACTTTTTAAGACACAAAAAAAATAATGAACCTGCATTTGTAGAGAGGCTGTAATGAGCACACACATGAATGCTATTTCTTTTCTTGACTGTGAGAAATTAGGTAGATTAATTTCATTCTCAAGTATCGGACTTTTCCCTGAGTTCCCTATTTCTTAGTTTTCATAAATTAGAACGTGTTGAACATTTTTCAACTACTGTAGTTTCAAGTTTTCTAAAACTTAGTGAGTGGTGACATGACATTTAAAATAAGATTTATTATGCTCCTAAATTACACAGCCATTACTTTTACAACGAGCAAACCTACAAAGATTTAATAGAGTTTTTGTCATCCTGGGTAACTGTTTACCCAGGTATTATTATACTCCTAGGACCTATAGATTTTGGTGACATTCCTTTTTGACATAGATATCATTCTGCAAAATTTAACCACCATCAGCTAACTGAATACATCCATGTGAGAACTTCACCAAACCAGCCCTTAATAAAAATCCCTCCGTTGAAGAAATTAACATAAAATTAAAATTAAAGAATTACCAAACTGGAGATCAAGATGTTGCTCCCTCAAACACTGAGACAATAGACTAGATAACGAATGAAGTCGTTAGAGAGTGTGACCAAAAGCACAGTGAATGTGTTTTCTAAGTGTTTTGGGGATTTGCTTTTGCCTCCTTCACTCAATGAACAAAACTTGCGTGATCTGGACAGACTGGAGAGCTGGGCAAAGGGGAACCTAATGAAGTTCAACAAGAATAAGTGTACAGTCCTGCATCTGGGGAGGAACACTATGTACCAGTACAGGTTAGGGATTGACCTGCTGGGAAGCAGCTCTGTGGAGAAGGACCTTGGAGTCCGGGTGGACAACAATGTGCCCCTGTGGCCAAGGCGGGCCAATGGTTTCCTGGGGTGCATAAAGAAGAGTGTGTTCAGCAGGTCAAGGGAGGTTCTCCTCCCTCTCTACTCTGCCCTAGTGAGACCACATCTGGAGCATTGTGTCCAGTTCTGGGCTCCCCGATTCAAGAGGGGCAGGGAAATACTAGCGAGAGTCCAATACAGGCTACGAAGATGATAAAGGGACTGGAACATCTCTCTTAGGAGGAAAGGCTGAGATCCCTGGGGCTGTTTAGTCTGGAGAAAAGAAGACTGAGAGGGGATCTTATTCATGTCTACAATTATCTGAAGGGTGGATGCCAAGTAGAAGGGGCTAGTCTCTTTTCAGTGGATGAGGCATAATAGGAACAAACTGGAACAAAGAAGTTCCACCTCAACATGAGGAAAAACTTCTTTACTGTGAGGGGATGGAGCCTGGAACAGGCTGCCCAGAGAGGTCGTGGAGCCTCCTTCTCTAGAGACTTCCAAAACCCACCTGGATCTGTTCCTGTGTGACCTGCCCTGGGTGATCCTGCTTTGGCAGGGCAGTTGGACTCGATCTTCAGAGGTCCCTTCCAACCCCTACCATTCTGTGATTCTACGATTCTAAGTATTTTGATAATGGTTTTGGAGCTCACGGGCCAGCTTGAATTAAATCTCACAGCTGAGTAAGATCCAGTAACTA
Organism: Baryphthengus martii; assembly: GCA_013396935.1. NCBI lineage: Eukaryota > Metazoa > Chordata > Aves > Coraciiformes > Momotidae > Baryphthengus > Baryphthengus martii. The sequence goes on from VWZK01015709.1 coordinate 51,716, forward strand.
TTCTACTACACGTTTTGTATTGTAGTCAGCTCAGACAAAAAAGAGAGAATCTGTATTTGTCCCTTATTCATGAGCTACACCTTAATCTTCCAGTTTAGCGCAACTGTTTTAAATTTTCACACAACCTGTTATTTTACAAACCTTTGGAAGTGTGGTTCCCCAGCCCCAATTCTTGATCTGACTTCCAACAATTTCCCTTCCCTCAGTCATAAGCATTTTCTTCCCAATACTATTATCCTCCAGACAGTTTTCAAGATTGCTTCGTGAGACATCTCTGGATTGTTTCCTCTTATTCTCACTGTCCTGTAAATCATATTGAAGGGCAGATTCTTTATTTCACTTCTTTCGTCTTTTTGATTTTATTTGATGGTAACGGTTTATCAAACTCATGTCTATGTCTCTGTGCTTTTTTGCAATTAAATGTAACAGCAAATGATGGAAAGAAAAAAATTAAATTGTTCTAACTCTGTAAAACGAGGGGGGAAGGTAAAAGAGAAACCAGGTTGTGAACAATTTTGTCCTAATAACTATTGATCCTACTGGGGAATTTCTGCAGCAACCAGCATGTAACTGCCAAAATATTCAGCAGAAAGGGATTACAGGTATATGCAGAGATAACATAATCTTCATATAAATCAGGGAAATAGTTAACCAAGCAAGAGACACAAATCCAAAGGAATACTGGCTTCATTAGCTTCACTTGTTCACTTGGATTTTTTTGGTGCTTTAATCCTGCTAGATTTCAGACGCAAAGCAGTTACAAGATTGAGCTAGAATCTCGTCCTTCTTACGCATCATTAAACAACTCCAGAGTGAATTAATTACATCTGATCAACCCACTGAAGGCAACGAGGCCATGAAAGGTGCGAGTTATGGGCCGCAAAGCATTTGTTACTGGTGACAGGGCACCAGAAAGAAAACTCTTTGACCTGCAGATCCAAGTGTGAGTTAAAGACCTAAGCTTGAGTAAGTAGGGCTGGTTTTAGTGAAGTAACTCTTTTCATCGATAAAGTGGTTGCAGTTAAAGTGCAAAAATGGAACACAGAAAGCCATGATATTATTTTCATTTTTACAGAGCCACGCCTGAGCATGGTACTACAATCTCACTTTGATGCTTCAGGCTTCACCACTAACCTCGATTCCTGCAGGACTATATTCAGCATACAAAGAGCATGCTGGGCAGGATCTCAGGAGCCCTCAGCCCATCTAGATGATGATCCAAGAAGCTACTTATGAATACCAGAGGTCGCACTTGTAGTACCAAAACCTCATGGACAACCACTCCAAGTCTGTGAACTTCAAATGACTTATTTCTACAAGGAAAAAAATGACCAGTGATGAGTCATTGTCAGGAGTGTTAACCATTTAGACGACAGCACAGCTTTAGAGAGCTCCTCCCTTCTTACTAACTGGAGAAGGTTGAATCTTTTTTCCAGACTGATCTGAGACCGAGATGCTACTCTGCAGCACTGAGACAGCTCTTACAGTAGGAGCTGGGCCATACAGGAATAATAGGAGATCACCCACTTGGTTCACCCAGAAACTGAATCTGTAGGAACAGGGCTGGGCTCAAAGCTGGATTTAGTCTCCTAGACACAAAATATGAGCCCTACGAGACAACTAGAGTGCCATCGTAAGTGGAATGACATACAGATCCATATGGCTACCTGCATCCATCTCTCTCTCTGAAAGAAAAGCTTCCCTCTTCTTATCTGAGCCATAAATCCATCAGGGCTTTTGCTCTTCACCCCCATTATCTACGTTCTCCTGCCTCCAACTCTGCACACAAAGCCTCCTTGGCAAGCAAGACCTTTTCCTGCTCAATACAGCAAACCTGAAATCTTTTCATCTCTCCAGAGGTCAGGACTAGCACAGAGTGCCCATGGACCAGGGCCCTGTGGGCCTGCTCTAACCATTGCGCGGCTCTCTGGGGTGGCTGTTGTGGACAAATTTGTTTCTCACTCTGCTGTAAACTCATTAGAGGAGAAGCTGGGGATTTCTATGAGCCCGTTCATCACCCTGCTGATAGGAAGTCAAATAAAACTTTCTGCCTGCTGCGTATCAGCATCGGCAACCCCTCACCGACTCCTCACCGACAGAGCGTAACCATCTCCATGCGCATGCTAAACCTATCGGTTAAATGTTGAGGCCTTTACAACACCACAATGACCAGGACACAGATCCAAAATCTCTTTCCTTGGACAATTAAAATTAATCTTCCTTCCAGTCTCTGTTTATCTGTGACCCATTAGTTACTGTGCCAGTAGCAGCGTTGTAAATTATTTCCTCCCAACTCTTAACCCCTGGAAGTATTACAGATAAAAGTCTTATCCCTTTTCACCTTTCATTCTGGAAGGCTAAGCAAACCATAAATTAGGTCCTTTGTCCTCCCTATCACCTTAACATATTTCTCTGTACACATTCCTATTTGAATTTACATTTTTTAACATAAATACACTGTTTTTAAAGGAATTTTAACTAACAGCCTGAACTATATTTGGCATTAAAACTGTAACTGCAGACCTGCACAGCATGTGGCCTTAAACCAGTGACATCTCTATTTTAGAATACCTCAGATCGAGCCATCTAATCCTCTTTTCTGTCAAGACCAGAAAATGGATAAGAAAAATTAGGATAAAGCCATTTTGTTGGGGTTTACTGACCTCTATTACATGGAGCTATTTCAGCACTGCCGAGGCCAGCAGAGTTCACACAGCAACTGAGCAGCTCCCCAGCAGCTGTCCTTACCCACCCAGGAGACGGCTTCAGCCACGGGCTGCCCAAGGGCGGCTGCCGTTCCACGATGATCTCCAAAATTCAGCGTTTGCTCAATTTGCAAACAACATCCTGCAGAAAACAAAATGGCCTGTCTTTAGTAAGTTACTACTAAGTCAGTGTGTGATGGGATATAGGCTGCTGGACCTTCCATCTACACCATCTCAATGTATATAAAAAGTTTACCTAATCTTTGGATAGTTCTTCTTGTATATTTTGCCAAATCTTTTCTAAAATATTGAAATCGGCAACATTTTTCTCAGTAATTCAAAAATGTCTGTGAAAAAAGTTCTTCTGTTGTTTTTTTTTTCAACAAGATGCGTCACAGAATTAACAGATCCTTTCCTTTTCTTTCCTTCCCTTCCCATTTTCTGTCATAAATGAAAAGAAATTTAACAAGTAGAGCTAGTTAAACATATTTAGCACAGGTACTGAAAGTAGATTTTAATAGTTTCAGTACTTCTAAAATATCTCTTCTGAAAAACATGTAGCTAAAAAAAATACATTAGCATGTGATGCCATTTTTTTAGCATGCCACTTCAAAAAGGTATCACCACAGATCGTCTTTGTCTCGATGGATTATGAAGATCCTCTGAACTCTAATTAAGAAGGTACTTCCCATCATGTCACCTGGCACTGGCTGTGGACAACACTCCCCAGAAGTCAGACCTCCTGAATCATCAAGTTCCCTTGCAATACGTTTGGGAAACTATCTTCATGTTATCTTGACATTACGATATATTTTGATGTTATCTTTAGACACCTCGTGAATTCTTGTGGGAAGGATTAAAATTACTACATTGTTCAACGCCTTAAGGTAGATAATTAAGCCATTTTTTTGGTGCTTCAAAATCCTCTGCATTCCGTCGTGACCATTGTGGTTTTACAACTTTGAAAAAGATGTTTTTTTACCGAGAAAGACACCAAAAACCCATGGCTTATTTCACCTACCCGAGTAGTCTTTGCGTGGAGTCGGGAGAGGTGGAAAATAAAGAGGTCTCCTTGTCTCACAGAACATCAGAGGTTGGTATGGAGAGATACTGGAAAGAATAAATGGCAGTTTCTTTATAAACGTTGGAGTCACTGATAATAAAACTGTCCTTCAAATCTTTGTTCATCAATAAGAGCGACACAACATGCACAATACTGCTAACTGCAATTCCAGTTATTCAAAGACTTCTTCACCTCTTCAAATGTCAAGTACTATGGCGAATCCCACTGAAGCCAATGGTTCTCCCTCTTTTTTATAAAATTAAAAAAGCATCATGTGGGCCGAGAGCAAATGTAACTCATCCATCACACAGATTATCTTCTCTAGATCCTCAACGTGTCCCAAAGTTTATGTCAAGATTTTTTAATCTACAGCGTAATCGTGCCAGTACTTGATTCTGATTGGCACAAAATATTGAAATAGATATTATTTTTCAAAATATTGAAAAGACATTATTTTTTTGTGACTGATTATTTTTTGTGTCACAAAAACCAACGTCTTTTCAATATTTTGTGCGACACCAATGACAGTTGCGTGTGTTTTAAACTTGTACTCTGAATAAAAACACAACTATAAATGAAGAAGCATGTGTTTACAGAGGTTTCTCTCACTCTCATGTAATGGTTAAACGATGGCACACTCAAAACTTCATAAACACTAGAATTATACAAAATGAAAAACTAACTTCTTAAGTAGAACTGAATAATATTAAAAACAAAAAACCAAGCTGCTTAGAAATAAAATAAAGTCGTGGTTAAAACTAAGTTACCTGCTTTCACTATAGAAAAGAATTAGAAATAATTTCACGAATAAAAAGGAACTGCAACTAATTCATTGGTATAAAATAGTAAATATTGAGCTTGCAACAGAAACAGTTTATACTCTGACTAAACCCATCACGCCTCCACATTCATGTGAAGCTTGCCGAGTGTCCTAGGTCCCAGGCAGCAGGGATAAAGTCATTCAGCAGCTCGCCAATGTGCACTGCAAAATAAATGTGATGATGTCTACAGCAGATTAAAAACCTGCAGCGGGCAGGCAGGGCAGAAGAGCACAATAAAAAAGATGCACAGACCAAGTTCTTCAATTTTCAACAGGAATGAAGTTGGCAGCTCTATCAGCAAGGAGATGGAAGGGACCCAGCACTGGCAGGAGCACGGCCACTCCTGCAGCAAGGCTGCCCACAGCTGACGTTAACAGCAAGGCATGGGGGGAATTCAGTTTAAACAGTCAAGATGTAGGTACCTGATCAGAGAGAAGATGAAAAATACCTGTTCAGATTTTACAGGCCAGGCCAGTAAAGCACCTGGAGGAATCTCTATCCTGTTAGTTTTCTAAAAATGTGGAAAAAAGCACCAAAAAATAAGTAATAGTACAACTGCAAATGACTCTAGATCCTCTCTCTAAATTCTGACTTCTTGTGTTGTTGTAACTGCTGTTTAAATTCTATTTACTACTACAGGATCCTGATTTCCCTGTGAATTTGCTTGCTTCCATTTCTAGATCCAAACTTTTTTTTTTAAAGTAAAAATACAACTGTTACTGGATTTTGTTTAACTTGTCTTGAGTGTGTTGGCACAGCACAAGGTTCGTTGACTATTCAGACTTTTCCCTGAAACAGAGAAAATTGGATATTTTTTTAACCCTGAGGCTAAGAGTTTTATTCCTAGATGATTGTAAAAAAAAAAAAATCTAATTGATTTTCAGTAGTTATTGTGTATGTGCTCACAGGGGCTCCTCTACCCCCTCCCCCCCCCCAAAAAAAAGGCAGCATTAATTAATCTTGTATAAATGACCTCGATGTACCATTGCTGGAGTTGTCTAAAGAGGTGGCAACGACAAGGCGTTTCAGTATTTTCTTGGGAAATCAATAGTTTCAAAGCAGAAATTGCAATTTTCTGCCAAAATTAATGAATCCGCCGCTCTGGAGGTCAGGATGTCATTTGTAGTGTGCTGCGGAGACGGAAAGAAATCATTTCTCAGTGCACTTACTCACGCTGAATTGTAGTGTTGGTCCAGTGTGAATATTAATAGATGTCTGAGCAGGAGGTTAGAAAGCACAGACCAGAAAATAAGGCAACAAAATGCCTGAAGTCAGGGAGAGAGCTGAACTAAAAAAGGGCACTATTTAAGTGTTTGTTGTAACAGGAATAATGAAACAAAGTATGTCGAGTCCCCAGAGTGGTATTTTTTCTGTGGCAAGCTCCCCATGAAAGGTAAGAGTTACAAAACAGCTCATTTCCCCAGCTCATTTCAAATGTTGTCCTGCAGCTGAAGTTGAAACAACTCCAATAAACCCTCCAGGCCTCTTCTGCTCCCAGATCTCATTTCCACAGCCTTGGCCAACACAATAATTCTGTTGTTCCAACATGTGAGAAACTGTCAGTTGTGTTATTTACCGGGATGTGGTGCCCATGCTGGAGGCCGAGGTAGCCATCTCCTGCTCCAGACTGCAACTCCGTGTTCTTTAGCTACGACCTGGAATTACGCACGTCGTAAATCCCACCGGTTTCATCCTGGAGTTACCTGTTGTATGATGAAAGAGAACCCAAAATCTAGACTGTACTGCACAAGAGCATCACGATTTTGAAGCCGAGGTCTGCATATTACTTATTCTCTTTGAATCATGGGTAAGACAACTGGCACATACCTCACTACAGTGATTTCCAGAGTCAGTGGCCACTCAAACTTCGAATTTTAAATACGTTCCTCCATTCTAAAGTATTCTTCAAGCTTTCCATAAATTACAGTTTCCCTTGTCCCTAGGCATATTTTCCCAGGGTTTCACAGCTCTAATTATTATGAGCAATATCTTCATAGTCTCCTGCTACATCGCTCAAAAACATCACGAAAAGCGATCTATGTCAAAAGTTTCTTTGAACTTCCTAAGTCGATGATTTCTTATATAACTGCAATAAAAACCTCTGGGAAAGAACCTATTATGAGTCCTGTGTCAGCAATTTGAGCTTATTACACATGGCTTGCTCCCCTTTCCACATAACTATCTAATGAATTTAAACTAAGGACTGTATAATTTTGTAGCCGACAGCAGCCGTGAGCTTTTAGTGGGAGATTTCTAAACTCAGATTATGGACCAATATAGGAAAGGAATTTAATGAAGAAGGGAATTCTTAAAGGCAGCCGAGTCGTGTTTGACTTCAGCCATCTCAGTGGGAACTCAGCACCAGCCAATATCTTCCAGAACCTGTCTCAGGGATCCTACAACACCTTTCAGTGCTATGGTAGAGCATAGGAGGCATGTTGAGGATGTCAGTTGGTGACACCTCAGCACGGAGACAGCTGCTATGAGAAGAACTGGGACAGCATCAGCAGCAGTGCAGAGCTGCTACGCAACACAGTCTTCCAGGGAGGCAAACATCTAAACAATCCACATTTTCAGATTTTGAGGTGGCTAGTAAGAGTTTCAGTTGTTAATGGTGAACCTTCACGAGAAGCTGTTGAAAGGCAGCAGATTGCCTCATTCAAGCATTCCTGGCTACTAGATCTCAACAACTGGATGTTTCCTTGTTTTGGTGTTTTTAATTTCTTAGCCATTTTCCAGCCATCTACATTTTAAAGCAATTGCTGTACGAAGAACTCTCTGTTCTCCCTTCCCTCTCTTACAGAATCATAGAAATGTTCTGGTTGGAAAAAAACCTTTAAGATCATCAAGTTCAACCATTAATCCAGCACTGCCAGGCCACCACTAAACCACATCCCTCAACACCACATCTCCATGGCTTTCAAACCCCTCCAGGGATGGAGACTCCACCTCTGCCCTTGGCAGCCTGGGCCAGGCCTGCACAACCTTTTTGGGGAAGAAATTTTTACTAATATCCAACCTAAACCTTCCCTGGTGAAACCTGAGGCTGTTTCCTTGTCCTATCGCTTTGCTCCTTGGGAGAAGAGACCGACCCCCCCAGGCTCCAACCTCCTTTCATGGAGTTGTCGAGAGCAAGAAGGTCTCCTCTCAGCCTCCTTTTCTCCAGGCTGAACAAGCCCAGGTCCCTCAGCCGCTCCTCATCAGACCTGTGCTCTAGACCCTTCCCCAGATTTATTGCTTTTCTCTGGCCATGCTCCAGAACAAATCAATGGGAGCATGTTACTGCTCCCTGTCAGAACAGCAATTGTCAATAAAACTATATTCTTATGGTTTGGCCATTCATTGGTCAAAGTTTAATTGTACTATGAACTGTAAATAAGATAAAAATAAAACAGAGCAGATCTCCATCTCCCTCTCTCCCTCCCCATAAAAGAATCCCAAACTTTTTCCTACAGAAATCTTATTTCTAGGATAATGAAAAAACAGTTGATGAAACAACCAGAAAGTGAGGATGGAATAAGAGTGCAAAAATACCGTATCAACATAATTCTTTACTCCCTTTACAAGACCATTACAGGTTTTAGTGTCAGTAAAAGGAGAATAAGGTCTTTTTACAATGTGAATTGCAACCCCCCGCCTTCCAAAACAATTTTGACAGCCAACAATGGCACAAAAGACAAAGGTGTGATGGTTTAGATTCTCCTTTCTCAGCATGACACTGCATCTGCACAAAAGTTTTGGATGAGTTTATTAATATTTGTTGTAAAGCATAAATTTACTACTGGCTAAAGATACAGGAAGCTGGCATGTTTAGAGTGAACTTATGCTTTTATGAATTTCATTTTGTCCTTGATAGTTTCGACATTTGTGGACCTGAAGGATGAAACCAGAAGATCCTGTCAGGAAGATTCATACCCTACCCTGGTATTACCTATATTGAAATCATGATCCTTTTGCTCTTGCCAAGTCATTCAAAATAAATTTGCCACTACCCACAGGTTTCTAGAAATCTGGGAAGGAATTTAGGGAAGACAGAGGAACAAGTCACGCCAGACTCAACCACCTACGGATGTAAGAGAACTCAGTACACATCAGTTGCCCGGTGGTCTGCTGAAGAACTGCTTCTTCGTGCAACACAGCTACATTCCCAGGCATAACGGTTTTATCTGTTGTCGTAGCAGCATCAAGAGGAAAAAAAGTAATCTGAATTAGTCATAGGTAGCCAACTGGCATATGTTACCCAGCCTGGAAGTGAACACTCTCCACAAACTCCTTCATGATTTACAGTTTGCTTTCTGGAGGAGGTATCACCAGGGGTAAAGTCATGTTACAGAGTTTTGCCATCGCCCACTGGTAAACATTAGTTTTTCTAAATATTGTTAATGTTTTAATTACGTTGTTTCATTTCCTTTTGCATTTTACTGGGAAACTACAGCACATGCCAAAAAAAGAAACCAAAATAGTGTGTTTTTTTCAGAAAAAAATGAAAACTCCGTGTTTAAGAGAAGAATTGCTTAGTCTATTTTTCTATGAAGCCAGTTTCATCCCCTTGGATTTATACAAGGTATTATTTAACCTATAGACCTGCAGAATTGGACCGTTACCCCCAAAAACACCCTGACTATGGCGAATCACAATGCAACAAAGGAATAAAAGTTCTTTTTTTACTGATATCTTCCAACTGCCCCCTACAGACCACTAATTTTCCACTACTGACCACGTGAACACACACTTGATACCTTCTTAATTCTAGCACATATTTCAACTAATTGTCCTTTTGCAACTCAAACACTAGAACTTGGCCTTCGACTCAAGTGAGGTTAAGTAATGGGTAGATAATTCAAGAAAGAAGACATTGATAGCCATAAAAGTATTTTTTTTTTTCATTTCTAGGTGGAGTTATTCAACAGCATCAGAACAAAAATGTTAAATTTCAACGTTTTTGCAAACATGTAACTAAGAGCAAACAAATAAATCCATAAACATTAACATTTTCATTACTGACATTCTAAACACTATGATAACAACTGGATAAAAAGCCCAAGACAGCGTTTTTTCAGTATGAATATTATTACCCACAAACACTGCGGCAGTAAGTGAACAAGCAAAGCCTTTACTGTTAAATACGGAATTTAAAAAAACCCCAGCACATTCATCTAAGAAAACCTGAACTGATGTGAAAGAGAAAAATCTTATTTTATATCCAAGTGCAAGCCAATACAGCTAAGAACTCAAGAATTTGGTCTGTCTGGTTTTTTATTACTCCATAGCCTTCCAATAGTGGAAAAATAGATTAATTTGAACTCAAAGAGCACACGGTTATTTGCATATTAGTAGCCCTGGAAAAAAAAAAAAGGCACCTCAGGATTATCAGGTATAAAATTAAAGAGAAAATTAAACTAACATATAAAATTTTTGGCAGTTTTTCAGCATTTCTATGACTAAGATTCTGACCTACTTTCCAGTATTTTTGTGAAGGTGGTGGAACTCTGTCTAGTAATCCCTAAATTAGAACAGAAAAAAAAATACGGTTTAAGACAAAGAAATCCTTTTGGAAGATCTGATTCTCCAGTACCAGGTATGTCCGTATAACACTTCTCATAGTTAACGTGCACATCACTGCAACTTAATCTTCCTCACTATGAAGATACTCTCAGGTCTGTCCGTCTTTTTTCTCTCGTTCTGGTTATCTCTTACATCCTTGGTTAGTGGGCACCTCAGAATTTTAAACCCAATAAATCTCCTTTACCAATTTCTACTAAAATGAGGTCTTCACTAACAAACACAGGGTAAAGTTATGTAAAGTTTCACTAACGAGCTAATCTCTGTAAATGGCTTTTACCATTCAAACTGTTTTTCTCATGTTCTTAAAACACCTACTACCTTCTTGCATTATGCTACAACATGATACAATTTCATTTATTACACACCAGTGACAGAATTCAGGCACATACTGGGATGTGAGAAAAAGAGATAAATTGGCTTATTTATTAAATGCGTAGTGCCATAATTAGTATTGAACAAGATCGTATGGAAAGATGTTCCTGTAAGTATCTGTCATTTTTCCAGATATATGCCTATGTTGATAATGTGATGCTTAATCTGTATCTGCATCATCGCAGCCATTCATCTTTCCCAGGTAAAGTGGCAGTTGACTGCCCAGTTATATAAGGTTGCTTTCTCAGTATTAAAAACTTAGCTGAAAACATTTATTTCTATACCTGTTCCTCGCCAGCCCAGGCAGAACTGTCTCTCAAAACCTCTGGGATGTTTCTTTGCTATATCTCTCCACCTTGTGAAATTCTGCAGTTATGTCTTCCCTTGCATTTGACTCTGCTCCTCTGTCTTCCTTTTTGGAGATCACTTCTGGTTTTCTCCAGTGTCCAGCCATGAGGATGTTCCACAACCAGCTTCCCTGCCATGGCCACCTCCCTGCTCATGGCGAAAGCAGAGCTGGGTACAGGAAAGGGATGCTCCAACGCAACCACTATCATGGAAATGAGAGGGCTGGATGAAAAAGAATCATGTTGAAAAGGAGTCTAAGAATATTACCTGTGCACAAAGACTCATGAAAATACATGAAGGATTTCCCTTGATGTACATTCAGGCACAGATTGTGTTTACCTCTCTAGGATGTGAAACTGATTATTCATCATCAGTATCTCATCAGCAACAGAAGTTTCACTTTCCACCTGCATGCAATGAAAATGATACTATGATCGCATCAGCATTATTTTATTATTATAGTTACATCAAATCAGCCTCCCTAGGCACATGTAAACACTTTATTTTTCTTTTTTTTTTTTCCTCTTCTGCTGAAATAGCTCACTGGGTGGCCTCTTTATAAAATAATGAAGACTAAAGGTGTTCACATAGATTTGTGTCAAAAACTATTCATCCATCCAAGGAACAGAATGAAACCACATCTCTGTACACCTGTAATAAAATCTGCGTGACTGTTTTGATAGTGCTAAGTCCCTAATCAAATAAAAGGGAGTTAGCATCACTAAATAGAAACATCCTGAGAGGCGGTGATAGAACATAGTCACTCTTGGTTCAGCCCTCACAGATACATAATTCTACACAGTATCTAACCAAAGTTCAGGCAGTCTAATATTCAACTTAAAAAGACCTACAAGACTAAGAAGCATCTCCAAATGTACAATAAAAACCAACATATTTGGGGAATTTAACGCAGTGAATGAATCCTTTCCATACTAATGACAACGGGAGCTCCGTACAAAAAAAAAAATCCATCCACATACAGATGCCAAGATCTCAGCCTAAATCGTTCCTGTACATTGAGACCCAGGATCTCCAAGACCTAGATGAGTTTTGAGTAACAGAGTTGTGATGATGGAAGGCTATAAACAAGGGAAAGGTTTAAGACAGGAGATTCTGAGGCTTAAAAATGCTTATGAGAAGCCCATTAAGGAACTGAAATTCATAAATCTCAAGTCCACTGACAGCAAACATTCAGACAGGTACTACTGTCCCAAGGAGCACACTTGCATCTTTTGATAACCCTCAAAGCAGAGACTCCAACCCCTCCCTATTGTGAATTGTCTCTTCAATTAACATAATTGAGCTTCAATTTCAAGACACTGTTCTGAATTAAATTAGCTTTGCTGTTGCATTTACCTTCAGAGATGTTTCTCCAGCTCTGAATCTCCATCAAAGCAGCACCTTTAATAGCTCTCTGTAACCTTCTCCTGTGTCTTTCAGTACCCTGGATCGGAAGCCTTTCTTCCTAATACTCAGTTAAAACAGTTTTTCTTGAATATTACTCACTCTAATGTAGCGTCCTCTGTTTTTGTAAGAGTCTTTCTTTCACATATCTTGACAGCTGTCTTGCAACTTTCCCAAGATGTCACAGCCCTTGCAATGTGCATTCAACACATGGAACACCTTCTGCCAACAAATACCTGTGTAGTGCTCCCTTCCATGCACGTACACGTGTGAATTCATGCACGCACACACACAGTCTGGAGAGGAAAAATGGAAAAAAAGTTGTTTTCTGAAGCATATCCTTGTGTTCAGACTGAGATAGTATTTCATTGTTGACATTCCAGGTAATTGGAAGAACTCGGATATGAACAAGTCCAATGACACAATCCACGAGACTCCAAAAAAAGTAAAGGGAAAAAGGGAGAAGGAAAAAAAGAACAAGGGAGAAGGAAAAAAAAAAAACAAAACAAGGGAGAAGGAGGAGAAAAAGGAAAAGGAAAGGAAGAAGGAAAGAGAAATTCATTAAGAAAGCAAAATTCATTAAATGCTCAATGCTGTCACTCTGAAGCTGCCTCCACAAAATACACAAAAGTATTCCTGAGACAAGTTTTCTGTTGGGACAGGAACATCAAATGGATGCTCTACTGTAATTTTTTTTTTTCCCATGACATCTGCGATTTTTTAAATTACAGGTTTACATCCAAATGCAAATTCATTATTACATCAGCTGTCACTCTAATAACAAAAACAAATAAATAAAGGTAGATTTTTTCAGACTGTTACATCTAAACTGTAGACTTTAAAATGTTATCCATCTATCAAGTAATAAAAAATTTTCCCATCTACAGCTATTTAGATTTTCTGGGAATGACAGTTATTGGTATGTGAGTAAAGCTGCAAAAAAACCAAAATGAGTAGTTTGTTTGGATTGACAGAAAGGACTCTTCACTGCCCATTTATCCGAATTTCGAGTGTATATATGACAACATATCGCCCAATGCCATAAATAAAATCCATTCGGTATTAAAATAGAATTAAGTCTTGAGTCCAATTTGTAACTTGCTAAACTCATTTATTCCGTTGTTTGTTTCCTTCCTCAATCAGTTTCTAGTTCATTTAAGTTCATTATGTCCTCCCCTGTGATTTAACTCTTCGTTTCCTTAACGGTCTCTTCAGTTTTTTACAATTCGAACTAAATTCTATGTATCACTTTTCAGTTACGTGTTATTTTGCTAACATCCTGGAGGAAAGAAAATTTCCCTTTTGGGAGTGCTGCAATTTGTCCTTATAATAACAGGCTCATTATAACTCTACAGTTATTTTTCAGCTAATTTACTAAATAATGCAGTAAGGCCCAATGGTTTGTAACACCTGAGCTCAACCCTGACATGTATTCTAACGAGAGAGGAAACAGTTTCCCCTCTGATTGTCCAGAATTTAACAATGAAGTAGTTCAGGAAATTTACTGTTTAGTTTCTGGAAACTCAAGGAAGAGCTGCCTCCATTTCAGGGAATATACATTAATAACAAGTAACATTAGTAACAAATAATACATTAAAAATGAACATACGTTTGTAGATTTAATCTGTGGAATCCCTTGGTGTGGCAAGAGCCCAGAGTGTAGGCCGCTTTCCTAGGAAGAATTGTGAATATTACAAACCAGATTATCTGCATCTTTAATCAATAGTTTAAACATTCAACAACACATATCGAGCACTGAAACATGGTGTTTACCATCTTATTCCTTGTGGAGTATCATGATATTTCATAGACATGAAAGTGATTTCATTTGCTCGTATCAAGAGATACGCTTGTGTAATATTCAAAATAATAACAACAACAATGTGCACAAGGATTCAGGCAGGATTTAAATGGTTTTAACTCTGTATTAAGTAACACATCTTTTTATCATTTAGCATTATTTTAGCTTTTTTTGTTATATTCTTATCTGCATTCAGGATTAAAGAAGAAAATCAGGAATGAGCCCAAGCAGAAGTGAGAGACAGTTTGACTAAACCCCTGTTACTCCACTCCTCCTCTGTGTAAATCTGTTCATTTTGGTGGGGTTAGATTAAACAAATATGTGATAAATTAAGTGTATCTGTCTCTCCATCCCCATGCACAGGATTTAAACTCATCCTGACCTAAGAGTGTGTGTTTTCAGGGAGCACCAACTGTACATATTTGCCTCTGCCAGTCTCGTGTGACTGCAGTAAGGAGGTCACAGCTTCCCTCCCCTCTTCCCATTGCCGGAGCCAGACACGGAAAACCAAAGGCTAAAAATAGCCACCATCTTTTTAGAATTTTGATAATAAGAGTTCCACAATGACTAAGTGATCTGTTTTGACATGCAATGCAAATCCGAAGTTAAAAATATCCTTTTTTTTTTCCTGCAAAATTAATTATGAATCATTAGAAAGACTGAAATAAAAGCTCCTACCACTTTCCTTTTAGCTTCTCTGAGTAAATATGGAAATTATAAATCACTTTAGAGAACTGTTACAATGGAGCAGACACTCGGTAAGATTTTTTTAAACGAGTCTAGTGTCTCTAAATCATGAGATTTTGTTGTTGCATCTGGAAGTGCCACAAGCTAACAGATGTAAATCACCTTAGGGGCTACAAAGATCTTCTGCTGAAGAGTATTAAAACTAACAAGTACATGAACAGATACACATTTCATGAGTGGGAGGAACATTTGATACTCAAAACGAAAAAACACTCATCAGTTACAACTAACCAAAGCAGAAATTGAAAAGTGAAGTGTCTCTTCCCAGGAAGCAGCCCTTGGCAAACTGAAATTCAACTGCTTTCTAAGCTTCAGCATCTCCTCGGGCTGCAGGAGGAAACAATCAGTTTTGCTGAAGCTACAGAAAATACCCTTTTTTCTGCATCCTCTAAAATCCACAAAGATGTCATCGCTCTCTTCTCTCTTTCCTTTAAGAAAGGTGTTTCACAAGAAGCAGAGGTGGCTTCGTTGATGGATTTTTCATAGAAAAGCTCAAGAAGGTAGAAACAGCAAAGTACGCTTCTCTCCCATTTCTTAGCATCAGACCTCAACTCAGATCTCCGAGGAATCCTTTTCTGCTCTCCGTTGTACTCCCTAATGCTTGACCATTTAAATTAAATTTCACTGTGGATGGAGAAAAGGGAATTGAGAGAAAGGACAAGGGGAAGAAAGTAAGGGGAAGAAAAGTATTTAAACTTTCAGGACCACCCTAAAGGCGGGAACAGTAAACTGATACACATCTCTATATACACAGCATGACATCAGTAACCTGTGACATTCTCAGCCACAAATATCCTTAATGTCCCTTCCAACCTGGCGTTCTATGATTCCATGAAATATCAGGGAGGCTGAGACTTAAGGAATGTAAAAGTATTAGAGACAGGTAAATAATTTGTCAGCGTATCCACAAATACAGGAGGAAGAACAGAGTAAGAGCGAGGCATAGCCCACCAAAGGTCAGTTGAGCCAGAGTCCTTCCCATGTGAGCACGTGGACGGTGCAGCGCACTGCTTCCCTCTTTATGAGTGCTTCTGCAAGAAGGCAATGGTGGGATAGTTGGGATAGATGGGAACAGCGAGAGGGATGGAAGAGAAGGCAACGGTGGGATGTATGGGACCATGCTGGAAGTTCACAGCACGAATGCAATGCAGATGTGAGGTGTAACACCTGCACTTGTGAGGAGTTACAGCAATCTGGGAGTGAACATGTGCTGACAAGATACCTAAAAAGCTGATTTGCTTTGCAGACATAGATAAACCAGTCTGAATTTCTTTAACATCTCAGTCAGCTTCAAACACAACACAAGGATAACTAAGATGGTCCTTTCTCACTGTCAGTTCACATTTACTAATTGATCAGAAACAGCTGACCTTTACTTAAAGGGAAATGATCTGCCTCAAAAAGTAGCTTTGGTGCTGAGCTAAAAGCTGCTGTAGCTCCAGCAAAACGAATATAACTTTACACACATTGCCACCATACCAAGAATAAAATAAAAGCAGCAGCAAAGTGTATTCTTATTTAAAAATAGAAACTCCAAATCTTAGTTGCCATGCTAACCACTGGGAATACTGGAGTGCCCCGAAATAGGAAACAGGTTTTTAACTAAAATTTCATTTTATCACGTTGAAACACCTACTTGTTCTCCGGAGTCAATTACCTGCAGAGGTTGTATTAAAGAATTTCTGGGCACTGCACTGAAGAATAATAATGGCAATTTCATAGTGATTTCATAGAATTAAGCACGCATCGCACAAGAAAACTATCGCAGCAAAATCCAATTTGTGACTTTTCTGACACTGAATTTTACTTCTCTTTGGTTTGTAATTAGTTATTACAAAAGTTTAATCAAAAGTCTCAGTTTCTTCTTCCTCTTTTAAGTGTAGCACAGTCAGAATAAGATGCAACTAATAATTAAGTAAATTGGACTTGGCTTAGTACACAGGAAATTCGGGGATAATTCAGAAACATTATGAATATACAAGCTGCTAATAGATAAAGTACTTCAGCTATTTTTAGAAGAGCTATTATTTAAATACACGATTAAAAAAAAAAAGTTTTTTTCAGGTTTATTAGAATGATAAATTCTTTTACCTGGATGTTGACAGGGCTGCACTGGGATTTTAAGGGAAAATGTTGTTCAGATCAGTGGAGATTGACCTGAAAAAGAGAAATATAAATGGGAAAGTGTTACAAAAATCACCATATGAAAGAATGATGCAGAATATTTTCAAAAGAAGAAAAAGCATCAAGGATACAGTGAGAATGGAAAGGGAAATACCTCAAGCAGCAGTGAAATTAAAGACAGATTTGGGCCTTTCAGACCCTGGAAGAGTCAATAGTAGGACTGAAAAGAATATTTCAAATAAAAATGACATAGAAAATGCTGTGGCAATGCCAGACTGGTTGCAGTTCTAACCGGTCTTTGCAAAGAAGGAACCTGGTTCACCAGCCAGATAATGACGCTCACAAGTACTGCTCAATCAACTCCAACCCTGTTCTGCATGCAGAGGAGTTAAAACGGGAGGCAAAACTTTAAAATATGCAAGACTTTTGCCAGAAGGGATGAGAACTGGAGAACTGGGAGTCACTGAGCTAGGTGTTCTGTCAGGAGAGGACGTCAAGAGCTGTCTGAACTGGTGCCACATTCTCAAATGAGAGATCCCAGTATTCAGAAGGTAAACGTGGGACTTGGAAAGCTCTCCTGAAGACACACGTCCTACCAACTCAGCAAGTCTGACACTTTGACAATGTTTTCTCCAGAAGAAAAGCAAAAAAGTAGAGGTGGATGAGTTGTGATTTCTTCTACTTTTCATCCTGTATTTTATACTGAAGGCCAGTGGTTGGACCAGGCACTAAGGAAACAGAGGGCTCAGATTCTAGGACTTCCCCAACCATGGGGGAGTAAATATTTACACCTCCAAAATCTCAAAGTCTCTACAGCCACCAATTTCCATCCACGGGCCCTTTACCATGAGGTGCTTCTGACCTGAATTTGATGGTGCTTTCTCAGATGCTTCCTGCAAACCGGGGAGCACAGCTCTCTGGGAGAAATGAACTGTGCCCACCTTTGGCTCATCAAGCTGCTCAATCACCCTGCTTTTAGAAGAAAGTTGTGCATAATCACCAATGTTTTCTACAGTGGTAGTGATTGGGAAGAAAGCGGCTGTAACGACAGGGAAGTTGGTCCTGATGGCCACGATGGCTTTCGATGACTCTAGACAATGGAAGTGTTTGGGTCAAGCGTCTGTGTACACCACAGCAGTCTTGTCACACACAGAAGTGGAATTCCAGGTTCCCACAGAAGTTGAAAGTCACAGGGAAGGTACTTAGTTTTGGTATACAAACTGGTAACATTTTTGGGTCAGCAATTTTTGGCTTGAACACTTCAATTCCACCTCAGCTCTGTTTTTTATGAAGTCTTTATACTGAGTGGAAATATAATCAGTGAGGAATGGCATTCTATGGATAAAACCAGAAACAGGTAATTAACACCTCCAAAAAGAGAATGTTTTGTGTGCTCTGTTATACCGTTAACAGTTGGTGGATGAGATGGCTACTCTTACTTCCAAGCTGCTAATGTTGATGTGTATTTGCTCACCATGTATGAAACCAGGTGGATCACTCTGGAATTCTGCTATTTCAGTCCAATTCATCCCCATTTTCTCTTTGATTTCTCCTCTTTCTGCAGTATATTTGTTTTTAGCCAAATGAGTCTGAGTTATCACCTTGAGTTTCGATGCCGCATCTTTGATTCACGTGTGAAAGCGGCACGTGCAGTAGACAACACCAAGAACTGTCTGTGGAAATGCTGATTTCCTACTGCATTGCTTTGCTCTGAAAATGACAGGGAAATAATGAATCTATAACACACAAAGAAATCCTGCACTAGATTTTCAAAATATTAGAGCTTGGTTTACAACATAATCAACTTTCATCTTCAAGTACGCGGACACATAAGATATCTTTAAATAAACCTCATATTCAAGCCACTGCTGTCCAAAGTCTAAAAAATATGATATTGTGGCTGTACTTTACCCCTTCTTCCCTGGATAAATAATTCACAAGGAACTCAGGACTAACTCAATTCCTTTATAAACATCTGCAATTAAAAGTCTGAACTAAACTTTGGGCATTCTCTGACATTATAACAATAATAAATTAATCAGTGTGCATCTTACGTGTACTAATTATCTACTTTAACACTAGAAAACCGTAATTATATTATTCACCCTCAGTGCGTAAGAGTTACAAGGCTCTATTTAAGCCTCTACACACCAAAGCTTCGATGACAACGAGCCAACAGTGAATTGTGCTGTTGCTCAAAGTCATTTTATCTAAGGGTTGAACTAGTTAATATGGCATTAGACACACACTAAGTACACGAAAAATTAAGTGGATGGAACAAAGTTCATTAATCCTAACAAATTCCAATGTAGTTCAAAATGATGTAAATAGGTTAAGTGCATAAACAGTGTTTTAACGGACGCTGCAAGGTCAAGGATTGAAGCAAATAACTGGGAGCCTATGATTTTGGTTTTGCTGCTTATTGTAGCTTTGATGTTGACATTCTTCAGGTTTTTATGATGCTGAGCATTCTTTAATTTCACATGGAAAACACAGGTTATATTTAACCATCACGATTATCTTGAAAAATGAGTAAGTATTGTTACAGCTCGCACGGTCAGCTGGGTTCAGCAGGGGAGGATCACGAGTCAAAAACGGAGGGAGAGTCCAAAAACCACAACACTGCTTTACCTCAAAAAGGTGGTCAATAGAAAAATATCGAGAGTTTTATTCCAGAAACATCCAAAATCCTCTTTAACTCAGAATTGCAGGCATGTGTTTTTACATTTCCAGATTAAAAATAACTACTGAAATATCAGAGATTGTCGCAGGACATAAAATCCAAATTTCACTCTGATAGTTTGAGGGTTATTTGCAGAGAAAGGTTAATTGTCAACGGATATAAGAGCCCACACTGGTGCTGACAGCAACACCAGTATGTGCACATCTCATCTCTTGCAACTGAAGTTGATAAAAAATGAGACAGATTCTTTACTAGCTAAGAGAGACTGGAGTGTTTTTTAAGTCTTATATTGCTATAAAAAAAATCCCTATACAAATGTTTGCTACCAAGAGTTTGCACACACAGGATCGTATATTTACGCAGTACAGTGGCTGGTCACTGGAGCACAAGATGATTTTTTTTTTTTTCAGTTCATGCTCTACTGTAACGTGTTTTCATTTTAATGGAACAGTGAGTATCCCTGAGCTATGATTAGTATTTTCCAAGGTAAATTTTCCTATTGGAAGAGAATCACTTAATAGTTCTCTCCATTTTACCGTGCATTACCTTCTCTTTTTTTGGACCACTGCTTCCTCCTCTACTGTGTGACATCAGTAGTGGGAGAAAAAAAGAAAAACAAGCAAAAAGTATCCTCATAAAAGAAAAGATTGCCAAGAGATATCAAACGTACTTTGAGAGCCGTTATCTCCTAAATCTGGATACTCACTCAGGTGACTTTGGGATTCTAGAATTTATGTGTATATATCATATACACACACACATATATATACACACATATATGTATATAGATACATATATACACGTATATATACATATATATACACGTATATCTATGTATATGTGTATCTATATATGTACATATATATATCTACATATATATACACATATATATGTATATACGTGTGTATATACGTATATATATACATATACACACACATATATACACATATATACACATGTACATATATTATCTATATATATGTATATATAGAGAGAGCGCCAAACTTGGCTCTATATGTGCATTAAACCTCAAGTTATAACCGCTTGGAAAGGCTAGAAAATTTGGAGGTTTTTTTTAAATTTCAGACTCATCAATATTGAGTCAAAGTACCACTGCAGAGTCAGGGACAGGAAACCAGCAAGTGACACGAACGGCAAACGGGTGAGGCAAACAAAACGGGTATAGGCAGATGCAGGGAGCTCAGCCTTTGATGTCAAAGAAGTTTCTTTATCTGCCAGTTTATCTGACTGTGTTTTGGGGGGTTTGAATACCTGAGTGAAACAGCTGACAAGCTGTTTTGGTAGGAGGCTGGGTTTGTAACCACTACTAAGAATCACGGCACGATTACTCCTGAGCCTTTGATCAACTTGTTGCCTAAAGTTTGAGTGAGCTGTCATTCCTTCCCAGCATGGAGACGGAGAGAGTCTGCAGCTTGTCAAAACTGTGACTAATGAACAAAGGAGTCTGAAAAGAGACTGAAAGAGGCTCTCTTCCTTGGCAGCTTTTCTCCACATTGGGCAGTGGCTGCGAGCTGTGGGTGCGTCATGTTCTCTCCGCTTCCTTCCTTTGCTGTGTAAAAAGGAACAAGGACAGATGTAGAGCAAGGCAACCGAGTGAGATACTCAGGTTTGGAAAGAGTTGAAAAATCATTCTGAGGGATCAGTAGCACTGTTTGTGCCTGGAAGTACTTCAGGATGAGCACGAGAGGAAAAACGAATGCGAGGCAATTCCACGGGCATCACATATTCAGTCAGTTCCAGGTCATCTGGTGAGCATCCTGCCCAGCAACCTGTGAGGATGTGTTTGATGGGAAAGCAAGGAGACATTTCCAGGACGTGGCCAGGGAAGGCCGAAAGGCGCAGCAACGAGAGGCTCACGTACTCAGGGAGGGACCCCCAGGCAGGCAGGCAGGAACACGTCGCGGTGCCTGGGAGATGTCGTGCTGCAAACAGCAACAGCCCTCAATGGGGATACGATGACAGCAGAATGCTGGGAACTAAATCCAGAACTGAAAAAACCCTAACCATTCCTAAGCATAAATGGCTGTAGATGACTTTAGAGTAAGTCTGTATCAGTAGAAAAGGAATATTTAAATGACTTCTGTGGCAATACCTCAACTCTTCTCAACACAAAAAGGCTAAAGTTTTGAACACAAAGCAGTGGCTGGATGAGTGATGGGAGTGGACGGTTTTGGTTTCGAGGCTTTCAGCCCATCTTTGCCAAATGGATATGATATAATAAGGATCAATTCAGTCTGAGAAGCCTCCTGCTTGGAGATGTACAAAACTCATACAAAGTTTGGGATACGGAATGGTTTGAACAAGGAATGAATGAATAAGGCCATTACAAAGTCAGAATGATAGAAATAAAATTAAGTGAAGGCTCTAGAGCACTTCAGCTGCACACATTCCAGTGCTAGGAGCTTAGGTAATACAACCGCATTTTGTTTCCCCTCAATGAGTATTTTTGACCTAGTTGGCTTTAGTAAATGCTGGTGGAAAGTCTTCATGGGAATAGTAAAGGTCATTGATTCTAATTTATAAATGTATAATGTAGGAAGGATCAGGAAGCCAAAAAGAAGAAGGAAATAGCATCTTATAACTCACAGTTCTTAAGAAAATGCCCTTAAGTACTTACATGCAAGAAAATGATTCCCTAGATACTGTTCTTTAGGACATCAAATCACATAAAAGAACAGGAAAACCATAATCACCAGTTTATAAACTAACAGAAAGCTTTTCTACTTACACAGTACCAGAAAATCAGACCTGATTAAATTAAATAATATTCTCTTACAGAGTCAAAATGCTGCAGTAATAAAAAGGCGAGAGACAAAGATTTGTATCCTGGAAAGAGGAAGTCGTCATCTCAGCCTGTTGACATGCAAGGAGTTGACCAAAGGCTTGAAGAAATAGATTCCAGGACTGGAAGTTTGGATGCCCAGCTTCCTGCAATATCAAATATCAGATCTGGATTATAAATCACAAAGTATAAGATCTGCTTCAGGATTTTTCTTGTAGTTTAGTATTTAAAACGTTTCTGTCCATGATGAAGTCTCAACAGGTAAAGCTATACTTGTGACTGACTTTTTGAGACTGAAGTTGTGAGTGTCTCCAATAACAAAGAAAATAAGCCACATTAGAAAAATACAACTAGATCTGAAAAAAGAAAGATGTGGCAAGCAAAAGCAGTTATATAGCATACGTGACTATGAGAAGAAACTGGTAAGCAATGGAATGAATTTGAAGGAGAAGGTAGAAACAGCGGAAAACTAATAGGGAAGAGTCAGAAGCTTCAAAATAACCTTTGTACTTAAAACCATAATACTCTTCCTGAAGTTCAGAAAACTCTATAGTGAGTGCACGGTAGAGATGTAAGGAATTCCAACAATGGGATTTCTCCACGACTAGACAAAAATGGTAGAAAAATGAACACCAACAAATTCACTGTATAGCACCTTACCTGTTATTTTGCTAAAAGTCAAGGGATTTACTCTGTTCAGGAGATCATGAGTCACTATCTTTACAAAATTGAATGGAAGATGCCAAGTAGCAGCTTTTAAAAATAAGCATCATAATATGAGCAAGGCTATAATAAGATCCTTCTGTAGGTTTCAAACAAGTCTGATTTATTACCACTGACTTCTAACATCTATTCAAAAACTAGCAAATTTCTGGATGAGTAAAAGAAATGTAATGTTTTGTCTACATATAAAGGAGATAAACAGGATGACAAAGAAAATTATATAATTATTAGTCTGACTATAATTCAAGGCCAAGTAAGGGAATGACTGATGTAGAGCTCATTAAGCACAAAACTAAAAAAAGTGTAATTAATGCCAATCAAACTCAAGTTTATGAAGACTAGATCATTGCCCAACTAACGAAGTGCCTCTGTTAAATTACAGGTTGATTAATGGAAGGTGAAAACATCAGAAACATTTATTTTGGGTCCTGGATGCTTCGTTTGGAAGAGCAAAGTTAGAAATGAACAAACGATGGAACGAGCTTGATTATCTCCCAAGACTAATAACCGTGAACGATCAGTTGGGATGTGATTGCCCAGGGTGCAGGTTGGAGAGGCTCTTTGTGGGTCAGCCTGCAAAGGGATCACAGGCAGCACAACTTCTGTGGCTAAGCTGGTGAGTAGTAAATTTATTACGCCGCTATAAAGTGATCACTTACAATGTCTGCCCATATCATTTGCTGTTGATCCACTATCTCTCATTTGCCTAAGAACTCCACAGTTCATCTCCTCCACCTGTCCCAGTTTGATCCATCTACCTGTTTATCAAACATGTTCACCTGATAAAATATTCCAATTTACTCATTTTCAAATTGTTCATCCTTCACTGTGTAACACCACGCTTCACCCTCTTCAGTTTTAAACAGTGTCTATTTATTTGCCAAATGTCATTCAAGAACTTCTCTGTGGTATTGGCGCCCTCCTCTTTTTACAATATATCACCTTTTTTTCATTCAACCTATTGCATTAGTATCCTCCCATTTTTCTCCAGAGGACTAGAGAAAACATCAAATAAGATCAGTTCTTTCATTGATTCTTCAGATATTCCATATTTGAGTCTCAGAGTTCCTCGCAGTGCAAATCAAAATAAACTTAAAAGCCTCCCGCAAACTACACGGTGAACAAGATTGAAAATGTATTATTCAGGCCAGTAGAAAGAGATAAGATTCAGTTTTTGGACACTGCTATAGAAAGATATACTTAAAAACTAGAGATATTTTTAAAACAGTGACTAGAATTATTCATGACGTTTTTGTGATTATTTAAAGTAGTATTTTGACAATATTTTCTAAATGGTATGAGTCAGTTTAAATCACGAAATTCAGCCATGGCTGCTGGATTACCCAGTAACACTAGTTTTCTCATGGTTTATGATCTATTTAGAGTCCAAACTTGATTTAAGACAGAGGCAGAATTCCTGATGAACTGAGGATATACCTACTCCCCCTATGCATATGGAATTTAAATACATACATCTACATACAAGCTCCTTAACATTCCTACCTTTTTTTTTTTTTTTTGGCCTCTATCTCTTCTACAGAATTATCTCCAGCTCAGAGCAGATTTTTAATATATATTTGCCCTCTGATATTCTTTTTGATGCTGCATTAAGCGATCTAATGATGTTCATCACATATTGCTCCACACTTATGGTGCTTTGGATTGTCCTAAGCAGGCACATCACCAATGCGTTTTTTTCTTTTGCTATAAGAGTTCATTTGATAAACGAGGGTAGAACCCAGCAAATCAATTGTAGGACAGTTTTCAGAAAGGTTACGACTTCATTTCAGTTACGAGTTGTACAGGAGCACCACCTTTGATAATTAGACTTCAGGACTCCTGCAGAACACACAACTGCCTGGTAAAATCAGTAAAATCCATAAATCAGAAGCTGAAGAAGTGTGAAACTGTACGTAATGTCTCACATCCATCGCCGTTTTACTATGCTCACTGTTTCACAACACTGAGTAATATTTTTTGAGAATAACGGTTTGTTCTGGACGAGAAATTCCATCAACCTGCTTAGCTACTGGATGCTATTGATGTATCAGAGTTGGAGGCTGGTTTTCCGAAGCCAGGCCCAGGCTGTGGCATGAAATATAAAGCACAAACATAGTGGTTCAAATACTGATAAGTTTGGATAACGTAACCTTTTGGCAGCTCTAGATCACAGCTGCTTTTAAGGTGCCAAAACCTCACTCTAGACAGAGCCAGATATCAAAGACAACTCACAGGCAGCAAAGAGCCAACGGCCAGAATGAAATGAGTGATGTATTTCATAATTTCAGCTCTTGTGATACTTCACACTTAATTTTTTTTTTTTTTTGCTGTACTTTAAGACAGTCTGGAAGAGGTCAGGGTGCAGGGAGGAAATCCAGCGTGGTGAGAACTGCAGAAGGCAGAATCTGTCTCACTTTCTCTTTATTATGAAATCAAAATGGAGCTATGAATCACCACAGCAGACACAAATCATCTGAGGCATCTTAAAAACAGCCGTCTGACTGACTGCTGTAATATCACCTGTCATTCAGCAAAAAGAACTGCAGCACACCCTTCAAAGTTGACAGAAATGTGCCCAAAGCCACATGGAAACCTTTGGCTTCATTAAAACAACATGATTTTATAAGTTCTTCAATCAAAGTGTTGCAAGTCCCTTTTGGGTAGATGCAGTGACCTTTGTCATAGGCAAGGTGGGTGCTGGCACGATGGACAAGACAGGACAGACAGACAGAGATTATGGCAAAAACAACGGCAGATGCACCAGGGAAGGAGCTGCAAATCAGAGCGAGCATCGGTGAGGGTCCTGGGCCACCCATGCAACACTTCATTATCAACTGCTGCCAAGTCTAAGAAGTTCAGATTGGAAAAGAAATGGAAAAGCAGGGATTTATTGACCAGGTGATGCTTCCCAGACTTCTCAGTTCATAAAGCAAGCCAGCCACCACACGAATACCAGCCGGGAGGCTTGCTCTGAATTGCCCAGTAGAAACAGCATTGTGTATAAAGCTCCTCCAACAGATGAATTCCACCCACTGAAAACACACAAGTTATAAGAAAAGCCATGATATTGTCATGCAAGCCTAGTCACCTTTTTTTTTTTTTTAATCCAGTATTTCTTCACCTCTGTAGAGACTTCTATTTGTGAACACAAATGTAGCTTCTACCAGAGGAGAGTTCTCTGTGGGAAGTTTAGATGACCTGTCTCCCTCATTTCAGAAATTCCACTATAAAAGCTAAAAAATTTCACAAAGGTAACTTTTGTTATTTAATTTGTTGGCTTTTTTTTTTTTTCTACAAAGATGCTGATTCACACCTCTCAAAGAAATTCCACTTAAAATAAACATCAAGACAGAATGGTCTCGCTATCACTATTACCTTTTAACGTACCAGTTTTTGTGATGGAAGAAAATTCAATTTCCATTACAACAATAAGAAATAAATGTTCTTCTGTTCACTTAAGGAGGTACCTCTTTGTATAAAAGCAGCGGGTGATGCCAGCAGCTGTGAGACCCAACGAATACGGAAGGCAAATGAGGTTTTAATTGGGGAGACTTAGGATGAGATGCTTATGTGATTTTCAGGCTTGCAAGAAACGCTTAGCCAAGAAATCTCCAGCTGTCTCCTAATTTGTAACTTGAGTCAACTATAAAAGATAAAAATACAGTATGACATGAATTCCTTTTGTATTCAGAAATATTGCTGGCCTGTGTTTGTGGATGAAGATGCTACACAGAGCTCTGCTGTTGATTTCACAGCTTGTTCAGATAATTCAGCTAGAAATAATTTCACGTAAAGGTCTTGTTGGAGGAAGAACATTTCTTTGAGAGTCTAATGAAAGTTACTAAGTAATTTTAGTATCTTATTTCCCTATTTTTTCCTATTAATTATCATCAGTTTATCTTACGTCCCAAACATTTTCCACAATGCACGCCAGCGCCTTTGTTTTAAGACTGTACAAATTCAAAGCTCTGTAAAAGGGAAGACAATTACAGACCATAAGTCGCAGAAACTGCAATAATATCCCACAATAATAGCCATAGGAACACTTAGGGATTGAGCAAAAATTTTAGATTTTCTTTTTTTTGAAATAAACTTCTTCAACAAATCCTTTTTTATTCAAGACATAAAGCTAAAAACCAGCAAAGGAACCCATGAATCCTTATTTTCAAGTATTTTCTTATGCTAAATAAAGTACTGAATGTGTAAGAAAAAACACCCTGTGACAGCATTTTCAAAAAATGAGGTCACTAATTTTTTTTTTTTTAAATTAATTTTGCTACAGGTTACACCCCACATGATCTATACCTAAAATCTGTAAAGAATTTGCCATCTGTTTCCTATTGCATCACACACTGAGTCAAACTTCCACAGACTTGGGCATTTCTTTTGGCAGATGATGCACGAAAGTGTGAAAAAAACCACCAATAAAAATGACCCAGGTCTTTCTGAATTAGATTGTCAACAATTTGATTTACGCTTTTTTCCAAGGATAAGTCATATTTATAATATATGTGCTATGGTATTTGCCATGAACTATTTATTAATATTTTGCTGACTAAGAAAGCTTTCAACAGAGCTATCATCTGAACACCAGCTGAAGACAACATTTCAAAATAGCTTTGAAAACTGAAGACTATAAATTATTTGTAGCAAAAGGAACTTCACATCCTTCTAATCTCTAAATAAGCTTCTGAAGGCAAAGCAGTCCATCAGTCCTACTTTGGAGTCGGCCAAGAGCGGTGCTGGGACCAGAGTACACATTTCACAAAGGCACGGGAGGTATCAGGAAAGCATCGGGCTGTCTTTGTGGTGGTGCTGACCCACCTCTGGCTGCCTGAGCTTCCTTTTGCTCCCAAACATTAGAGAGGGATGTTGAGAACTTGAGTTCGTGCACGTGTGAGGCTCCCTGTGCCATCTCCATGGGTACCTGGGCTGATCTCAGGCCTCTGAGGATGGTATTTGCACCAGGCTCTCTAGGAAATAGTAACTACGATTCCTTTTCTATTTTATTTTCTTTGTAGAATAACCAAAGTATCCATTATTCATGGAATCACAGAATCTCTTTGGTTGGAAGAGACGTTCAAGATTATTCAGTCCAACCCTCGACCTAACACTGCAAGCTCGCCACTAAATCAAGTCCTTAAGCACCAAGTCCACACGCCATTTTTTATATGCCTCCAGGGATGGTGACTCCACCACTGCCCTAGGCAGACTATTCCAATGTTTGACAACCCTTTCAGTGAAAAAATGTTTCCTAATATCCAGCCTAATATATATCCCTTGTAATATTTTAAAAAAACACTACACACACCTTGGCCATTTTCTTTTGGAAAGCTGTATCTCCTTTGCAGTTCCTTTCAGGTCAGAAGAATATCTTTTATCAGCTCTGCTGCCCAGAATTTTCCTCCTTTTCTGAATTTGTGCACTAGTGGTTACACTACCAGAGTGACTACCCAGTTTTGAGAGCAGATGAAATCCCTTCCTTCTGTGGGAGCAGATACCTCCAACCCAGCCTTCAACTTTCCCTTCCAACAGCACAGAGGTGACCCCATATCCATCATCAATAAAACACGACAGTACCTTTCAGTGGCACCCACAGGTACCTGATGAGGCTCAGAGCCCAATAAAAACTGCTCCACCCTATCTTCCTAAATCACTTTCCTTATCCTGTCAAAAAAAAAAAAAAAAGCCCATTAATAATTTATATTTTAATTGTGGCTCCCAGATATTTTCAGCCCTAACTAGGCCCTCAGCACTATCCAGAGGAAATTGATTCTTGTTTCTGGGGTATCTGTTGGTTTAATTCTCTCTTTTGCTCCTCATCTGCCTGTTTCTTCTCCCACTGCTTCCGTAGCTGTTCTAGTCTGTGTCAGTGCTGGGCAGACCCACAGTATCTGATAGTTAGAGTTATCTGGGAATTCAGTCAGTTTTCCCCCTTTATTATTCCTTGTGACTATTTGCCTTTGTAAGAGTAAGAAACCTCAGCGTGAAGGGCATGGTTGTTATGTTTCTTGCTGTGTAACTACACCAGAAACACAAACAAACTTTGCTTTTCAGGGTGACTGAGTCACCCTGAATGCTCCATGCCTTCAATGGAGGCCCCTTTCAACAGCCTGGACCTCGCAGAGCCTCTTGTCGCCAGCAAAGAAGGAATTTATAGCATCTTACCTGTAATCAGCTGGAGTCCACGGCTGAGAAACGCTGTCTTGATGTGTCAGCTCTGCTTGTGTCAGTCAAAACCCATTAAGCTCCCCTGTCACTTAGCATGGGATTGAATTCAGCTCTCGTAACTCCCGTGCAGCTGGTTCCGTCACCCGCGCAAGCTTTTGGTGGCAGATAATGATATTCTCAGACATTTAATTTCAACCCTTATAAAACTGCTTAACTGAACGTAGCATGCTCAGTTCTCAACGTATCTAAATGAGCATTTGTTTCAAACTCAGAAGGATTCAATTCTCCTGACCTAGAGATAATTCCCATCCACACTGCCTCAGCACCCAGTGGGCCTGTGAGGGCTGGGTGCACAGAGGTCTCTTATCCAGCCACCGATGTTCCTGCTCCACAGACAAGTGCTGCAGAAGACCATGCAGGCAGCATGAGACACTTAGATGGGACATCATAGAATGGTTTGAGTTGGAAGGGATGTTTCAAGGTCATCTAGTCCAACTTCCCTGCAGGGAGAAGGGACAGCTGCAACTAAAGCAGGTTGCTCAGAGCCCCGGCCAGCCTCCTCTGGAATGGTTCCAGGGATGGGGCAGCGACCACCTCTCTGGGCAACCTGGGCCACAGTCTCACCACTCTCACTGTAAAAAATGTCTTCCTTAGATCCAGCCTCAATCTCCCCTCTTCTAGTTTAAAACCACCCCATCCTGTCCTCTCCCAACAGGCCCTGCTCAAAAGTCTGTCCCCATCTTTCTGACAGGCCCCTTGAAGCACTGAAAGGCCTCAAGAGGGTCTCCCCAGAGCCTTCTCTTCTTCAGCCTTCTCTTCACTCAGCCTGTTTTCAGGTGCTCCAGCTCTCAGATCATTTAAGTGGCTCTTACTAAGCGGGGGGCTCAGCTGCGCAGAGGGTCTCATGGGGAGGTGAACACTCCCAAGGCAGAGCCACATTCTGATACACACCGGGTGGGAAAGGCGGGAGAGTGTGAATCCCTCCTATAATGCACTGTTTATATATTTACACATTTTTTTCACAGGTTCTTCATTTTTCCATCGCGGCACGGGCTGCTGCGTGATTGATGAGGCTCGGGAGGGTATTACAACCACTTGGGGAGCAAGCTGTGCCTTCATTTTATACTTTAATAGCTTAAATGCAAAAGGTCCATAAGCAGATTTGGATTTTTTTAAAACCCCCAGCACCTCAGCAACATCCAACCAAAACAGCTGAATCAACAGCACAAAAACCAGGACAGCAGAATATACAGACAGACACGCTCATTGCTCACAGTGTAAGACTGGCATGGAAGGGGTTGTCCTACAACTCAGCCAGTGCCTAAGGTCAGGAGCATAACTGATTCCTTTAACTACAAACACTCTAGAATTATTTTCATATCTATCTAAAATAACAATTTATATATCTCTATACACCTGCCCATACACGCTGTCAAAGATTTGTTCTCAGAAAGGCTCTCATTAGTATGTAGAAATAGATTCTTTCTACCTTTATTGTCAGTCTTAAAACTGATCAAGGGAGGACACAAAAAAAATCCAAATTTTATTTTGAAGTAAAAAGGTTTCGAAGTTGGTGTACAAAAGATATAAAAATCCCTAATTAAAACCCCAGAGACCCCAGACATCTCTAAAAAGCACTTACCTTCTCAGAAGGTATCTCTTTGTTCCCAATATATCTGTGCTCATAAACTGAAAACGGGTGAACACGCTTTTGGCTGTATAAATTCTTGTCTGATATCCCACACAACATGGAAGATACATCTCGTTACAAAGGTATTTCTTTTGAAATGTATGAAATATTTCCTGGCTTTTGAAAGAGAAATCTTAAATCTTATTTACAAACATAAATATCTCCCAGATACTTAGTGGTGGTAAAATACATCAATATTTTTCCCATCTGTTTACTTCACTTTCTTTGAAACTCAATTAGTTGCAAATTCAATAAATAAAGTTACAGGTAAGAAAAGCAAAGAATAAAGGGAACAGCTTTAAACAAAGGAAAAAGGCAAAGCCTCTTATTTTCTGTGGAGATACTAATCTCCCTCTACATCACAAGGACTTTTGAACTACATTTCTATGGATGCTGGTGGGAAGTCAGTTTATTTCTCCTGGGTATTAAAGAGAACAATTTATCTTTCAGAAAAAAAATAAAATATGAGTGCATATGCAAATATCTTTTCCAAAGAACATTACATTAAAATTCATATTTGTAAATAAGGTAAATGTTGTGTAGCAGGCAGTCAACAGCATTTGTCTAAGCAAAATGTAGAATAACATGTTCCAAATGATCATGACATTAATTCCATTTTGCCTTTGCTAGGATGGTAGCACAATGAAATGAGGTACTTTTCTCAAATATGTGTATTTTACTATTATTACATCTACTGGCACTTCAAGCTATACCAATTTCATCTTCTGTTTGTTTCTTCAGAATTTTAGAGAGAAGATTTAATGAGTTTATTTATGCAAAATCCTGCTAGTTTCCCTTTCACTAGATTCCTTCAAAGGCCGCAGATATTGGCTTAAATAGAAAGATAAAATATGATTTAATTCAGACATTTGTCTATCATTTTATAACATTATTTTGGGGGGCTTGTTCACATAGAAATTCTGCACTTGGCAACTCATCTCCATCCTTGGAGGTTTGCAAGATCCGAGCAGGCAAGGGCAGAGATGATCTAGTAACCGCTCAAGCAGCAGGATGGGGTAGTTGACTCAGAGGTCCTTTTCAATCAGCATTTCCATAATCTATTTTAAATTAGATAATTGCAATGTGTTTACCACTAAATTCCAAAAAAACCTAGACTTTGTGATGTAAAGGTTAGAATGGCATTTTTTTAGCTGCATCATGGAAAACAAGATCAGGAACCTACTGACCACAATTCTGGGAATTCTGAGAGGGTTTCTGTAGTTAGATTTCAGCAACAGCACTTCGGCTTAGAGCTCATGTCCATGAAGAAACACTTGGTGTGTTACTGAGCTCTGATCGTTTCTCAGCGACTGGCACGGGATGTCCCATGCCTAAACTGGGGAGCTGTGTTGCACACAAACTGGTCTTCAGATGGGAGCAGGAGGTTTTGCTTACAGAAAATTGTTTTCATAAAATCACAGAATGGCTTGGGTGGGAAGGGACCTTTCAAGGTCATCTGGTCCAATCCCCCTTCAGGGGCATCCGCACCTAGAGCAGGTTGCTCAAAGCCCCATCCAACCTCCCCTGGAATGGTTCCAGGGATGGGACAGCGACCACCTCTCTGGGCAACCCAGGCCAGTCTCTCACCAACCTCAGTTAAAAAAAAAAAAATATTTTCCTCTTCTGTTTAGACTAGAAAATTATTATCAAAAAACTTACACAATCACAGAGTTAAGGCTACTTAATGGTTTCCCTCATTTACTTTCCTAACTGCAGACTGGCTACATTTATACTTTTGGACTTGAAAAAAAAAAAAAAAAAGGTCAAGTTAAGATACGTGTTGACTATGTAATATTATTTCAGCATTCCCCTTGATAATATCTGCTGGAACTGTTTGTTCAGAGAGAAGCCATAATAAATATACAGGAACAGGTCTGAGGTGAATATGCAATTGCTGATATACGTGAGGCAGAATTTTAAACACTGGTACAGGTGGGGGCTGGAGTCCTTGCAGTATTTGCTGTAGCTACGTTGGAGTTCTACGCATAGGACTCCATAAAGGATACCTGAGAGCAACGTCTTGTCTTGAAGGAAGCAAAGACGGTGAGATTGGGTACAAACAGCAGCTCAAGTTCACAACAGATCTGTCAAAATGAATTCAAAAGTCCAGAGACTGAGAAAACTAATGCTGAAAGCAAGGGACAAACTTGATTAAATGCTGAAAATCCATCCAGTCCTCCATGTCTAATTATATAGTTATGAATTTTTCATATTTATACACAACATTCAAGTTTCTCAAGTATAAATTTAAGATAAGCCCTGAATTCTCGTTCTTTTAGTTTTTCGTATAGCACTGAAAATTAAAATTTTTAACAATAAATAATACAAAAGTTCAGTTTTTAACTTCCGTTTCCAGTTGAGATAATATCCTTTTAGTAAATCATTGTTTTTGCCACCAGAAGAGTCCGTAACTTTTACACCACTCAAGAAGTGAGAGAGTTTCCAGGATTATTAAGGGCTTTCGCTCAGCTAAGTTTACGAATTGTCCAGAACTTCCTGTTATTTTACACGAAATTTAAATTGAGCCATGCACTGTTTAAGATGCTCAAAATCCAATTTTACACTTGTCTTAATCACTGCAAATCAGTTCATCGCACGTACAAACTGCCATCTGCTCATCCATTTATCAAATTGCCAAACATCAACTCGTTTTGCTCCTCATGTACAGACACAGAGCGCTATGCGCGTAAGAGATTCACCCGTAACTCCATCAGCATGCAATCCTTTTCCATCTAAACCAAACACTGTGGGCGTACTGCACTGGTGTGGCCAGCAGGACTTGGGCGGGATCCATTCCCCTGGACTGGGCACCGGGGAGGTCATCCCTCGAATCTTGGGTTCAGTTTTGGGCCACTCACTCACAGAAGGACCCTGAGAGGCTGGAGTGTGGCCAGAGAAGG
>VWZK01015710.1:601-16920 GCA_013396935.1 Baryphthengus martii
AAAAAAGGATGTTACTGAACTGGTAACTGACCACAGAACATAGCGTGACTCGCTGTCACCAGTTATGAGGCTGCAAACGCTTCTTGGCAAAGCCTGGAAAACACACATAAGTGTCAGCAAATTTGTCCTGTTTGTCCCTGTCTCCTCGTTGGCCAGAATCACTTCTAGCACACATGTTAGTTTCCCAGCAAGGTTATCGAGTAGTCCTGTAAGACAGTTGAAAAACTTACTGACTGAAGCAGCATAAAGCTTTTCTCAGGGAAACCAAGGTGTTTTCTTCTGAACATTTGAACTCTGTTACAAATGGCTTCTTCCCTCTCTTTTTGGACAACATCGTTTTTCACAGGATCATTTCACAGTAAGTGCACAGAACCAAAAGATTATGCTTTTTGGAAGAAAAAATAAACACAGGGAAGTAAGCTTGGCAGGTGTAGAATAAGCTACGGAACAGATTTTATCTTAGTTTCGGTATTGGTGTGAAAACGTTTCCTCTAAAAACTACAGAAAAAGAGATGGCACATTCTTCATGACAACTCTTGAGTCCATGCTACAAGGCCTCAGGAAAAATTTGGACCCGCATCAAAGTCAGACCTCGACCTTGCAGACTGCTGAGGATTCTTTCCATCTGCCTTGCCCTTCCACGGCAGGAGAGAGGGCGACTGCGGTGAAATGGTGGTGGCCGGCATTCTGCTGAGAGAGGGGAAAAAACGCTCAGCTGAAAACTGGGCAGGAACCTGAAGCTTCCTTTATATTAAAGGTTTGCAAAGACTACAAGTGAGCGGAGGAAAGAGCAGTTTGCACTCTTTGGTACAGATATTGGTACGCGCTGCTAGAGCTTCAGCCATTTATAGACAACTTTTGCCTTTTTTGTGACTCCCTGGCACTTGAGCTTCCCTAGAACTCTTGTTCCGAGACACGCACAGCTGACAGGCACAGACAGCCAGGCTGTTTTCTCATGACCCGAAAGACGCCTGCAAACTCCCAGCCGTTCCGATGAGGAGCCGCTGAGCTCCCCTGTGAGCAGGGCCGCATGACAAGATCGGTTCCACCTACATCCATTTCAGGGAATGCACATTCTGAAGCTTTGAAGCAAAAACCGCATCTTGATGCTTTGCCACAGTGGAAGCCATCCATAACTGGAACGGCACAAAAACACGGTCAGGCAAATGGCAAACCCGCAGCAGAAATATTTAGACCAGGAACAAGGGAGAAAAATAAACCAGTTTCACCACGTAAAGAAGAAAGCAGCACACAGAGAAACGTGTCCACAGTCAGCACCCAGGGGTTCTTTCCCCCAGGGGCTGCAAACACATCCAGGGGAACAGAAGTGGCAAGAAAGGTTTATTTGCTAATGCACAGAAGAAATCCCAGCAGAGTGTTGGCCACAAGGCTCGCTGCCCGAACGCACTTGGCCAGAGGAAAGAGAAAATCAGAAGGACAGAGGGATGTAGAGAAAAGGTGGGGGACAGGGAGCCTGAAAATGGGACACTGGGACAAAGAAAGCCTCGTCCCACTCTCAGCCTACCCCACCCTTGTGGCTTCTACCCCACCACCAGCCTCCCACACCCCTTCAGCCTCCCACCCTCTTTCCCACTTTGCCCCCTACTCCTTCTGCCTCTCAGCCATTTTTGCCCCCAACACACTCATTACCTCTTGTTTTCCTCTCCCTTTTTGTCCTTCTGATCCCCTTCTCCCCTTTGCTCTAACATCCCCTGTTGATCTCCCACCCTCTTATTGTTTCCCACTCCCTCTCTTGGTCTCTATGCTCCCTTGTCCTCTGACACTTTATGGGCCTCCTCCATCCCCCCATTCTGGTTACGGATTGCTTCTGCTGTGGCGAAGCATCAAGATGTGGCTTTTGCTTTTAAGCTTCAGAAGGTGCATTACCTGAAATTGGTGTAGGTGGAACTGATCTGGTCATGCACCTCTGTTGCCAGCCTCAAAACAGAACTAATGACACAGTAACAACAAACAAACCAGCATATTCAAGCCAGCTGGACTTACAGGAAAGGAAAGTAAAGAAATGATGCAGCTTGAAATGAACAACAAACGGAAGGGACCTCAACTCAGAAGGCTTGATCTGACCCCCTGCGACATACGGAAAAATAAGATCAGCAGCCTAAGCATTTAGACTTTGTCAAGATTGATCAAGGATAGTAGATGACACCATTGAATTGACTTCTTGTTCCTGAAACAACTATCTAGCTGACCATTGTGGGTCAGACAAATACAGTAGAAATTAAAAATCAATTGTACACATAAAGTGCACATTATTGATGACTAGGAATGAAAAGGCCTCGATCTTTGGAGAACATTTCCATGATTGAATGACTTCTGTGGTGTTTGACCCTGAGCTAGGAAAACATAATATTCATAATTCAACTTTGGGGGATATTTTGCAGCAAACCTACCACTGTGAAAAGCCAATGAGGTAGTTTCTTAGACCTGGAAGAAAAGCAAGTACTCTCTTCTTATGTCATTATGTATTTTGTTACTGAACACTGAATGTCAGGATGACAGTTTGTGTAAATAGGCACATCTGCAACATGTCTGGTCTAAATTAAAGAGCCATTGGTGCTCAAATTCATTTTCCCTAACAACTTGTCAAGTTGTCATTTGACCAAAATGCCATTTAAAATGAGATAATGCATCCTGGAACATTATATGCACATCATCAAATGTTCATCTTAACATTTATCTTTTACAGAACAAGCAGATCCCCAGCCACTGTAGTTCAGCCTTACCAAAAACTTAAGATTTTCAAACAAAGCTTCAGCATCTTTGCAGGAGGTGGCGTATGGGATCTGTGGAGCGCTTCAATGAACTTAAGAGCTTTTCTCACCAATAGCATAAAAATGTTTAGAAACCTACTTTAAGTACTCAATGGAAGAAATGTATGTTTAGAAACCTGCTTTAAGTGCTTAATAGAAATGGCTGGCTGTAGACTGATAGCTTGCTAAAATCACGGAATTGTCATGGTTGGAAAAGACCTCTAGGATCACCGCATCCAACCAACCCAAAAAAAAAAAAAAAAATCAAATACTTCCAGGCGAGCTAACATTTAACTATGAAATCGGACATGACCTATTGACTGATCCTCTGCACGAAAATTAAAAGATAACGATTAGTTTTTTAGAGTTCGCAGCAGATGAAGTTCATTTATCCTATGCAGGATACTCAGATCAGTGATACACTTTTGCAGGGTGCTGAGCAGAATCATCTATAAGAGTTTTATAGTGCTAGCTAGAAAACTTCTTATTCATATTGATTCTAGTGGTGGAGTTACACATTAATACCAGGCATACCTGACAAGGCCATGTCCTGGGCCACTGCGCTCCTAATGCTGGCTCCAGGACAGTCTTTGTACATGAAGCAAGCTTTTCTTTTATTCTGCTTGTCTGAGTCTGAGATTATTCTTAAAACTTGAAAGGTGTTGGAGAGGCGAAAGGTAAAATAATCTGAAGGAAGTTAGAGCTGCAGATCTTTCATTTCTAGATTTATTTTTTTTAAATTACATTCTTTCACTGGTCATAACTCAATTATGCTTGGAGCGGTGGCAGATGGAACAACAGATTGATTTTCTCCTCTCTCCATCCCTGGCAAATATAAATTCAGTGTGCGAAGCTTGCACTCCATCACTTGCTCCTGTAGCAAAGTGAACTGCTTATAATATGAAATTTACTCACACAGATGGAAGATGGCAGGGGTTGTAACTTTTTATCGGATGCTGCAGATCTTTAATTTTACACATTTTTATAAAGAAAGGTATGTTTTATATTTAATTTGCCATTTCTTTTTTTATTTGTTTATCTTTAAAAATGTCTAACTTGCCTATTTGTATACCAATTTGCAAGAGTATTTTCATGTTTAGTAGGCTGCCTTAATGTAAAGTTTCCTCTGTAGTCATCAGTATTGCAGCCATAAGACTGTAGCTTCCATTTGATTTCTTAACATTCCTGTTTCACAGGGTGAAAATTAAGCCCATCTGAACAGAAAGCACTGTGCTGAAACTTTATCCTATTGAAAAAAAAACAAAAAACAGATTATGTCTTTTAACTGAATTCTATAGAATTGTACTGTACATACAATGAAAAAGTAGATCTAGAGACATACCAGTTATCCCTACACATAAAAAACAGAAATATTTTTGTTATCATATAGAGTAATGAACACTGAAAAGGAATTTAAAATCTTGTCCCCAGTGTAAGATCCTGTAACCGAGAAAGAAATAAACATAGGAAAGAAAAGCAATACATGCAATTAGACATATATTACCAGTTTATCTGTACTCAGATGATACTCGTCTAGGAAAATTATGGTAGAAAATTTTTCCATAAATCACTTATTTTTCACAGAATCGGGGCCAAAGATAGCAATGCTTGACACTTAGGCACTCTATTCTGTATTTCAAAAGCAGGTATCATTGATTAGAGGAAAATGGAGCAATTATGGTGACTCTATTTATTTGTTTATCGTTGATATCTGAAAACAAAAAGCAATTCTCTGTGCCAAATTATATGCCTAAACATATTTTTTCATTTAACAATGCAACTTTAGTGAGATGTTCTATTCTCTCTTGAGTTCCTTTGTCTAACCAATTTTCACTGCAAAACAGTAATTGGACATTACCCTAATTTTATCTGCTATGTGGGGCTTGTACATCGAAAAATGAGGACCAGGAAAAATTTATCCACCTTCATAAGCGTCCTAAATATAACTGTACCGCTCTCACACTGCCATTGGACGATGGGTTAAACGGACCATATGATGCTCTTAAAATCCTACTACAAGTCAGGCACTTTTTTTTCTACTGAATTGATGTAGACTGAGGGTGCTTAATGCCTCAAAGTGATGTGCTTATCAGGATGTCTTTTACTGATAAATTAGATACAGGTGGGTGATACAATTTTCTATCTTGTAGATGAGAGATAATAATACTTAGATTATCAATGAGCAGTGGGTAACGTTGCTTTGGTTACAATGTGAGATACGATAGTTTTTCCCAGTGTAATTTTTTTTGCAATGCATTAGGGGAAGACTGCAGCGTTTACAATATTTGATATCTTTTTCTCTCATACATTTTAGTGTTAATATGGCAGAATAACCATGGGAGACTGGAATTTCCTTGGAGGCATTTTAGAGGAGGTCCACATTCATTCCACTATTATTGGAAAGATTTGGCTAACGATCCTCTTCATATTTCGAATGCTAGTCCTTGGAGTGGCAACTGAGGATGTTTGGAATGATGAGCAATCAGAATTTATATGCAATACTGAGCAACCTGGCTGCAGAAATGTATGCTATGATGAGGCCTTTCCCATCTCTCTCATAAGATACTGGGTCTTGCAAGTTATATTTGTGTCTTCCCCTTCCTTGGTGTATATGGGTCACGCCTTATACAGACTAAGAGCTTTGGAAAAAGAGAGGCAAAAAAAGAAAGCTCAGGTAAGAGTGGAACTTGAAAGTACTGAATTAGAAATGACTGAAAATCGGAAAAGGCTGGAGAGAGAACTCCGGCAGCTGGATCAAAGAAAACTAAACAAAGCACCCCTGAGAGGCTCTTTACTCTGCACTTACGTGATACACATTGTCACAAGATCTGCAGTGGAAGTTGGTTTTATGATTGGGCAGTATCTTCTTTATGGCTTTCATCTAGATCCCCTTTATAAATGTCAGAGAGATCCATGTCCAAACACGGTTGACTGCTTTGTATCTAGACCAACAGAAAAGACAGTGTTCATATTATTCATGCAATCAATAGCAACTGTATCATTGCTTTTAAACATCCTAGAAATTACCCATCTAGGATTACGAAAAATCAAAATGGGACTCTGCGGGCAGAATAAAAACAAGAATGACCACAACAATTCCTGTGTAAACAAATCTAAGAAATACTCTGTGATACCGCAATCTTCTTTGGGAATACCCACCACCCCTCAAAAAACTCTTCCTTCTGCACTTAGCAGTTATACCTTTTTAATAGAAAAGCAAACCGGCGCTACTGTCTATCCAGTTCTAAATTCTCCTCCTATGTTTCAGTCTGTGCAAAATAACCGTACAGAAAGCAGCAGCTATTACACCCATCGCAATCAGGAAAATAAGTCGTCAAAGGAAAGGTCAGCTATACATTCTTTAGACAATCAGACTCAAAATACTAGCACAAATAATAATGAAGGTTTGCTTGGCGAACTTGGGACTGAAGCGCATGACATGCAAAAAGAAGCTGAAAAGAAACATTTCCTTATCGTTACTCAGAATTCAGACATAGCTCCGAGCACGTGCTTGAGAAGCTATGCTGAAATGCCATCTCAAACTTCACTGCAACGTGATACAACTTTTCCTCTTACCAGTTTCAAAAGACAACACGGAATCGGTTCATCTTGGAACTGCCCTGTAATGGCTGAGAGTACAGGAGCTTCAACAAATTCTCTTCCAAAGAACAGCAGCAGGAAACAAAGCAGTTTCAGTATGAACAAAGCTCAACATCCTTACAATGCTGACATAAAAGATCTTAGCGGACCAGACACTCCTGACTCTACAGGGGAGGTGAGCTCAGAATCTAAACAAACTATAAACTGCGATAGTCCTAAGCCTTTCTCTCTGTGCAGGCGACAGTCACTGGCAAGTAATGCCAGCAGCAGGCGTGCCCCTACTGATCTTCAAATATAGTGTGAGTTAACCCATCAATGGCTCTTGTCAATGCTGGGATAATTACTGAAAATTGCAACATAAGCAAGACCTACGTATAAGAGTAGCTAAGTTGTTCAACTTTAACCATCTGTTTCACATAGATAGAAAGGTTGCGTAGCCCTTTGATTATTAGCTACGTAACTTTCAAACAGTTTCTACTTTCTTTGCAATGAAAGGCTGGCTTAGACCTCAGCATATAAACTTCTACAGTACTCTTCCAGCTATAAAGGAAAACGTACATTGTGTAAGTCCACATGTTAGGAAAAGTCAGGCATAAAATCACTGCTGATACTATTTAAACTGAATAAAAGTAGAAGACAAAATATTCAGTCTAACAACATACTTTATGAAGACCGGTAAATTAAATTAGTCTAAAGATGACACTGGTGCTCTCAGGAGAAATAAATTATTGGTAAATATGTTTCTGCTTAATCTCTCTGAGAATTCAGACAGACATTTGATACCTCTCTGAAAGCAGGATGTCAAACATACTCCGCTGTTTGAACTGTGTTAAACACAAAAAGAACAAAACATTTGATACATGTATCACTAATTCTTTGATTCCACAGTACACCGTTTTTTTCAGCGTACCACCACTGACTTCCTCAGCAGAAAAATCAGAGTGAATTTCATACCATATATTATTACTGTTAAATACACTATTGCATTAAAGCATCATGCATTACAAATGAGTTACGAGTTTTAATTTTGAGATTTTGCATAACACTAATAAGGCAGCAATAGTTATTATTTTCAATTGGAAAACAATCTACTAAAATTTATTAATCAGAAATTTTGGATTTCATAAGCCAGAAGGCTTACTTTGGTGGGAAAAAAAAAAAAAAGAGAAAAAGAAAAAGAACAAGAACATAGTACCTCCCTACTTTCAGTTGCAATGCCAAAAAAAAAAAGGTTTATCAAACTGTAAAACTACTCCTTTTCTGGATGCCATGAGGTCCATCTGTCCCCCAAATTCTAATAAATTTTTAAATCACAAGATGCTTATAATTGTTTAGAAGGAGCATTTCTGTTTATACTTTTTATGGGGGTAATAAAACAAATAAACGACATTCATCCACTTCCTACTCCAGTCCATATACTGTAAGGCAAGTTCCATGAAACATCTTGACACAATAAAGGAGGGAAAGATGAACAAAATGTTATGTTACATTTGTAAACAAGACTTCTGTGAATGAAATACATTTACTTGAGTTGCACAGTACTGACAGGCTGTAAATAGTTGGTGATGTGGTCACATCTGGGATGCATTAGTGTACACGTGTATTTTTTACTAGTGGATTTGACTTACTGTAAGTGTACTGGGAAAATAATTTGTGAGATGTAGCATCATGTTACAGCATCATTAAATTCTTAGCATGAATTGTCATTATGCTTACAAGCCAGTCATGTTCCAGATTGGCCGAAAGCTGTACAGTATTAGGAAAAAAGTAGCCAGAAAACAAAAAAGGCTCCTTTGCTCGCAGCAGCAGCATCATCAGTATGGCCCTGTCCACATAAGAAATACACATAAGTACTATTAAAACTATTAACTGCAGATTTCTCTCCAGAAGCTCTTCTTCTCACTTCTAGTATCGTTCTGCGTGTATACATAAATGAAGTCCTATGTAATTCTACTTACACTGTAAAATTTATCATTGCGTTATAATACAAGGGAACGTATATAAACGTATAGCATGATATAGCTGAGTTACCACCGCTACTGTGGCTTTCATTCTTGCATTTCTTGATGCATAAGTTTCTGTGGGTGATAACTGTGCTGATGCATGTTTCGCATTTAATGTCTCTGTAATAAAAAGCTGAGTATTTGATGCACTCTGCTCCCACTGTCTAAATAAATAATCAGGATTTAGATGCTCACGTATAGGATATGACATTTGCATTTCTTTTTTTGGTTTAAAACAAGATACAAAAGTGGGTTTTTTTCTCTGCTCTTAGAGGATTTTTCCTAACTTTTTTTTGTGTGGACATGACATCAATCATTCTATTTCACCACAGCCCCCTACCAACAGAAAAGTGTAACTTAATTCCGGTGCAAATTGATGACATTGCAGAAGTGCGTGCAGAAGTATGAAAAGACCCTAACATGGCAGGTGCAACATTATTTGATTCGGTTTTTTAAAAAGTTATTTTTATAATAAACAGATTTTATCATCTGTAGACACCACAGCATTTCACAAAAAATAAACTGCTTCCGTTTTTTAAAACAGGCTGAGGCAAAAGACATTCTTTTCGATGCGAAGATTTCGCTGCATGTAACTCTTTGGAGCCCCGTGGGCAGGCAACTATGCAGCTGCAGCTTGCTGCAACTTTCTCCTGTGACTTTTCAGCCAGTTCCAGTTACTACTCAAGGCCCAAGCACGACAGGTAACTGACCTGGCCGAAAGCCGCGACACCTGGCGCAGCGGCACCTGACCGCTCGGAGACGCAGGGAACACCAGACTCGTCTTGCTCCTACAGCCCCGCTCACCCCCGAACGTGCTCCATAGCCCGTGGTCCGGATGATTCTCGCTGACGCCGCGCACCTTCTCACCGGGGAGCCCGNGTAGAAGAGCAGGGCGCAGGCGCAGGGCCGGTGCAGGCGCGGTGAGGGTCCGATGGCGCATTACAAGGTAGGAGGGAGGGAGCAGGCGTCGCGGGGTTGATGCGGCTTTGCCGCGCCGATCGGCGGACTGGCCGCCGGCGCGGACCGTCGTGCCACATCCGCGGCGGAGAGGGGTGGCCTAGTCTAACTGGCCGTCTTCGTAGCTGAGGGGGGGGGTGCCGCCGATCTGACCGTGTGGGCGTCCTCCCCTCAGGCCGCGGACTCCAAGCGGGAGCAGTTCCGCCGGTACCTGGAGAAGTCAGGGTTGCTGGACACGCTCACTAAGGGTAAGTCTCCCGCCCGCGTCGTGCCGTCGGCGGGGTCCGTAGGCGGCTCTTGGGGCGTTTCTGTAGGTGGAGGCCGCTCCGCTCGGGGCGTCCTGCTCCCTCGGAGTAACTGCCGCCCTTACACGGATGTGGTGTGGCCGTCCCTCGGGCCGCCTCGGCGCACTCCACCGGCTGCCCACCTCGCCTCGGCGAGCCCGTTGCTCCTTTTCCTTGTCTGCGTGGCGGCCGGTAGCAGAACTCCTCCAGAAAACTTGATATGACAGTCGAAATCGAGTCTGAGCTGGGCAGCGAGGCAGTGCGTGCTGGAGGAGGGCAGAGGACCTCTTTGGAAACGTGTCCTGTGCACTGCAATGTGTTAACTAACCCTCTTCTGGCATTTTGCACGCTCGTTGTGTGTGGTTTGATTTAGAGAAGCGTCAGCAATCGTAGACACATGTAAGGAACGGGAATTCTGTTTCTTTCCCTTTACATACTGTGTTGGAGACTTCTTTTACTCAGCTGAAGTGCTCATGGAAACAGCTGAATTTCTTGAGGGCTGTTATTCCGCCTGAACTCTCCAGATAAAGTAGATCTTGAGACTAAGTAAAAGCAGATGTGCTCTTAAAAGCACCCTGGTTAAAAAGACTCTTTCTTGTATGGAGCTTGGTAGTTCTCTGAAAACTAATGAACCTATAAGTTCTATGAGAGTAACTGTATCAGACTGGGAAAAATGATTATGCTAAACTTGGTGTATACTTTGACTTTTGCTAGGGCTTGACATCTTTTAAATCTTTCTGAAGTCTTTTTGAGAGCCTTCTAATAGTATGTAAAGAAAATCTGTTAATATTCCTGCTTGAAAAATATGCTGTTTAAAGGGGGAGCAGCATATCTAGGATGCCAAGTGAATGGGTACTACTTGATTTCTTTCTATCACGATACTAGGCATCCTATGGGATGGCAAAATGTGTTTTTCAAGCAATGTGGTGTCATAATTTTGTTTCTAATTTAGGTGCTTAGCTTAAACCCATTTTGACTGTGCAGTTTGGACATCTGAAACTGGGAGAAGGGCATTTATGAAAGCAGATATCTTCCATAGCCTTGTGTGTGCTCCTGTGGGGAGTGATTACGTTTGGGAACTTTTTGAGTACTCACGTGACTGACTTCTGCGGATATGAATTGGTCTGTGTATGGCTAGTTTCGTTTCAGCTGTCAGGGTGCTGTTGCTTGTGCCTGACCCCTCTGGCACTCTGTTGGCTGCTAGACCCACGTCCATAAAGATTATCAGTGTCCCCTACTCTGACAGCAGCCATCTAATTTTGTAAGTGTGGATGTTTGATGGAGGCTTGCTTTTATGCTGATGTTGTTCTGCAGTT
This sequence comes from Baryphthengus martii, assembly GCA_013396935.1. NCBI lineage: Eukaryota > Metazoa > Chordata > Aves > Coraciiformes > Momotidae > Baryphthengus > Baryphthengus martii. The sequence goes on from VWZK01015710.1 coordinate 11,533, forward strand.
TAAAGATGTAGCTTAACTGGAAGTAATGGTTTATGAAGGGAGAGTCTCAAAACAGAATTTCAGATTTGCACATGAAAGCTAATACTAGGGTTGTGTGTGGAATATGTATGAATTGTCTAGGCTGTTTTGTGTTCTGTGCTAGAATAACCAAAGACAATGTTTAGGAGTTGAAGAAAACTTATGTCTAGCTGTTACTGGGTGGGATGCTTTGTTCCCTCCTGTACAGCAGACATTATTTACATCAAAGCATATAGTTGAAAATCTTGTTAAACAGAAGAATGGGCTATAAATGTGGCTTGCTGCTTGTATGCCTTCTGACCGTTGGTACATGGAACTTCTTGCAAATGTTGAATATTTTCTATTTGCAGTGTTGGTAGCCTTATATGAAGAACCTGAGAAACCAAGTAGTGCACTGGAGTATCCTTTTTCTCTTCTGTGAATTGTTTGTAGAGACTTTACATGTAACAGCGATAGTACTTCTGACTCCTAGATAAATCGGAGAGGCTTGTTTAGAAGATTTAAATTTAGAACATGGCTTTTATGGATGCATTTTAGCTAATAATTACATTCATACAAACTGATGGAAAGTCGGACAAGATGCAAGAGAACTCTGCGTATCAGTGTGCCAGTGGTTCTGAAGTTAAGTTACAGGCCATTACAGAATGTCGTAGACCAACATCATTAGATTTGAGGACTTAAGTTATCTGTGTGACTTCTTTGTACTTTTCCTCTCCTCAGTTGTTTTAAAAAAAAAAATTAAAAAAAATCATGTCTTTCGTGTCTTGATGGTTTTAAACAGCCTTCCTTAAACGTCTGTATTTAAGAGAGGAAAAGGACGGTGTAGTAAAACATGAGAATTTTGACCTGTGTGTACTGATGTCTTGTGTTTTTGTTTTATTGTGTCATTTTTTTAAGGAATATACAAATGGACGTGAAAAGCTCTGGTTTGTAACTTCATCCTGTAGAATGAAAAGCACTGTGGTAACTGTGGGTGGTTTAATGCAATTTCAGTCACGTGTGTTACAGCGCTACTTTCATCCTAAGTATTAAAACTACAACATCGTTATGCTATCCAACTGAAGAAATACTTAACACCTAAAAATCAGCTTTCTGAAGCATCACCTGGGAGCTTCAGCTCCTGAGAATCCAGAAATAGAGGCACTTCGCTTGGAAGTGGCAGAGATGAAAGAAAGATATGAAGCTGTGTCGGAAGAAAATAAAAAACTGAAAAACAAGGTAAAAGTCTAGTGTTCCTCAGTAGTTCCCTATTGCCCAACAGGAAAAACACTTTAATACTTAAAATACAGCTAACTGTGTTCCATTAGAGTACCTGATAAATGCTGTTGCATTGTTTGGCCTTGTGGCTGAGGATTGCTGATAGAATTCATTGTAGTAAGGATGTTTTTTTTTTTTTCTGATGATACACTACTTATATTCTATAACATAGAATAGTACTCCTAAACTAGGGATTTTATTTACTTAATGAAAGTATATGTTATCGAGGCTACTGCCATATCTTCATTCAGGTCAGTCTGGATGTGTTTAAGTTGTCTGATATTAGGTAGCTCATTCTTCCCTGAGAATTTTGAAAAGGAAAAATGATATATCTGTTATAAGGGCTTTCAAAAGGTAGACTGAAGGAGGAGTATTGTATATCAGCCTGTGTCACCTGGTGCAGATTTGCATGTGGCAGGATGTTATCAGTGGAGGCACTCATATCCACATGGAACAGTAATTTGCACTTTTCAGCTAAAACAATCCTGGTATTCCTCTGTTGGCAACAACGGTGCATCTGAAGTACTAGCTAAGGTAGAGCTGTTCTTTAATAGGGCTGCGGATCTGAAACATCTGAGACGTGAACGACTTCCCCTTGTGAGATGACACTGACCATTAGGTTTACAAGATGATGGCTGTTATATGTGACCATCCCTATGGGTTTTTTTACTGGGAGACAACCACCCCACCTTAGTTCTGTGAGAAGAGATTCTTGGACGTTACCACTTTGTACTTCTAATCTGGAGTGCTTTCTAACTGTTCTAGTAATTCTTCTCATTCTCTGTTACCCACTGAGTCCTTTCTGCTACATCTGTTATTTCTTACTAGGAAATAAGGCAAAGAGCAGAGTTTTAGGGGGAGTAGCAATAGACCAGCGTTTCCCTCAGCATAGCCAACTGAAAAATGCAACTGATAGTAAGTGAACTTAGGAAAGCAGAGTGGCCTGGGTCGTTGTTTAAAGAAATCTTTTAAAGAAAGCAGGACTTTTTCCAGCCTTTCCATAACTGTGGGTGTATTTGTCCTTTCACCTTCTTCAGCCTTCAAATGGTAACTCTCACTTTGTGTTTTCCAGTATTAATGCTTTTGGATTTTTTCCTTCCTTTCCCCTGCCATCTTCTGCTTGTCATTTTGATATACCACAGAAGTTCACATGGACAGAATGCAGGGAGAACACTAAAGTTCAGCTTGTTTGTTTGGGTTTTTTTTTGGCTTTCATCTTGCACATGCCTTTAGCTGTGCATTTATTGGTTACTTGAATCATGTCCACAGGGGTGGTGTTCTGTAGCATTCACCTGTAAGGATCTGTCCTTCTACTTTCTTGGTCAGAATGTCAGGTAGGGGCAGACATTCTGAGGCAGGGGCAGAAAATCGATAGTTAGGCCCTTTGTGAAAAAGAAAACTGAGTTTGCATTTTGTACTGGCCATCTTCTGTGACAAAATCTACAAGAATGACAAAATGCTATTTTAGTGATTCTTGTTAGTGGCACAGTGATTGCTGTAACTTAGTGTTGCTACAAGAAACACATGGTCATTTTAAATTTTTTTAATGGACTTTGTTTATTTTTTAACCTACTCTGCAATTTGCAGGAAAGGGGAAGGATCTTAACTGAGGAAACTGGACTGGCTTATTTCAGGGGCTCAGTCTTAATACTGGAACTGGTTTTGGAGCTTGAGCTTATCTTTAATGTAACTGAGGTCAAGTAAACACCTTCATATGTTTCTTTGGAAATAACTTTACAAGTGAAGGTCACATTTTAGTGTTTAGTTGCCTAGACTATGCTCTACAGAAAGCATAATGAAAGCCAGAATGATTACTGGAGATACTAATTTGGGTACTGTTGCTATGAGAGTGTTTCATTTAATTGTATTTTGTTGAAATCAAGCTTATAGGGCACTGGTCCTTATCAGCTGCTATTTGATAGGAAAAGTACTTAATGAGACTTAGAACCAGAAACAGGCAAAAATTCAAGCGTATGGGTCTTGCTCTTTCAAGTATGTTTTAAAAGCCCTCTTGTTATACTGCGTGATTATACAATGTGACAAATGCATGTTTTGAGGAAAGGGTTACTTTGTTGCCTGACTTGTAAATGGACTTGCATAAAAATCAGTGATGGATTAAAATCCACAAAGTAAATGGGACACTTCCAAGAGACCAAATATTTTCCCACATTTCTTAATGCAGAAAATGTCTCTGAAATGTTGCAGTTAACTAAATTCCTCTTTTTTAAATTCACAGCTGGCTCAGTATGAACCACCTCAAGATGAGAAGCATGGTGAATAACAGTGGTTCAGTAATTTCTCCTTTAATGCCTTGACTTAATAAAGGGCTTCCTGAGAACTGCAGTCCTATTTTTTTGTGTGTGTGTGTGAACTCTTGTCTCTCTACTTGTTTACCTCCTCTTAAAGAAAGAAAATAATCACTATCACAAACATACAGCTGTTTTTGTGCAGCTGCAGCAGCAAGTGATGAATTTAAGCATACTGGCCAAGTTTCTTGCTTTCTGTGTCTAAAAGGTAATAGTTATGATTAACTTGTCAATAACTCTGCCTGCCAACTTGTGTAAATTTTGCATCATGATCACTGGTCCTGTTATGCTGATGATCTATTTCTTCATTTTCTTTAAACTGGAGGGGGTGACATGACACAGATCGATGAACTAAAGCAGGACCTCCAAGGTATGTTCTAGGTTGGTACTCTGCACTAAGCTTAGGCTTCTACTGATGTGGATAGGTAAGTGTGTACTCAGAGGGGCACAGAAGAAGTGAGTGTAGTTAAGTGGTGGACAAAGCACAATGTTGGAGATGCGGTACCTACTGAACTTCAACTTTTCAGTTTGCATGAGGTGTACCTATTTCCATGCAATTCATGTCTCTGATCCTGTTTCAGAAACAGGGTCGTAGAAGGTTGATCCACATACTGCCTGGACAGTTCTGAACAGAATACAAAATTCTTACTTGTAATGGAAGTACTGTGTAATTAGTGGTGCAGGTAAGAGTACAATGCAGAGTTCTGCTTTCTGATTTTTCTAATGGGGGAAAAGAAAATATAGATAGGGCAAAAGATTCGAAAGGAAGATGTGTGCGACTTGAGATTTCTAATTTTGCATCCATGTTCTGTGGCCAGTTTCCTCGAACCAGCTTCACTATTCTTATGAAATACAGAGTTGGCCTTTAGAGAAGGAAAAAAGTTTTAAAGAGCTGCATTGATCCCCTGTCCTAAAACTAAATATTTTAAAGGCAACTGATGACAGGGAAAACAGGGCGGGAGTGCAGTAGCTGACTTGCATATTAGATCTACTGGCTATTAGTTTAACTTCTTTGTTTCTAGTATGGGTTTTGCAGCTTGTCTTGCATGTGTGGTAGGAAGGGTCAGAACTATTGCTAAAGGCTATGTATGAACTGAAGTCGAGAGCTAATAACTGTTAATGGTTGGTTACCTTACTACTGGACCTATTAATGATCTAAAGAGAACAGAAGAAAGGTAAATGAGGGGAAAATACAATGCTGAATCTGTAAAACAACAAGGAAAACTCACCGCAAACAAGAAAAAAAAAAAAAGACAAACCCCTAACGCCCTCCCCTCCTCAAAATGGGGAAAAAGGGCACCACCCTCTACAACAAGGGGGAGAATAAAGTCACTTGTAAGTTAAAATATATATCTCGTGTTAAGTTGCAGCGTGTGAAAACAGAATAATGCTGTAGGAAATGCATCCTACAGATGAAGGTGTGCCGCAAGTAATGCGACTGGAGGCAGACAGAGGAATAAAAGCTTGGCGCATGTCTTGCCCAGGCAACAGCAGGCAGGTAAGGCATTCAGTACACTGTTCATAACTATTCATTTCCTTCTGATAACTTTGGTCGTGTGAGCCTGAAATTAGGGTTGTCATGAAAGAACAAGTATTTGTTAAGACTTCGGCTGAGCTGTCTGCCCGTACGAGTGACGCCGGTAGGGAAGTAAGCAGGAGGAACCTCGGTAACGACCGCTTAGAACGGGACCCTGGCCTCTCGAGGGCCGGCGCCGCCGCCTCGGCCGACGTTTATTTTGCGCGCCGAGGGTACCGCGAGGGCGGGGCCGGTCCCTGGTCCCCCGCCCCGCGCGCCTCGGGCGCCGCT
>VWZK01015710.1:17114-31719 GCA_013396935.1 Baryphthengus martii
CCGGCGGCGGCGCGGGCGGGGCGGATTCCAAGCCGCGGATCCTGCTTATGGGGCTGCGGCGCAGCGGGAAGTCCTCTATCCAGAAGGTGAGGGGCAGCCGGCGGCTCACCGCCCCCGCCTGCCGCGCTGCCTCTCCGGCGCCCAGCTGTGATCCTTTCTGTGCTGTTATTTAGGCCATTTTTGCCCTTTAACCGCGACGCGTGTGGTGAAGTTGGAGCGAAGGGAGGCTTCTGCTTAAAGATGCTTACTTCCCAGAATGGACTCCAGTCATCAGCTTTAGAGAGGAAGGTTGTGTAGCATAGGTTGTAGGCTTTGTAGTTCTTCACTTTGATGGTTTAAAAATAAAAAATCAATTAAGATGCTGGTGTGAAATTTACAACGAGGTGTTTTCTTACGAATGTGAAAGCACCGTGAGCAGTGCAGGTGTGTGGTGTGTAGCGCTGCCGGTCAGACGAAGACTTGAGCTGTTCTACGTTTTGATCCTTTGAAAGAGACTTCTGCTTTTGTATGAGCAGAAAGGCAGCCTCTGGTTTCCTTTAGTACGCTAGGCTGAGCAAACGGAGTCGCTAGTCAAGGAGGAAATGGTTTTGGTGTCTTAGGTTTGTTGGTAGCTTTTTGAAGTTACTAGTGTTTCTTGATAAAACTAAGACAAAACTGACTTATTTGCATTTGTCACATGGCTCAAGAGAAGTGTAGTGCTATTAATGATCCTTGTTCCTCAGTGCGAACTTTGTATTTGCAGTTTCTTTTATGAAGTTTTTAAGTGATATTTTTATAGGAAAGTATTGCAAGTAAAATGCAATGGCTCTCAAGGTCTAGACTTAGGGGCCTAAGTAACCTGTAAAGGTTTTATGCAGGGAAAGCCCTTTTTTGGACATTGCTGTATAGTAGGTATGAATCCACTTATTTTAACTGACTTATGCAGACTACTTGGTAATCCACAGACTGCGCTAGAGCAATGGATGCTAAACCGTAGTCTGAAGCCTCCTATCGTTTGCTGTAGGCTTGTCTTCCTTTAGATGAGGTTTGCAAAAGGTACCGTATCTGTCAGTGAGAATTTTTTTCCGTTGTGCTGTTCTGGAATTCAGTGTTAGAGTGGACTGTCATTGCTTTTCAGTCTTCTCAGTTATTCCCCGTTGTTTAGGCCTAATGCCTTCATGCCTGTATGGAGCAAATGCAGCGATTGCACTGAAAGTCTTTTTCTCAGTCTTTAGTCAGGTGAATGGCACTCATGGTAGACTCTCGTTAAGAGATCTTACTGTATTACCCATAGTTGAAAGAACTGAAGCCTAAAAGCTAGAGGGAAGCTGTAACTCCAGATTGCAGCTACATTTTAAGACTTTACAAGTCACTCTATAGATGTAGCTTTTGGGCTTTTTTTTTTTTTTTAATGACCAAGGTTGGTAGCATCAGTTCTCTGAGGACCCATTCAAGTAGTTGTACAGGAAACGAACGGCATGATGTTGAATATGCAATAAGACGATGTAGAATTTTATCTTTTGCCAATCTGACTTAGCAATTAGAAGTTGTGGTTCTGTTACTTAAGAGCTGGTTGTGCTTCTGCCTGAGTGAACTAACTCTGGCAATAATTTAAGACACTCTTGAAGTATCAAGAAGTTTCTTTTCAACAGCATCCATGCTTTTAGATCTGTCTAGTCCAAAAATGGTTACAACCAGACCCAACCCTTCTGTCTAGGCACTAATTGTTGATTACCTTACCAGAGAGTTGAGCTATTCACAATAAACACTGGATTAGGAAAGGTATTGGCTTTGTGGGAATCTAGAAATTTGTGTGAAAACATAGATTATTAAACCATTACAGTCTTCTACTGAGAGCAATTTATTTATTTATTTTTTTTTTTCTTTTAGACAATTGGATTTTCCATGCTATTGTAACCTGTGAGTGTTCAGTAGCAAATTGAGTTTAGAAGGTTTTGGGAATGTGACAATTGCTTCGGCTTATAAAGCAAAGTTTCATGCAGACTTATGACTTGAGCGACTGGACTTACTGTACTGTCCTTAGATAATAGGAATCTGGAAGGAGTTCAGACAGAGTACCTGATTTGGGGGGGTTTAGGATGGGGGGGAAAGGGCTTGTGGTTTGGTATTTTGTTTGTTGTTGGTTTTTTTTGTTGTCATATCACGAGACTTGCTGCTCAGCCTTCATAAGATTAGCATAAATATATTATTAGGGGAGGGATTTTTGCATGTGATAGAACCTAAATCAGCATCTTGTTTGGAGCTGCTGTAAACGTTTCATTTATGTCCATTTTTCTTTTAAGGTGTTAAATAAATGAATTAAACTGGGGGAGTAGGAAGTTAGAACCAGCTGTCTGTTGTGCTTCTATAGCACAATAATACTTAGAAAATCTTAGGGCAAGATGTAGTGTAGCACACCTAACAGCTAGTGAATTTCTTCTAAAACTTTGTCTGTCTTGTCTTCCTTTTGCTTCCTTTCTTTCCTTTCCTCTTCATTTGTTGCCCTTCCCCCATCCCCCCATATCTCCCCTCTGGTGATAAAGACAGCTGCTACTTCTGAGGCCATCTCATTCATTATAGCAGCTTAAGTAATTTGCAGAACTAAAGCAAAGATTCTGGAAAGCATGAAAGTCACAAACCAGTTGTATGTCTTACGGCTGTTAGGGAATCCTTTGGAAGATGCTTATCATTGTTACCTGTTCACTTCCAATTAGTAGATTCTCAACACCATCTTGCAATACCGTACCTTTTCTCTCTCTTTTCAGGGACCTCCTTCCATGTGCCCGTGCAAATTCCTTTCTGGACATCAGGGCAATAGAAATAGTCTAATATTACCTCAAGAAAAAAGGGGTTTACTATGACTGGAAAAAAAATGGAGTTTGAAAACCCATTCTGCATTTGGACTTATAGGTAAAGGTGCCTATTTTTATGTGCAGAATGATTCTGTGCTGCAGCGTGGAGACTGTTTATTTGTGAAGGGCAAATTGCTTGCATTGCCTGTGCAGACTTCACTGAGGCATGCTTCATGGTGGCTTGGGACAACTCCCAGTGAAAGGTTCTTCCCTTCAGGTGACTTGCACTGTGAAGATTCCTTCTTGGGAAAGTTCTGACTCTGATTGTTGTTTCCCTTCTGATGAAGAGGGTGTAGATTTCTCAGACATAAACCAGTTATTCGTTTCCAGACAAAGCTGTCAAAAAATGGGAAAGTATCCTAGGTTTGTTACTTTCACAATAACTTTCAGTTCCTGTCAGATATTCTTGCAGTTTATAGATGTTGCTACAATGTACCTGATAAGGTGCCTTGCCCTGACAGGTTATATTTGATCATAAGCTCTTGTAGGGTTGTGGTGGAAGTCATGCTTGGCACTTGATATCTAGGATTATTGTTTGATGGTCTGCGAAATTCTTGTTTGTATTGATCAGACCAACACCTGGAAGTGAAAGTATGAATAAGGATGTTCTCTGATTTGTTTGTGTGTGGAGAAACCAAAACAAACACAACCAAACAACAAACACAAACATGCTTCCCTGGGGAGTCCATTCAAAGTTTAAGGTAGTGATAACGAACATGTCGGACAAATTCAGCTTGCGGATCACTTGAAAAGTGAGACTGCTGCAATTTGAAAATAAAACAGTGTCGCTGCAGAGAAGTCATTGTAGAGAAAAGATTAAAGTGTCAGGGAAAAAAAAAATCGTGAAAGCTCAGAGGTTGTGGCAGGTCAGATATGAGTGGAAAGTTTGGAGGGATGAAAAAAAAATCTGAAAGAGTACACTGCTGAGTACTCAGGCTGACAGTGAAAAGTTCTTAAAGTACGGTAAAAGCAGAAAGTCTGCCATGAAGTTAGTGAGACCATTGGATGTTTAAGGTGTAAAAGGAACGCTTGGGAATGATAAAAGCCATAGTGCAGAAACTTAGCAGATTCTTAGAATTTTAGTAGCTTTGTCTGCTCTGCCTGCATGTGACTAGGCCTAGTCAAAATTGCTGGGCCTCAGTGTTAGTCGTGTGCTTCCAATCAGATGCTTTCCCAGCCTTTTTATTTGCTTTATCAAAGCTGTGTAAAACAAGTAACTGGGGGTTTCTATGGCTAGACGATAGAAATGGAATTTGATCAAAACTGTGTCTTGGTTCCCCTATTAGTATAAATATAAAACAGATGGAGAATATCAATCCAATGAAATGGGCTGCTTTGGGGAGCAGGGGAAAGGGGCACGATGACATTGCTTCTCAAAGACATCTGCTTTAAGCTGGATTCACCAATTCCATCCTACTTTCTGTGGGAGACACTGAGTTTCAAAGAAGGAATGTTGACTTCGGAATGCCTTAAAACTGTGTTACAAACCCTGAGGAATTTCTAGTCCTTTCAACACAGTAGCTACATATCTAGAACTGTTCATATTTTTCCATACAAATATCTCTACTTAAAACCTTGTTTAGATCCTGGCTGCCTCAAACATTTGCCTTGAGGAACTAAATTTTTTTTTCTCTAATGTACTACTTTGAACCCCACTAAAAAAAATCGATTAACTATTCTGGGTGTGGAGTTGTTTGTCTTGCAAGTTTTTTTGACAGAGATTGTTTACTAGATCTCTTTAATGAGTGACCTGTAAATGTGCAAAACATTTTAAAATAATGATTGCCACATCCTGTATAGGGAACACTTTTCTTTTTGCAGTCCTTGCGTTCGAGCACCTTTGTGTTTGTAATAACTTCTGTAATATACTGTTGAGTTGCCTTAGTTGCAATGTATACTGTTGAAACTGACTGCTTTGGCTGTAGCAAAACTGGCTGCTTTGCTGTGAAGTTAGGTGCTAGTTCTATTTGTTCAGGGAAGGGCTGAAATCTAAGCAAGGCTTTTTGAGTATCAGCAATGAGTATGTATTTCATCACTGCAGCTAAGCCATTTGCCAGCTAGCATGAAAACTTTCATCCTTTCTTTAGGGTACTTGAAAGGAGAGGGTCAGCAAACATAATTCAGTTATTAATAGATGGCAAACTACCTACCTGTTCAGGTCTCTAAAACTGAGATACTATTTTTGTACACTTTAGCTGTAGTTTAGGAGCAATTGGATTGTATTGTGTTGTAGCGATTGACACCAGACTAAAAGCAAAGGAATTTCTGAGACTGGATAGGAACAGTTCTTAAAAGCTTGCAGTTGCTTGATTAACATGATGGCTTCATACCTGATCTGAATGGGCTAATATAGCAGAATTTGAAATTACTGTGTTAGACTTGCAAGGAAGAAAGAGTAACTGGGATGTCTGTGTCTTTAGGCAGTTATGTTACTTAGACTTGTGAAAAAGTTTAACTGTATTTGGATACTTGGTTCTGGTCAAGGGTAGGTTATTTTCTTAGCCGATGCAGAAAGTTGTCTATTTACCAAAAGGAAACTGTACCTTTTAGAATGGATAAACCTGTTTGTAAGATTCAAGTCACAGAACTTTTACCAATGTCTTCTGATAGAGTTGAGACTATTATTTTGTGTTCTTTTAACAGGTGGTGTTTCACAAAATGTCTCCGAATGAGACGCTGTTCTTGGAAAGTACCAACAAGATCTACAAAGATGATATTTCCAACAGTTCTTTTGTGAATTTCCAAATATGGGATTTTCCTGGACAGATGGACTTTTTTGATCCAACATTTGATTATGAGATGATCTTCAGAGGAACAGGTGCTCTAATATATGTTATTGATGCCCAGGTAAATACAAATCACTAAGCATCCCAGGGAAGTTTTCTTTTTGCTTTGTGTGCAAGAGGAGTGATTGAGAAGCTAATAGATTATATTTTTAGATATAAGTTTATAAAATACGTGTTATGTATGAAAGGATGCATTGGCAATCTAACTTTTGGTGTGTGGGTTTTAGTTTTGTCAAGTGACTGGAACATGCGTCTGGTGGAGAGTGTAGAAAGGGGGAAGTACTCTAAACTTATCTTTTCTACAACACCTGAGAATTTCCTGTGCTAGAATTATACTTTCCTCTGCTGTTGACTGCTGTGGAGTTCATTTAATAACAGCGTGCTTCTGACCTCAGTTTGAAGTACTGGTATTACTTGGTCTCTGATAGCTCCTAATGAACTTAGGAATTGCACCATGGGAGATTACCTGGTTATTAGGACCATTTTGGAGATCGCTACCACCTTTTGCTGGAGTTGAAGCATAACCTGCCTTTTGCTCTGAAGACTAGTTTTATGTAGCTGAGCCTTGTATAACTAATGCAACTTAATTTACATGACAGAATCTAAGCTACTTGGATTTCTGATGCTCCAAGGTATTCCCTTTTCCCATACTTCTGTTTAAGTAACAGAAGTCAAGTTCTTGCACTGAAATGTTTTGTCCTTGTGCGGAATGGAATAGTTATTGGTGATAAAGCCTTGTAATTCATTCCTGCCAAAACTGATTTACAGGATGACTACATGGAAGCTTTAACAAGACTCCACATTACAGTTTCAAAAGCCTACAAGGTCAACCCAGAAATGAACTTTGAAGTTTTTATTCATAAAGTTGATGGCTTATCAGATGACCATAAAATAGAAACTCAGCGGGATATTCATCAGAGGGCTAATGATGACCTTACAGATGCTGGGCTTGAAAAACTTCACCTTAGGTGAGTTAAAGATTATGGCATATGTGATTCTATTGTTTCCGATACACATGTGGACTAACAGCTTTTAGGTGTAATAGTGGACGGATTAAAGCACAGCCTTGTGAGTTTCTTAATGTTGCGCAAACTGTTATTATAAAATATACCATGGAACTTATGGTCAAGCCTCAGCTGTTAGACTGACTGAAATAAGGTGGGCTACTGTATCAGATTTCAGTCAACAGCTTTATTCATAAACTTGCTGATAATTCAAGGTTCTTTTGCATACTTTTCATTCAGCATAACAGACCAAATTTGTACCTGTGGCCTGAAGGGGCAGGGGAAACAGAGGGGAAGCTGGCTGCCTTCTAGTCCTGGCTAGCACTGGCTTATCAGTGTGACTGGTTTTAAAAACATGGTCTCTGACTTGGTATTAGGCTCACTTTTAAGGTGTCTTCTACTGGTTTCTCTGGTTTTACTGCTATTTTGATTCTTATGGAGCCTTTAAGTATTGCCAATATCTCTCGCCTTTAGTGTGAACAAAGTGGAAGGCCTGGAATGAGACTCGAAGGAATCTAGTCAAGCGTTTAACGCCTTTTTGATAAGCATTCTGTAGGCTAAGCGTGTTGTGAAAGCCTGTTTGTTTATTTTTTTTCTGTTCTCCCAGGGATGGGGGAAATCTGTTTCGCTGTACTCCAGTCGTTCAGGAACTAGGTTCTTGGTGCGGTGGCCAGGTATATTTGTGATAAAGGTATCCCAGCTAACTCATCAGGCGTGAAATTAGAAAACATAGCTTCAACATTTCTATTGCAAGACTCTTGAAACTTTGTTCTTCCTTTTCCTTCCCTCCTCATCTCAGCTTTTATTTGACCAGTATCTATGACCATTCAATATTTGAAGCCTTTAGTAAAGTGGTACAGAAGCTCATTCCGCAATTGCCAACGCTGGAAAACCTACTAAATATCTTTATATCAGTAAGTGTTAATTTAACAGAACTTAGAGTGAAATGTATGGAACGGTAAAGCAAGTCCTGCTAAGGAACACTGGCTAGATCTGCCCTTTGGAGATTTTGGTGGCACTCGTGTTGGCATACTCTGCTGACCCAGTTGTCTGTGTTAGAAGCCACAGCTAAATTGTACTGGTGTGTGCTTTGTGTGGGTTTCTCTAACTACTGACAAAGCATAGCTTGGCTGTTTATAATCGTTGATACAGAAGTTTTCTGTCAGCACGAGATGCTGATTAGTCTGCCGAGGTACTTAGTAGTCTAATGTAGCTGTACTGACAAGAGATCTTTTTCATAATATGAACTTGACATTGAGCTAAACTGTCTATTTCATGTGGCCTGTGAGACTTTTGCCCTTGTTCTTTAGTTTTTGTGTTTCTTACAGAATTTGTGACATAGAAATTTGCTGTTGTACACTTTAAATCAAATAATAGCACCCTAGCAGCAAGGCTGAAGTAGCCTGTGTCATTTAAGACATGTCTGTGAGGCTGTTGCAGGCGTGTGGACAACATGAGAAAAAAACAGTCACAATTGAGAAGAGCTGTGCAGGTCAGATGTGTTGCCCCAAGCTATTTATGCTTGTTTCCTGTGTTGGTAGAGGACTGTCTGTAATAACCTAGTCCAGTGGATAAAGGGCACGTTCATGCTAACCTCACTCAGTGCCATGAGGGTGTGGAGTGTGGCCCTGATGCCAAAGGATCATCTGGATGTCCCAAGACACTGACTTGGGTATTCAGACTAGCTACAAAGAAGCAGCAGGGAATGCTGAATAGAATAGAAATTAAGCTTTGCCAGAAAACCATAGGGTAAATGTGGTAACTTGCATAACAGCAGAAGGCTTCTGAACTTATTATGAGCACATACCCTTTGCTGAAGCGCTCAGTTATGAATGGGATGGAACAGTTGGCTTGGTGCTTTTCCATACCTGTAACTGCCATTGTGTGGTACTCTTCACAGAGTCGTACATTTAGAAGCTGATTTCATTTTGCTCTGCATGTTAAACTACATGGCAACTGCCTTACACAGAAACTGAACTCCAAGACACTATAAGCGTAAAATTTGTCAGGATACTACTATGAAGTAACTCATCTCTGAGCCTGGTCTGTCAGGTGGATGTGAATGTGTGGCTCTTCTGGAGTTAATAAAACCACAGAACAGGAAAACTGCTGAATTTCGTTTTTTGAAGCGTAGTAAAACGTAACGTTAATTATGATCTGGTAAATAATAAACTAAAAAGAATTCTAAACAAGTCCTCAGATTTATTTTTGTCAACTAGGATGTGATGTTACCACAGTACATATCAACAAATATTAACTGTATGCTCTAAATCTTGATTCTGTCCTAGACCTCTAAACTGGTTATGTTTAAACCATTTCCTGCTATTAAAAATGTGAAAGTGTATGAATTGTACTTGAGCTCTTAAAAATGTAGTTATTTTAAAAACTTATTGAAATTCTTTCTCTTTCTGAAGAATTCAGGCATTGAAAAAGCTTTTCTCTTCGATGTAGTCAGCAAAATCTACATCGCAACAGACAGTTCCCCTGTGGACATGCAGTCATATGAGTTGTGCTGTGACATGATTGACGTAGTGATAGATGTTTCCTGTATATATGGGTAAGTGATGAAGAATACTGTTAGGAAAGAAGTCCTTAAAAGTTGTAGCATAAGTTGCAAACTGTGCAAGTGGTGCTGGCTTTGCCAATCAGCAAGATGGTATCGATTGATCTGTAGAGCACATTAGTTCTGTAAGTAACTGGGAATAAAGCCAAACGGTTTGGCTGCTGGATTGAACATTTATACTGTTTGTTTCCCTCCACTCATGGCCTTAGACAGCTATCTGACATTTGTAAAAGTCAAGTGTTTCACGTAAAATATGAACGCTGCTGTGTCTCATTTGGCACGATGGGTGCAAGTATGTTAATACCTGGGGCTGATAGCGTGCCACAGCTCCGAAGCGTAACCTGTAGTTGCATTGCTTTGAGACTTGCTGCTATCTGAACAGGACAGCTTTTCTGAGATCAACTCAGCTCTCGCTGACTTTCTCTGAAGGATGCGTGTAGTGCTTGTTTCTCACAATTTACAGGTGAATTATGCTTCACAATGGATTTTTGAAGTGGCCCTGGAGGAGTGGTAACCTATCTTAGAAATGTGGTTGTAGTCTGGAAGATGCACTGCTGCCCAGAAATACCACAGCATTTAATGGTTTACCTCCTGACAGGTCACCCAGGGTTGTTTAACTGTTTGGTTTATTTGATTTGGTTTGTTTTCCAGAAGTTGAGTGCTCAGAAGTAGCTTTCAATACACCTTTTGATTCTACATTAATTTAGCTAACACTAATAACTTGCAGATAGAAACCAGCATCCTAATATTTACTTGTAAATGCAGGCTGGTTGATCTTAAGACCAAAAACCGTCCTGCTCCTTGTTTCACTTCCCACACCTCAGCCTCACTAAGGAAGCCTTTTTGTTAATTTACCAAAAGTAATTTCGCTGAGGTGTCACCCCATTGGTGTTTCTACATAAGAGTCCTGCATGAGGGTCTTCAAACCAATCACTTGACACCTTACTGTGGCACTGTAAACTCAGTGAGCAGTGTGGGTTGAAGGTAAGGTATGCTTTAACTAACGTACTATACTAACTCCATTAAGAGTGCTCAGCTGTTAACTGAAAACAGTATCGAGTAAACATCTGCAGTTCTTAGTTTGATATCAAAAGAATGCATGCTGACAGCTTGCTCTTAACTGTTCATCTAAGTTAGATAGTATCTAGTGAAGGCATCTATGTTGTTTAGGTCTCTTTTTCCTGAGGAACTTAAGGCATTATAATGGTTGTACTTACGATAGGATTGTGAACTGCATTGCAAGTTCTTCACTTGCTCGCCATTCAGTATGAGTAGTATTCTTCTACCTGTATTTAACAGGTATTTGTCTTGAAACTACATATGCATGTCTATTAGATTGTCTTATTTAACTTGCTCTTTCTTAGGTTAAAGGAAGATGGCACTGGAAGTGCTTATGATAAAGAGTCAATGGCAATTATCAAGCTCAATAACACAACGGTCCTGTACTTAAAGGAAGTAACAAAATTTTTGGCATTAGTTTGCATTCTTAGGGAAGAGAGTTTTGAGCGCAAAGGTAAGGACTTCCTCCCTCCGCCCCACCGGACAGCTTTTATCTCATGTTTTTATCAACTGTAAAATACCAATGTGACTTTAGAAGTCACCTTGATTTTTGGATAACTAAATTTGTATAATTTCTTCTGGGAGGAATTTTCTCCTTTCCTAGAGAGAGATATAATGAGATCTCATTTGTGTTCTTGTGAATAATCGCTTCGCTCTTCTCCTGCTGAAATGACTCGTGTAACTAATGTGGCCTGTGTCACTACCATCTGCTATAGTGGGATCAGTATAATGAAGTAATGCTTATTATGTTATGTTTGACGGCTGCTGTATTGTGAATAGCCATATTCTCTGTCACGTCTCATACTGATGTAATTTTTTTTAATCCATAACTGAAGAAAAACAGTGGTAGGCTAGTACAGTGTGTGGTAGGAACTTAGAACAAATTGTTTAATAGATTGCAGGTCTAACCAGCAATATAGTTGCTTGGACCTGTAGGAGATGATGGTATGAATGATCTTGCCTATGTTATGGGGTAGAAATGACAGCTTAGGCCCTAATTTTGAAGTATTTGATGTAAATGGTGCCAGTACTTACCTTGGCATCTTAAAGAGAAAAAAGGATGTGTTCTTTTTTAATAACTGTACTGTATTTGATCTCAAAGTTTTTCTCACCACAGTTAAGGTATATATCAATGACATAAAGTGCAAGATAACATTCGAGTGATGGTTGTATTGTACTAATATGATTTTTGGGGGGTAGAGTCTTGTGTTGTCCCTCACCTGCTGTTTAATTATTAATATATACCTTGGATTCGAAATGGATTTTTTTTTTTTTTCCTAAAAACTGAGACAGTCTAAATAAATACTGGCATCAGTAAAACTTTTAAATTTTCTGAATCCAGATTCATACTAAAATAAGTAGAAAAATAGCTGTTGGTTAAATCAAACATGTTATATTTATTTTGAAGCTCTGGTGGTTTATGTAAATGTGGCAAGCTGAGCACAGCTTTTCCTCTGCCCCTCCTTCTTGACAGGTCTGATAGACTACAACTTTCATTGCTTCCGCAAAGCCATCCATGAAGTCTTTGAAGTAGGTGTTGCTTCCCACAGAATCTGCAACCATCAATCAAGCGCCTCAAATATGAAAGCAGTGACTCACAATGGCACACCTAGGAACGCGGTCTAGAGGAAAACAAAAGGCGTTGGATAGACTTGTCAGCTTTTCACTCCAATGTTTTGTGGAAGGAGAGAAGAGTAGTCTGAAAGCCTGAAGTATGTTTCACAGCAGACTGGCGCTAACTGTGGAACAGCAGCTTGTAACTCATGTTGGACAACTGAAACTATTGTAAAAATACTTTGAGGCCAATGGAGTTAGAAATGCCAGCTTGAAACCAGCTTTATTGCAAGTGCAGTGTTTTTCAGTTTGGAGTCCTATTTTAACAGTCTGTCTGTGATTGCCTTGTCAAAACTTAAAAATGATTGAGTTGAATTTTGCGTGAAACACTGAACAGTCACTTGCTCAATTTTTTATTTTTATTTTTTTCAATTAATCTGTAGAATATCCACCCTTGCTTAAGTTTACTCTTTCGTCATTAAAAAAAACCCAACAACACAAAACCAAACAAAAGGTGGTATTACTATTTAGGCTTGTGAAACTCAGGCTTTTTGTTTGGTGAGGCTGGTCTCAGAAATCATTCCATAAAGTAGTTCTTGCTCTTGCAGATGTGCTCAGAGTATTCTTGTGAATTCTGTACTACTAAAGCGGATGAAAGGTAGAGCTCTGTTCTAGTGATTGTTTGTTTGGAGAGCTGTCGTGGAGCTTCATTGAGATTGTGATCCTGTGCTTTCAGACCACACTTCCTGGTACGTACCCTTTGGAAGGCAAGTAATAAACCCAGAAATAAACTACCCGCTCTCTTTTGCAAAAACGTGGGTGTCATAAATCTGGATTAATCCTATTCACAAAATAACTGCATGGCTAACTGAACTGAAATGTCTGCCATCTCTTGGAATAAGGCAACCATTTTCAGCTATTCCACTTTTGATGGTGGATGTCTCTCTACCCTCTGACTGATAATCACAACAACTCCTAGGAAAATGTCTGAGGGTGTTATCCTTGCACAGCAATTAAATACCAGTGTGCCACAACCTAGTACTAATACTGGACATAGAAAGTGTTTTGATTCTGTACTGTGACAAACATCTTGTTTGTTGCCATGCAATCTGAATAGAATAGTGTTTTTTTTCTGATTTTGTGAATGCTGGCTTTCATACTATGGAAAGTATATCTGAATTGTTTTAATCTAATTTATTAGTACTGGTGTTATTACTGCAGATGTCATACTGTACATCAGCCTTGCTAAGCAGTAAGCTCACCTCCTGGCTCATAAAGATCTTGCCTCTTTTTACCTGTCCCTATGTGTGTATAGGTGTTGCGAAGCCACTGGACCAACTGACTACAAGTGCCACTATAAACGTTTTTGAAAGATCTGTAACTGTAAGCAATCTCTGCAACTGATGTATTTATGTGGTCAGAAATAACCACAGGATTGCTTCTGTGCTTATAGAATGGATTTTCATTGAATTATGTAAAAATGAATACATGTGTATTAACATTAGGGTGTATGGACATACTGTGTAAACGTTTTTCCTTTGTTTTAAAGATGTTGTATGATACTAAATACATAAAGGATCTGTTCCAAAACTTACCACAGTCAGCAGAACACTTGCAAATTCAAGTGCTCTAGTTCAGCTCTCTTGATAGCAGTTGTAGTTCTGAATGGAGGTTGAGCGCCTTTTTGGTAGTGGAACTGCAGGGTTTTTTAAGGAAGTGCTGCAGGCTTGTACAGCTGGGTTTTGTAGCTTGCAGCTCTGTCACTGTGTTCTAGTACTCAAGGTGAGAGGAAAAATAAGGAAGTGGAAGGAAGAAATCATTCCCATTTGTGCAGTGAGTTTTCCTTGTTTTAAGGTCATGTGTATATTTCTCTCTGTCTTCACTCTCTACATGATTTTGTGCTAATAAAATGAAAAAACATCAAACTGTAGTTCTGTTGTTTCTATTAGAGGAGGAGACACTTCAACAAAAGTCCATAAATGCCTATATGGTTAAGCAAATTTTAAAAAGCCGTATTATCTTTACAGTATTTTTTTAAAAAAAGTTTAATATCATCTTCCCATGTTAGGCTTTAAAAAGTTTAGACAACCTTAGCTTTCCTTTCAGTTTGGAGTCAGCTTTTAACTGAGTTCTCAATTTTCAGAAGACAACTCTAGACTTCAGAGGCATGTCAATTATGAAGTGACTTGTTCTCTTGATTAATGGTGAGCCTTAGGCTACATTCTGAAATTCTGCCTTCTGGTTGCATTTACTAAAGGTTACTGGTAACATCTCAAAACAGAATACTGACTATTTTCACTGTTACCTGTACAATATTAGCTTTAAAAGTTAAACTTTTGTCTTGAGTAAGGAGCATGGTATTTCTTTAGTTTACTAGAACTAGCCTTAACATTACTTAAGTTTGGTGCCAAATCTTGCTCATGGGTGGCTAGGTGTCTAGTTGACAGTGCTGCCAGCTGGAGCACAGCAAAGGCAAGGAGAGAAAGGCCAAGCATGGGAAGAGGGGGCAGAGCAACAAAAGATGGTGTCTGTCTGCTGTCCCGAGGATTTAAATCCGCCTGTCGTTCGGCTGGAAGAGAGCGGTCTTCCCTCTCGTCCTCTCAGACCTCCCCGAAAGTCCCACGTGACTGAACCGCTCGCTCCGTATCTAACGGGCAGCGGCTGTGAGCATGGGGATAGGCAGGCTGGGCTCTGGCTTTCAGAAGATGCCAAGGGCGGACGCTGCCGGAGCTCCCTCCCGAGAGCTGAGCGCGGCCGGGGTCCGGCCCGGGCCCCGGCCCAAAGCGCCCGGTGGGTGGGGCCGCGGCG
>VWZK01015710.1:31840-77308 GCA_013396935.1 Baryphthengus martii
AAGCGCGCGCGCGCTCGGTGCTCCCTGGGGCTCGGGGCAGCGCGTGGTGTTCGCTTGGAGCTCCCGCTCGCGGCAGGTGAAGCCGCTGTCACGCGCCTGCGGCCTGTCCGGGAGGTGCCTTCACCTGCTGCCCGCAGTGGGTCTCGCTTGGGACAAACACACCCCCAGCTGCTTGCGGCGCAGTAGGGCAAGTCCGGAGGAGGTTGGTAGTTTTTCCTTGAAGACTAAGTTAACTTTCAGAACGGAGCAGGTGACGAAAACGGTCTTCTTTAAGCTTTTCGGTTTGTCGCGTGCTGTCGCTGTGTTCCAAGTGAAGTGTTTTGTTTTTTTCTTGCTTTACATTTCTCCTGGTTCCTGCTACTGTCCATATGGCCATCTTCTCGCTTTGCTTCCTTTCCTTTCCCGCTATGCTTTGCCTTCCCAGCACTGAGAACCCAGAGAGTTGAAAATGGGTAACAGGAGAGAAGTATCCTTTAAAAAGTTCTAGAGGTGTCTTTTCCGAGTGCTGAGTGTTTTGTTCAGTCAGCTTCTATTTGGTAAAATTCTCTTAGATTGTCTGGATAAATGAGATTTTTTTTCTGTCAGTACATTCAAGTGCAAGTTACATTAGGATTTTTTTCTTTGCATTGTGAACAGAGGTTTTTCTCACGTCTAGAGCTGTTACTATCTTTCCTTATTTTTGGTATGACTGTTCATCTCATTTTTGCAGCTTGATAACACCCTTTGTAATATCATCATCCGTTCTTACCACGTATGTGTAAATGGGCCATCAAAGAGGAGGTACAGAGATGACAGAGCCTCTTGGTAGAGGCTGATGATGTGGTGACGGAAAGTGACATCAGGTTGCAGTTTAGATTAAATACTAAGAGAAAAAAGCCTTTGCTGAGAAGACGGTGCAGTACTTGGGACGGGTTACCCAGAGAGTCCTTGGATGTTTTTGGTCTTTAGCAAGGAAAAGCTAAGACCGACCTAATCTGGTGATGGTGATAACTTTGTGAGGGCGGTTGGGCATGATGACATTCAGAGACTCCATACATCCAACAGCCCTGTGATGCTGCAAAATATTCCTGACTCTGATAGCTGAAGAGTGTAAGCAACAGATGAAATATTTTCTAATTTGCAGCATATATACAGTTGAAATTACAGTATCACTCAAGCGAGATCAATGGTAGGACCACCAGGCATAGATATGTGGTCTGTAGCATGCATTGTATTTAAAAATAAAGATAAAAATGTGGGTGTTTTTTCTCCGATTTGGTATTATTCCTCAAGGGAGTGTGAAGTAAATAAGAAATTACTTGATTATTGTTAGGAATAAAGCTTCATATTGATGTAAACGTTGCACAGGACCAAGCAGTAAAGGCAGAATAAAGTATATATAACAATTTTAAATGAAAGGCAAAATAAAGTGTATATTTCTGTTTTAATTAACTCTGTAGTTTTAAAGGATAGATTGCCTGAGTTTAGTGGGAACCAAGCAAATCTGCCCAGGTTTTTTTAACATATGCCTATACTAGCTGCATTTTTGTCTGGCTTTAAGAATTACTTGTCATTCTTCAATGCTCCTGATCTTCAAAACTGTATGTTGCTGTCCAGTTTGGTCTTAATGTGTGAACGGGTATCCCTTAAGCATGAGAAGGAAAGAAATACCAATTTCTTAATTTTTAATTAACCCAAGCTTGTTTTCTGGGTATGCTTTGCAATCCATGTAAAGATGTGCTAGTGGGTGTTTGTGTGTCTCCAGGTGCTCAGCTTTGTTAATGGCACTGTTATACAAACATGGGCCTTGTAAGACTAGAAGGGAGAGCCCTATCACAGAGCAGATTGCATGGTCTCGGTATGTTTTTATTTAAATTTGTTCTAGCTCTAGCCAGGACAGTAAGTTCTTTCCAGTTTTATTCAGTAGGTAGATTGGTATTTGAATACGAGTGAGTTTATTTTAAATACAAGCATTTTTGTCGTTCGAAATAGAAGTCTAAATTGCTGCTTTGTGATTTGGATATTTTCCTCCTTTGTACTCTGCTCTGATATTTATTTTGAAAGCTTTACTTTTTCTGGACATAAATAATTACTGTTTTGTTTCTGTGATTCACTTTCCAGATGGTTGTGTTTGTGATGAAATACTAGTTAAAGAATTTGTAGCAATATATTCAGCATGAAGTGTCACTGAAACAGCAAATAACTAAAGATGTGTGTTAAAATATCAGGTTTCATTATTTCACAGAGGGATAGATCGATACTCCATCATTTAGCAGTTGAGTTTAAAAAGCTGCCGTGAAGTGAAGCAATATATCTTGTATCAGATATAAGTAATTCCCTGCTTTTGTGTCACTTAAGGGCAAATAAACCTTCCAGTTCCGGTCATGACTCATGATATCATGATGTTAGGCACTTACTGTACCTCCACAGCTATGCAATTCGTATACAACAAAAAGTGTGATGGCATTTTTAGCTACTTTTTTACACTACTAATTTCTTCATTTCTTATAAAACTATCCTTTATAGCTGTGTGGCATAGTTTGAGTCTGTAACGTTGATTGGGTCCTGCCTAGGAACAGTTTTTCTGATGTTTTAGAAGTGTAAATAAAGATACCACTGTTTTATTTTTCATTGTTACAGTGACAGCATTGAACCCAGAAGGAAAATGTGGGTTGTATAAAATAAAAAAAAAACAAACAAACACCCACAACCAAAATCCTAAATATTGAGTGATGATACAGTTTGCGAAGCACATCCTTCACTTTAGTCAACAAACGTCCACAACACTTCAGTTGTTTGCATGGCGTGAATATTGACTGTTTGCTAGGCTAAGATGCATCATTTAGAAAACATTTTGCTCTGGGTAATCTTGAATGCATACCCATTGTGAACTGTTTGTAGACATAAGTGTTAGGGGAGGGCTTCCACCTTCATGAGAGTATCCCAAACTGCATGTGCTTGGATTGAGATTACTTCTGCAGTTACTGAATTACTTGTGCAGCCTTTTGTAGTTAATTTTCACTTCTCTTCAATGTTAACTGAGTACGGATGAGGATTTTAACCTGCCCATCCTCTCCATTCCCACTGTTAAAGTTCTATGTTGTTATGCTAAAAGGAGAAAACTGTCACTTTTGGGGCTCAGGGTTATCAATTAAGTGAGTTATGTTGAAATACCAAGTAAAAATAAACTTCCTGATGAGTAACAGTAGTGTGGATCCCTTCCACTTACATTCATGTCCATGTGGCCGGGTTTTCTTCTGTCTTAATGGTGAGTGAATTGGTCATTCAGTGTTCCCTTGTGATCCAGAGACAGTTTAGTTTTCTTGTCCTCTAGATGGCTGTCTTGTTCTCTTTTAAAGAATCCGTTCCACAAAGTCTAGTAGAACTCTAAGGGAGAAAGTTTATTTAAATAGTCAGAATTTTTATATGTTTGCAAATTTGCAATGTGCTTAAGCATTTATGAGCAAAAATGTTGGTATGTGACTATATCATTGAAAACCTGCTGTGCACAACTGTGAGCTGATACATCTTCTGCTACTGGGCCGGAGGAGAATAGGTACTAACTTGTTTCAGAGAATTGGAAATGTTTTCTAACATGTTTTTCATTATATCAAAAACCTGCTAATTTATCACAGGAAGTAAAATTCTCTAATGGTTCTAATGGGCACAGTTATATTAGTATTTTTCATCTACTTAATTCTATAGGAAGTTTGCTTACTTCTTTTATCTTAAAAACTTCTTTAAGTGTTTTGACTATAGCCACAAGTGCATATCGAGTATAGTAAAGATACTGAGGGAATGTTCTTGCAATATTTCTACTGTCTTAGAGCACAGGTCATACAAGAAGCCTTATTGAGGGAGTGGGTTTCTGGGTTTGGTTTGTTGTTTGTTTTTTTTTTCAAGAGACTTCTGGCTTCATCCCGCAAATTTGTATTTAGATGAACTAAGTCTTCAGAAGAAACTCGTGTAGAAGTTTGTCTTTAAATGGACTATTGTGAATTAATTTTTAAGAAAAAATAATGTTTCACGCACTTTACATGAAGGAAAGACAGCAATGCAAAAATCTGTTCATTTTTCACCCCAAAAAACCCAAACCACCAAAGGAAACCCCTGAAAACCCCCCCATGAAACAACAATCATATGTCTCTTTTGGCTGAGCAAGCAGTGACCTCCTTTTGACTGCAGCATTGATCTTGGGGTGTTTAGAAACAACTGTCTAGTTAATTGCCTTTAAAGACAATTGTTAAGGCATGATAACATAGGATACCGCATTGATTAAAAATAATTACTTTCTGAAAAAGACTGTCTCATCTAATAAGTTAATGCTTCTAAACAGGAGATGTTAAGATTATTAAGCATCCTTCTACTGTCATGAAGAAAGATGCCAGTTTCCTTAAGTGACAATTATCACGGTCTGATAGTAACTTTGGTTAGGAGGAGATGAGCTTAATCTGCCTCTCCTGCATATGACAGGTCATAATATGATAGATAAGAAGTTATGCTTACTCCGTGATTAAGGATGAATCATGTTTGAACGTGATGATGTAAAGCACTCAGTGATCTTATCAGTCATGCATAACAACTCTTATGTCATGCAGACCTTTTATGAAAAAGAGCGAAGTAATTGGTATCCGTCACATGCACTTGTGTTAAGATCACAATTTCCATGACAGTACTGTGCTTTAATAGAGTCTGTCAACTTAGCTTAGCCTGTAATGGCTCTCGGCACATCAGTCTTAAAGAATACATGAATCTATTAGTAAGTTAACTGTAATTTTACACGAGATTGTGCCACAGAACTCTCTCAAGAACAAAAAATTAAACATAGAGAAAGTTCAGTACCATTAGGTCACTGAGGTGCTGGGGTCTGAACCCTGAAGTGGAGTTGGCATGTGGATGAATCTCACAACCAGGTAAAAGGGGCTGAGGCTGCCCAGGTGCCTCCTGCTATAATCAAGGACAAGAATGGGCCAGCCTCTGTGTTTGCCACCAGGAACTTTTAGCTCTGCTGCTGGCTGCAACCCAGTAGGCATCTAGCGGTGGGGACACATGCCATACCAGACCTTGATGTGAGGGATGGCCCCCTCTGTTGTAAGAGGGCCATCCAGGAGGGGAGGCCAGGCCAAGCACACCCTGAAATGATGAGAATTAAAGTGAAGACTCAAAACAGCTACCATTTAGGTGGTTAGTAGGGGGAAGAGATAAAAGGGCCAGTAGAGCTGCTGCCAGAGGGGTTTGTGTGAAGAGGTTTTGGTGGAAAGCCAGCAGTGTATGGAAGAGTGGAGGATAACAGGGGTAATGGATTGGATAATCTATCTTTTTGGCATTTGTCGTGTTGGTCTTTTCATGACTATGTTGGGATATGGGGCGTGGTTGATTTCTCCTTGTGTTGTTGCATTTTTGGCTCAGTTTCTTTTCTCTTCTGTTGTATCACCTGCAGTGAGCGGGTTTATTGCTTGATTGGTTCCCTCCGTTGTTGGCCATGCTGTGTCATCTCTGCAGTCCATAGAGATAGATAATAAAACCTGCATATGTTTTTGTGGATATTTTCTGCTGATGGCTGCGTTCTTTTTTGCTGGGCCATGTAATTGGCAAAACAGTCACGCAGTTTCTCAAGGAGCAAGATGAGGATAAGTGGTCAGAAGAATGGTCAAAAACCAAATAAGAGACTTTCGACGTTAAGAAAAAATATCACAAGATTTACATTTGACTTTACGAAGTTACTTGTTTTCATAGAATTTTCAAGGCTATTTTAAATACATTTCCAGCTGAGTAGATGCCTTGATAACTTTCTTAAAGCTTCAAAACTTGCATTTGTTTTCATTTTCATAACTGTATGGTCATTTGAACTGTTTGTTATTAAAAATATGTGCCTTATGGGTTTTTGCAATCAGTCGGTCAGTTTGTTTTTCGGGTTATTCTAATCCCATAGAGAAGCTACTGTGTGTAACTCTGGATAAAATAGGAAATGGTTACTGCAGTTTTATTACAGTTCCCATCTTTTACTCTCACTGGACTTCTTTTTAGTATCTGATACTGTAGTAATAAGGGGGGGTGTGTGTGTGTAGCTCTGTAGAAGATTGTAACTTCTCTCTGTTTAGTTTTAAATGTATAAATAGCAACTTGAATGTTCCTGATGAGAGAGCGTAGTCAAGTTATCCATTTTCTATCAGCTCTAGAATCAGTTCTGCATTTCCCTGTATCTTTTGGGGATTCAATTGAGTGGAACTGTCTGTGCATTTCTAAATCTTTCGTTTATCACCATCATGGTCCCTATCTAAAAAAGTGACGATAAGGTTTACTAGCACTAAAGTAGATCTAGGCTTTATGTAAAGAACATTAAAATAACTAAAGGGTTTTTACCTACGAAGAATGAACAAGAAAGAGGAGTAGCAGCACCACGTGACACTGCATGTAACGTAGGTATGTCCCAAAACAGGGACATTTTACTGGAGTGGCACAATAGTACAAAAAAAAAATCTAAGTCCAGCAACAAGTTTGTCTGGTACGTTTATTGAATTGGATGTTGCCAGATGATTAGTAAATGGCAAGTTAGTACAGCTCTGTATGTTTGGAAGATGTGACTGATAACTACTTTTTGGCTTAAGTATCGTTTATCAAATTCTAAAGGAATTGGCTTTTCCCAGTGGTGCATATGATCTCTTTTATCCTAGCTGCCAGGGTGGAGCTAAATGACTCACCTTTTTGTTTTGTTTGTTTATTTTTAATTCTGGAACATACCGTTAATGAAAGATAAACATGTAAAATATTTTACCTTTGTAACCTCTGTTGATTGGAAGGAGGATGTCTATATCTATTTATTAGGATGTGATAGAAGATTCTATCTTATTGTTCTGAATAATACTCTGCCTTGAGTTTTATGACTACTGCACACCAGAAGGTTATTAAACATAAGCATATGGATTCTGTCCTGGTAGTAGCACTAAGTACTCCCACTCAAATGCACCAAGCATTTGGAGGAAGGAAAAGGAATACAAAAGAACAAATGAAAAAAAAAAAAAAGAGGGGGGGAGAGCTGTGAAATGGTAATAAGGGAGCATGCAGGCCTTCTCAGCAAGCAGCTCACCAGAGCAGAAGTGTGTCCTCAGTCACGGCACTGTGACTCATTATTAGAATCCTATGCCTAAAGGCTTGGAGCAGTGATGCAGGAGAACTTCACGCTGAGAAGCTGATAGCTCGTTGGAGTGACTGTGAGACTAATCAGGCAGCCGTGAAGGCTTGCGCTTGTTTCCTGACAGACGTATTCAGAATCAAACATTAAGACTATTGGATTTTGTGCATTTCTGTGAGGGCACAAAGCATCCCGGCTTATTCGGTATGAAATGTTGTTGTTATGATAATAAAAAATATTATCATTATTACCAGCCTCAGTTCTCTGGGGAATAAGAAAATGTCCTTCTGGAACTGCTGCAACTCTGACATTTTTTGTAGACTGTTTCTGTGACTTGGACAGGACAGGATGTTCATTTTCAACATTAGAATAATATTTTCCTATTAGCCTGGAAAAGCATTACTTGAATAAATTTTCTTCTGGTGCTTCTCTCCATCATTATAGTGACAGCACAGGAATAATAATAATATTAGTAATTGTAAAAATTTTTTACTTTGTGCTCATTTTCAGTTTCTGATTGGTTCAGCATCTTTGTGTAATGTGACTGCCACACAATTCGTTTGTGATGAAGATATTCGTCCCTGATTACCTTATAACATTGCTGATTCTTTATCGTACTATCAAAAATCCTGTTCAAGTCTGAATAGCATTCAAGTTTCTTTATGTTTTAACCATGTTGAGGGTTCTTAGCTATGTATTTCTATCTAGAACTGTTCATAGAGGGCAAAATTTGATGCTAAATGGAAGCATGGGAGGCGAGGCCTACAGGGAGAGGAAGAGCAAAGCCTGAGAAAGCTAAAAAACCCGCTACCTTACACAGTAGGCTATTACTTCAGCATTGTAGTTCCCGTCTCTTACATCTAATGGCACAATATAGTATGCTGTTCTTTTTCCAGCAATGATGCTAGAAACAGTTACCTCACGTTTCTGTTTTGAAAGAGAGCATCCAGTCTTAAGCATTGCATTTTTGTTGTACCTTATAGAGAAAATACGCACTGCCCAAAATTGGGATCCAGACCAGCCTGCTTACTAAATTGCTTTAACTAGCAAAGAGAAAATGCCAAAGAAGACAATGGGCTTAAGACTCTGTTTTGTTAAGGGTTCAGATACCTGACTTCATTAAACAACCAAGGCAGGTTAGTCTGTTTTTGTACAGAATACTGCAAAGTTTGCTTATACTCGGTATTGATCGGACTTCAAGTGCCTTAGGAATTTGCCCAGTGGAAACTTAGATACACAGGGAATTCAGGTACACGTCAAAGATGACTGGTAACTGAGCATTTGGGGATTAGACTTGTAGGTCCCACTTGAAAATTTATTGCTGAATGGTTCTTTTGAGTTTTACAGTTCCCTTTTCTGAAGATCTAAGAGGAGATCATGTGGTTCTTTCTTTGTGCCTGTGTATATGACCAGAGCAATAAAACTTATTTGTGATCACAGTGATGTTAGGAACGCTTATGGGTTTTGGGGACTTTTAATTGTTTTGCTTGGAAACATAAGCTATCGAGAGTCAGAAAATTGTTTTTTAAACCAAGTGTTCATGACACGTGCTTGTATCATCTCGTTTCCTCCATTGATTATATTTGAAATGTATTCAATCTAAGAATATTTTCAAGAAAAGCACTGGAGGTCAGGATGTGATTAAACCAGAGACAGTATCATGGAGGGAGTGAGACCTTGGTTTGCCTCATCTAGCTGAAATGAATTTGAAATGTAGGATATACTTACAACCCCTTATACGTTCCTGTGACAACATACTCAATGTAAACGGCAATTATACAGAACTATGAATTAGGCGTCCTTGAGGCTGGGTTTAAATATAATTCAGAATTTGTGAAAAATTAATACCTAGATTTGGATGAGTTTTTGTGAATTTGCATTGTTGCCTTATAACTTCGTGGAAGCGAATGAGCTACATATGCTGACTCTGTTGCTTACAAATCTGAACTTTAAGTATTTAAGATAGTATTGGTACTAATTTTAATGGTTTGTAGATTGGAAAATATTATTTCTATCTGTGTGTACTTTATTTTCTTTGAAAAATTCATCACACTTTGGAATGGTAAAATACCAAGTCATTATACTTGACACACCAGTATCGTGCATCTGGGCATATTGACTGATAAATAGTAATTTGCAAGAGGTATGGCTGGAATACTTGTCAACGATTTGCAGATTGCAATGCACATACTGAAGAAACTTATTGAAAACTTGAATTTCAAGGATTTCAACTTTAAATACATTAAGCAATGATCTCCACTTCAGATGAAGTGAAGCTGCTGGGTGTTAACGGTGCAAATGATGTGTTGGTAGCACCAGGTAAAAGCAGTTATTGGAACATTTTGTTCATTACTGACTACTTGTCAATACTGCCCTAAATAAAATTAAATAGGGAATGTAAATACAGTGTAAAATTTAGGCTTAATGCAAATTTAAAGG
This sequence comes from Baryphthengus martii, assembly GCA_013396935.1. Classification (NCBI taxonomy): domain Eukaryota; kingdom Metazoa; phylum Chordata; class Aves; order Coraciiformes; family Momotidae; genus Baryphthengus; species Baryphthengus martii. The sequence goes on from VWZK01015710.1 coordinate 41,391, forward strand.
AACTGTTTAATTCTGTATAACTTGGGAATACAGCATTTATATTTATTGTTATTTTGCTGACCACTGTAAAAATCATAAGCAACAAATTTTACTCTTTCTTATCTGAACATTATTCTCAGACACATCTTGATAGATTTTGTTGTTGTTTGTTTGTGTTTGGTTTAATTCTCTAATGTTATGAACAGATTAGGCAACATAATTAATCTGTGCTGCAGTTTTCCTCAATGTTGTTTTTTTCCTGAAGGATTACAGTGTATGCTTTTCTTTGTTACTGACTTCTTACATGAGGAGATAATGGTAAATGCATATCTTTTTCTACTCAGTCTTTCTAAAGAATTCCTTGTTTCATCTCTTCATATGAACTTTTATAAAAGATGGTTTAAATGTCTTTGCAGTGTATCTCTTAAGCCTCTAAATGGCCAAGGCATTAGTTAGAGGTTTTTGATTTTCCTTCTGTTCTGTTTATTGCTTTGGGCAAATAATTTGAGTGCAAATAAATATGAATGCTTTAGTGAAGTGCAATACACTGAAAGAACATTATCTCCTATTTTTAAATATATTCTGAATACAGGTAGAATGTGAGACTTGTTTAACATAATATTCCAGTTTAGTTATTGTATAACAGAATAAGAAATCCCAGAGGAATTTTGTTAGCAAGGTAGAATAGAATCACATACACTCCTTATTATTGCAAAAGTTTCCTTAATCACATTGTTTAAACTTTTCAATACACTGTAATGCTTATTAGTGGTTTTTCATTTTCAGATGTTGGATAATTCCTTTCTCTAACTCTGGATAAATAGTACTCCCAATACTTTTGGTTTTAGTTATAGATGATTTATATATGACCAGACAGCTGATATAATAAAGAAGTATTGAGTTTTCCACTGTGTTGAACTTAGAGGTTCAAATGTGTTAATGTGATTGATTTGATTGTAATATTTTATAAAAGTTTCTTCCAACTAAAATACTGTTAGCGGTTCTTGTTGTCAAAGGTTATAAAAGGAAATGAAGTATAATTTGAGCTATAATGACAAGAGATGGTCAGGGTCTAAACCAGAGGAAATAGAAATAGCCTCACAGTGTCTCTTTGTTCCTGTTTTCTAGAGAAAGCTGTACATTACCAAAAGTCTTCATAATTAGAGACACTGAAATGTATCATCTTTTAAATGGGCATGTGTAGGGAAATAAATGAAAATTTTCCAAGATTTGGAATATCAGTTTACTATGCGACTTCCAATAGTACTTCCCCTTTTTGGCTGTATTTTTCTTTTATTTATCAATTTGAAATGAGCTGTGCTTGATTCAGCAGCATTCTAACAGGAGCGGGTGAGGATGTTGAATAGACCTATCAAAGTTGTCCTGAGCTTTTAAAAACAAATACCTAAATAAATCTCCTTTTTTGTTGTTTGTTGGTTGGGGTGGTTTTTTTCTGTTCAGGAGAGGGAAGTACTGAACCTGGGGCTGGTTGAGATCTGTATTGCTTGATATGGAAAATTCATCTGGTATTCAAAGGGGGAAATAATGAAGGATCTGCTGTTTAAACTTATGAGTGCACTCATAAGAATTTTCAGACCTAGCAGGAGTCTTTAAGATTTGAACTTTGTCAGTTACTTGGGTTTTTTTGAAGTTGAAGCAAAAGAAATAAAGTGACCTAGCTAGCTGTTAAGATCTTGTAGTCAGGCTAAGTGGTATTGGATAAAGGAGATAATAGAACTTAAGATGAGAAAATCTTACCAATTCTGAACTACTTAAATGTTAAAAACTTGAAATTTAATAACTTTTTAGGGAACTGGGAACAATGGAAATAGGGCAGGCTAATGTTGTATTTCAATCATTAATGCTTTCCTGAACCTATTAACTTTTCTATGAACATAACTCAATTTAGCTGAGTGTCATCTGGAAAGAGAAATGTTTGAAAAGAGCAAGTGAATGTGGACAATCCACTGTTTAAACTGAATAATCTCTGCTATTAGAAGTGGTGATGCAGGGTGTTTGAATTTTTTCACGTGACATCTAATATGTACATGTTTAACTTTATTTTCTTTCTTTTCAGACCAGTCTTCAAAAGCTTGCAGAATAATTGTAATTTTCTTTCCGTGATGATCCTTTTGCATGATGATTATGTTAGTTCTTAGACATAAATAAAAAAATACTGAGTACTAGAAGTGTCTTGTAATGGTGAGGTTCTTTCTGTAAGTCTTTGTTATTCCTTTTGAATGAGAACACCAGAACAACTTATGTAACAATTGCTTTGATTAATTGATGCAAATTGTAATAATGAAATAATTTCCTCATGTCTTCTCTGGTCTTTCATGCACCCAGTTGTTCCTTTCATCTGTTTTTTTTCATGACAGTGCAGTGGAAGCTTAAATTGGAGTGCTTCCCTAAGTCCTTCTTGGAAGCATTCTACTCTCAAGACCTTGTCCCTTAATCTTTACCTGTGACTTGAATCTTTTTTTGATATCCACTTTTTTGCAATTGGTTGTGTTAGAATATGGTAAAATGCAATATATTAGAATATGACAGTAGTAGTTTGTTAAAAATCCACAACACTAGTGCCTGAACTTGTCTCAACATAATTAGTGACTGTGCTGATACTAAAAATGATGGAGACAGAGGACTTAAGCCTGCAGAGGAGTGTTCTTGTTTAAATAAGTCTGTGCACAAGACTTTTCCCAAAGGAGGAAAAAAATGTGAAATTTTCTGGTTCTATGAAAAGTATCTAGAGCCTTTTGGATTTATAGGATCTTAAGTACTGAAAACATTGTGATTTCTTTTATGTCATAAACTGTGTATAATAAATGTTATTGATCAGCCTTGGGATACTACATTGGGTTTGGCTAAGTAGATATTCTGGAGGAATATAAAGCGTACACTTAAAAATAAAAAGAGAATGTGCTTTTTCTGCAATGATGTTGCAGTTATTGATCCTTTTCCTTTAGTGAGTGTGGCCAGTGTTGTTGCATGGAATTTTAATAAAAACAACAATAATTCCAAGATAGAAAATGCAAACAAACATAAGATCAATTAGAAACCACCAGTGATAATTTCTAGTCATTTTTCTGACCAATGGAAAAGGAAGGGGTGGTCAGTCTTGTCTGTCTGCCCACCTGAACCTTACTTGATGGCTATAAATAATTGACATTAAAAGAAGTTGTTTCTTTCCAGAGTAAGTCTTTTGAAATAAGATAAATAACATTTTAGTGATTTACAAGGGGCAGCTTATCATGAAAACTTAATGTGGCTTATATTTAGATTCTTTTCCTTCTCTTTGTTTAAAACTTGGGAGACTGATATTTCCATGCTTCTCTAGCTTCAGAATGTTTACAGAAAATGAGTAACCGCTGCATTTGAACACAGAGTGTGTCCTTCGTGCCGGCTTCTCCCTGTAATATTCAGTGGCTAAAATAGAATTCTGCTGGAACACTGAGTCACGAGGGCTGACCCAGCAGAGCGGGGTGTGTGTGACACATAATGAAAGGTTGAACTGTCTGTCTCTGAGGTGGCGTAGCAGATCAAATCACAGAGGATCAGGCGGAGGTATGTTGCCTTGCTCTGAGTGACAGAAGTTAATAATTAGTGACAATGATTGACAGATACACTCCATCTGCCGCTCTGACGCCTAGGAGCAGTTATTCCACAACTGTCTTCGGGCACAATGAACTCCTCTGGGAGAGAAAGATGGTCTGTGATTGACGGCTGCCTCCGAGAGAGACAGGCCACTGACAGTAAAGTCCCTGTCAGCGAAAGTGTTGAAGTCTCCCCCTGTTCCCTGGAAGTTTCACTAGCTGTATACATTTATTCTCTTTCATTTATCATGTCAGGTGGGGGGTTAAATATATTACTAGCCAGCCGTTTTCTTAACTGCAGTTTTTTTCCTACTGGTAGCGTAGAGATCCATATACAGTGAGACAACTTCACCTGTCTTTGGCTGAATGAAATGCTGTACACCACCATGCTGACATAGCTGTGTCTATTGAATCCATCTTTCTGTCTGTTGAGAAAGAAGAATTATTGCATTATTTTCTCTATATAGTAATATTTTGAGTGCATATGTAACAATGTTACATTTTTTTACTATTTCCAAATGCAGAAAAAATATTCAGAAAGACTTTGTAATTTAACTTAAGTCATGTGGTATTACCCCTTCAGGTTTGCGGTATGTAGTAGAAATATAGGAGTTTTTTTAACAGAGATCGTAATCTGTAGTTCCTAGATGTTAATAACATGTGCAACAAATTGGTAACCGTGATTTGTACCATAAAATCATACTCAATGAAGTCAAACCAAATTTATTCTGAATTCTGTAGCGTACAAGCATACAAGAAAATGTATTGTGGCATACTTCTTTTCATGTTGTTTTTGCTGTTGTTTTGTTTTGTTTTAAGTTGTGTTAGTATATCCAGTTTACATTTAGCCAAACCCTGTATAGAATTGTAATTATGGAACATTAGATACCAAGACATTTCCGTTCAGCAGGAGGTAATTCTTACCCTACCACTCATACAAAAATAAATTCTGTGATTCATTTGTAATTGCCCACTTTCTTCCCTCTAGCATATGAGATCACAGAAAACTGTAATAGAGTTGCTGCTCCCACGTATTCCAACAGATGCTCCAATAATTCCTTATGGTATATATTTCTGTTGCTTTGAGGATGCTATTTTTGCACTGGTTTATGAAGTTCTAAGGTGAGGTCTTGTTTTGTTAATGGAATACTGTATATTAAGTAGAGGAGATCTACATCAAATTTTGTTCCCATTTCCTTTCTCATTTTGAATCCCTCCACAGTTTTCTGTAGCTATATCTTTTGGATTACCTGACTAGATAAAAAGTTATCAAATCTAGAACAAATGGAATACTGAAAGAGGCTTCCCGTTTGCTTCCCTTCATAATAACTCTTATTATGGTATGTAGTGGTAGATAAAATGCTTAAATTTTGAGTTTTTTTTTGTTTTTTAAATTTAAGAAATTTATGTGTCGTTTTTAAGTGATCAGCTAATCCTCACGCGCAGGTTATGTGTTGTGATAGCTGAAGAAATCTAAATGGATTCAGTCATAATAGAAAGCCTGCCTGTAGGGAGATCTGGTCAGCTTCCATCTTTCTGTTCCTGTTCTCTTGCTTTATCGAGTTGCTAACATCTCTACTGCTGTGGTTCTTCTAAAGCTAAATCTTAGAAAATTTGTGTTTGACATGCACGCTAGCACTTGAAAAGGAAGACTTGACTTGACTTCTGAGATTTCAAATGTTAGGCTGTCAGGTTGCAGCTTAGCTTGGTGTGACTTTTCAGCTTTTTTTTTTTTTCAAAGAAGCAAAGTTAAAATGACTTCTGAATTGTTCTGTGTGTGTAAATTAAAAGGTTTGGTAGAATCAAACCTTCTGATATTTCTGCATAGTTATGGAAGTGACCTATTATGTAATGCCATTTGATCTATGTTGGTTGGTTGGTTGTTTTTTTCGTAAAACCTTGTGGTTTACCTCTTAACTGATTTCGGATTTTCTTGTCTTTCAGTGCCTCCCATTAGTGACTCGCTGTTATGGAAAACAGTATCTGCTGGAAAGCCAAACTATCAACTCTCACTATTTTTCTGTTTCCTGTGACATCTCTGTTTTTCCAGTCATTAATTAATCTCAGGCTCTCTCTTAAGCTTTAAAGCACTAAACACCACATAGGTGGATTACAAAGAATAATAAAAAAAACCAACACAAAACCAAACAAACGAAAACCCAAAAAAACCCACGAAAATCAAAATGCGGTTCTTAAAAAAGCTTTATTTACGTAATCAGCACAGAAATATTGTTTTGCTAGACTAGATTAAAGAGAAAACATAAGATGCTGGCAAAGAAAATGTAGTGAAGGTAGACAAGCAGGAAAAAATGCTACAGCTCAAAGCATCAAGTCAGATCCTTTCTTTTCAGCGAGAACTCTATCTACCATGTGCACCACGGTTGTCATAAAGTGTACCTCAAGCAGTGTAGTGACCGATTCCCTTGAAAATCTGTACAACTTAGTTTCTTGGCACTTTTCCCACTGCTGAGACCGTGTTGTTCCTCAGAGACACAATACTTCATCAGTATGCAGTATTGAACTTGCTAAATACCTGATACCCAGTTGCAGCTATTCTCAAGGTTGGTTGATTGGTTGTGTATTTTTGAGAGACTGCCTCTTGAGGAATGTATTGTGAGACTGTAGTCTCTGCCATTTGCAGTCCTGTAAGATTCCTGTGTTCTCCCTGATAATGACTTCTACGGTCAGTAAATAAAATGATTTAATTACTTTCCTTGATTTTTATTACCATAAACCTCAAAAAAGTGCCTATCTAAAGGGTAGAGTCAGTTGCCAGCACTCAAAAAAACCTTCCATAATTGAACTTGTTGAGTATTTTTCGTTGTTTTAAGAATGTCTCGTTCATCATCAGGCTCCAGTTATCTTTGGTAATGGTAGATGCAAGTTTGCTCTCATTCTTCCACTTCTGGGAAACAGTCCTTGACTGTCTCCCTTCTTGCCTTTCAAGTAATTACTTAGATAAATTAACTAGGAAATTCTATATTACTATAAAGAAACCAAGTTCAATGTATAAAGTTATTTCAATTATTCCGAAGTCTATATGAAAAAGCTCTTATGCAATATCATGATATAGTATTGGAAAACTAAAGCAAATTTGTTGTCCCCATTTTAAGGGGAAATCACATAATTCTTCCGTAAAACAAAAACTATATTGATTTTCCAGAATGTTAAGTTTTTGACTGTCAATAGTCAGGTTGTGTGACTTTCCCAATTTCAAATCTTTCCTTGATTCACTATTTGAATTAAAGATCTAGAAAGAACAAGGCCAACTGAGAGAGCTGTTTCGATCAAACTGAGAGGCAGAGACTACAACTTGGAGTCTGAAGCTTTGGGCTTTTTGGACACATTTTGTTCAGTCTGAGGCTTCATTTGCCAAGTTCAGTGTCCATGCCTGTTAGCAGTGAAAGTCAAGTCTTGTTGAGTGTCTGTTTGCTAGCACAGCAGGAGGTACATCATCTGTCTTTGAATAGGGCTGCTGTCGTTTCAGCTGACATGTACTAGAAGCAGCATGCCTTGCAGAAATAAGTGTATGATAACTATACATTGAACAAAATATTCTTAAGGCATTAGGAAACTGAACATATCTCACTGTGTTATACTTTATCGTCACAATTCAAAATGACACATTTTTATAAGTTCATCACTCATAGCAGAATACGTGTCTGGCCTGGTGAATGTGACCCATAAAAAACCCTCAATTTTTTATGGACTGCTTTGCGACACAGACTTCTAAAGAGACAGTTTTTAAGGAGAGGGGAAAACTGCATCTGCTAAAGTGATTAGAAAGAACCTTCCCCCTCTATGGTTAACTCACAGAACTTAAAGTACTTAGAATGAATAAGTATCAGCTAAAAGGATCTTTTTTCTATGTTCATAATTTTCTTTCCTTTTTTTTTGTTTACACCATCCGTTCTAGCGTGTGCTACCTCAGCATTATATTTCTAAGTTGATGTCCTTGCCAGAAGATGCTTCTAGCTGTAATCTTGGTCTCATCATTAGCAGCCTGCAGTGAACGTGTTCTTCGGTTGCTGGCCATTGATTCAGTAATGTGGATTTCCTCAGTGATCCTTTCCCCTCAGTGTGTTACTTTTTCTACTTCTCATTGTAGAATAATTAACCCTTTTGACCAGTATACTGAAATCACCTTAAGTGCTACACATAAGCCCCACAGGGATGTGAGGAAACAGATGCTACCAACACTCTGTTTTTTAATTATGATTACAGAGGGTTTTGCACTTGGGAGACTTGTCTGTCTTGGCAATACTTTTCTCACCCATTTCGTCAACAGAATGTGAAATATATTTCTGGGTTGCTTTTGCAATACAGTAGCAAGTTATCTCCCCACAGGAAAAAAACCCAAACCAGTGTAAACTGGAATGAAGCTTTTTCTACAGTCAGAGCATTGTTTAATTGCCTACCTCTGACTAGAGTTGATTTGAAATCTAATGTGGTGGGGTTTTTTTTAATTGTTTAAGTCCCAGGTTAAGTGAGGATGACTGTAGCGATATACATTTAGTGTTCATAGTCTTCACTTAAGTTCCATGGGGTCTGATCGCATGTCTATGTATGTACTTTGCTTTGTTGATGGTGTGGGCTTGTCGCTCCAGAACAGTGGGTGTTGTTAATTCTCTCATAAAAGTTTTCACCTAGTTTTGTTGGTACTGCTTGAGGAAAGAGATACTTGTATGTGCACATGTAGTTATCTTGTGTTTAACAAAAGTGTATGTATAAACTTCTCAGGAGTGGGAATCTTGTGAGAGCGGCGCTGTGTGGAGCCAGATTCTTTATCAGAAATCCAACCACAGGGCCAAAGTGTCTTTCTGGCATGGGACCTAGCAGGTTTGGGACAGGCACAGAGGATCAGAAAGGTGCCTACTGAAGCTTTGGAAAGATACTTTGTCACTGGTTTCTACTCTTCTGCCACCACACTGATAACCCTTTTACTCTCAGTGTACTGGTACAAATTGGTCTGCTCTTGCAGGAGGGAGGGTGATTGAGAACTTACTTAAATGGTTAAAGCTATGTGAACTAGACTTTTTCTGATGACCCTGCAGAAATTAATGCTTGGATATTTGTAGTTCCAAAGCCTATTTCTTATTTTTTTTTTATTTTTTTTTAATTATGGTTAAAAATATATCCATCACATAGCTGTGAAAGTTTACCAGCAGTCCTTCGTAGTGGACTTGGTTCTGCAACATTTATCATGAGAATATTTTGCTTACATGTAGTGCTTGCAGTTATCTGGATTGCCCATATGGATTTTGTATATGCTGATCGATCATAAATACTGAAGAAATTCATAATGAATTTTGAACATTTAGGAGAACTAGAACTAGTACTACTGATAGTCCTGTTTTTTAAAGCAAGCTTTTCTAGTCTGAGGCAGCAGGGCAAAGACACAACTGACTGCAAATGCATAAGTAACTTTTTTTCCATCAGTTTTGTTTTGCTTCAGGGAAAAAACCCAAAAGCTTTATAAATAAACAAAACCTGTAAAGAACAAACAAACAAAACCTTCCTAATTTTACATCTGTTGCTTCATTTCCATCAGTCAGTTGCATCTGTCTTTGCTACAATGAGATTACTAATAGAGTATAAAAGAAATAAAAACCAAACAAAAACACAACAAAACCCCCTCCTTGATGGCTTAATTATTAAATCGATGAAGTCTGTGGAAGTCTTATATTTGGTCTTGTTCCACTGATACTGATGTTAACAATGAGTGCTATGGAAAACAATCCTGGGTTACCATCTCCAAAGATTATGTGATTTCTTTAGAAGATTTTTTGCAGTGGGTAATTGATTAAGCCTGCAGTTTGGATTTTGTTCATGCAGTTTGTTGTGAGTATAAAATTATAGGCTTTCAGAAAAGATTAAAGAAAAGAAGCTATTTTATTTACACACCTGAAGAGAAAGCATTAAGAGAATATGAATATTTACGGGAGCACTAAATGGTCTGAAAAGAGTGTAGACATATTCTTAAATGCATTAGTAGAAATATTTGCTAGTTTATTGTGTGTGTATATATATGTATATATATGCTAGTATATTCAGATAACTTTCTAAAGATAACCTGGTGACCTACTACTTTTACAGAAATCTTTATTTTCACTTTTATGGGCACTACGTTAGATCTTTACACTTTGAAGAGAAAGTCCTGACTATTTGAGTGTTGGTTTTGATTGTATAACTTTGATATATTTTTCAGTAAAGCAGATGGTTCACAAAGTGTTATTGTTTTGCTTAAGAGATGTTAAAAGGTAATTCAGAAATTCAGAAGTATCCCAGCAGTTAGTGCTTTTGTTTGTCTTGCTTATAGCTGGAGAATAGATTGTAATTAAATAGTTTTAGGAATAGATGCTGCAGTTTACAAATATTCTTAATTTATTTTAGAACAATTTGTGAGGATTTTTAAGTGTCCACATCACAATAACCATGTGTATGATCCTAGGTATATTTTCTTCAAATGTTTCTGTTTGTGAAAAGTACATAGCCGCATAATAGAATCAGTTGTGAATTCTGTTGCCTCTCAACTCTATCTCAGGAAAAGAAACAAAGATCACTTTCAGAAGAATGCTTTTTATTTGATCAGAATGAGAGTAAAAGCAGAACTATTTATCTAGACAGATGAATTGAGAATGCCTATTAAAATCCCCTACATTTTCAGGTAAGACATGTTAGATTTTTCTTTGAGATGAAAGGGCTAAAGCCTGCAACAAAGCTGCTCCAATTGAAAATAAAGCTTCACATCAATTGCATCAAAGACACTTCTCCTGTAGTTAGCTTCTCCTGTACAGGGGAAGATTGTCTCATTAAAAGCAGGAAAAGCACACTGTTTACATAAGGCGAGCCTGATTTATAACATACAATGGCTGCCATATTTATACCGCCTTGAGCTTTTCTGTCACAGAAGAGCAGTTCAGCTCTCTCATGTGGTGACTGCTTTGAAGGTGTGTTCCCTTGAAAGAGGATGTCTGATTGCCCTTGCTTGGTTTCTGTTTGGTTTTCTTTTCTAATTAGAAGGTTACAGAGAGAGCAGTATCTAGTAAGCTGAGATGTAAAACAACATAACTGTGTCTGCAAAATTAGCTTCACAGTTACGTTGATTAAGCTGTACAGTGTTAGAAGCATTGTCATACTGCACTATTAAATGCATGTTCTTGTGGGACCTTCATACTTTTGATCATTAGGCCAATGTTTGTGTAACTGCTAAGGATATTTTTACAGATACTGTCTGAAAGTAATTATAGTATAATTATTACAGAGCCCTGTTGTTACTGTGAGATTTTTTTCTGAAAGGGCAGAATGTTTATACAGGAAAAATATTCCTGGTCTGGGAAACACAAATCTAAATTGCATCTGATGTTGGGTTTTTTTTGTTGTTGTTGTATTTCTTGTTGGTCGGTTGGTTGGTTTTGTTCCTTAAACTCTTCTGGGTATAGCTGTCAAATGGAAGTTCATTAGTATGGCAATGCAGGCTAGAAATGTGGTGCTAGACAGCCAAACTTCTTTTGCATGTTTTTCATAGTAAGTTATCAGATCTGAAAGCTCAAATACTACGGTGATATATAAATAAGTACTTAATTCTATGTAAGCGCATAAAATACAAATCTTACAATAGAATACATCAAACACGTGAGAAATATTTGCATTCAGATGGGTTGTTTCCCAGACATTCATCACAGAATTTCCTAGATTGGAAAAGACCTTTAAGTCCATGATGGAGTTTAACGATGATCCTCAGGTCTTTTGTTGTTGCTCTTGTTACTTGTGTGTGATCATTTTGATAATCTTACTTGGAAATTTGATAGTGTTAGAGTAAATTCTGTGATTGTGTGTGGTTAACAAATTTGGTATTTTCAAACAATACAGATATTTTCTTGTTACAGGATAAAATTCCAGTTAATTCCCATACACCACTCCTTCCTGGTGTGTTGTTATCCTCTATTATCTTTTTCTATCTGGGTCTTTTTAACTAGTATGATATTGCTGTGCCTACCAGCATAACACTGACAAAGGAATTAAGTTGCAGGTGTGCGATATTTCAGACGAGACAGGTAACTGATTGTGTTGCCATCCTTTGCTTAGTACTTTTTCAGGCTTTTATCTCTGCTTGTGAAAGAATCGAAATATTTTAAAAGTTCTGTTACTATACTTCTATGTTTCTCCCTTTGCTATGCAAATATTTCAGTTCTGGTCTAGTGACTTGAAATTAGGCTTTACTAATTTAGAAAATAGTTCTTTTCACCAGCCCTTTAATAAAGAGGAGAAATCTGAAGTGCCTCGTTGTGGCTCCTGTTTCATTTGCAGGGTGTTGACCCTGCTTCATTCAGTATAAACTGTAATGCGAGGGTCATGGAGATTAAATAACATATTTAAAAATTATAATGATGCAGAAAAAATAATAGGGTTATGTCATATTTTACAATCTAGTTTTTTTTACTAATGTAATGAATCAAGAGCTGTGTTTGTTAGAAGATAGAGGTCTTTGACCTTTCTTTGACTTGATTAATTGGTAATTTTAAAATTGATGGGACTGGTATTTAATTTCTTCCAATGTTTTGTTTATAATTCAACAGTAACACTTTTAATGGCCATTTCAATCAGCACAAACTAATAATCTCTTACTGTACTTTCTCAACCAGCATTTCAAATATTGGTACGTGTAGTGCAAGAAAATATTTTATTTTACCACTTTGTGGGCCTAATTGCTTTGTTGTTGAATTCGTGGAGAGTTTACCTAAGACCAAAATGAAGAAGCAAGGCAAGGAAAGACGTTTCTAAGCTTTATGTAGAAGGACTTAGTATTAGCAGGCAGAATGTTCGAAAGTGGCATTCATGAAAGCATTGCCTGCAGTATTGGCTGCTTTATAATTATAACAAACCTTTCAGAACATGACACATGCAATTTGTTAGAAATGAGTATGCACTGATAGCATGTGTGATGCGTATATATAGCGCCTATTTTCAGAACACACAGATATGAGTGGTTGGATCCAGTTACTGGAATGTCAGCTGCTCGTAAGAGTTTTTGATGCTGCCACCAGCAACTGTCTCTCCATAAGGGTATGGCTCTCCTCTGTCCTGTATTGTTGACAAGTCATTTATGGGTACGTAGGGAGTCTGAAAAGTTCAGGGCTTGGACTGTGTCATATCGTAAGTCAGTTAAATTTGAATGGTGACTATCTTATTTTTATGCTATTGCCTCATAAAGCTGACGTATCCTGATGTTTCATGGGTAATTCCCCTGAAATTCCCTAATTGTGTCTGCGGTATCTCCAAATACAGATACGCTTTCCTGTCCCATATTTGGGGTGACTGTGAAGGAACGATATGGCGGTTTTGAGTTGGGTGCAGTTGTGCTTCTGGTTTCAGATTGATCATATGGTCTCACCTAGTGCTCTCATATATTGAGAGCCTAGATCAGTGGGAGGTTGAGAGATGCCCTTGCACCAGGTGCATGCTGTGATTCAGTAAAGGGTCTTCATATGCAACTAGGTAGGCTTGTTTTGCTGCAGGCCCTCATCACCTCCCTAATAAGAATGCACTGACTGAGGCAAGTTTGCCCTTACGGCTCTCCTACAGGAGCCATTTCCTCACCTCTACTCTATCTTCAGACCCCCTTCTTTCACTGTGAGGGAAGTTGTTAAAAAGAATGTTTCTCCCTCTGCCGTTACAATCCAGTTAGTGACACAAGAAATGTCACTCATAATGATTAACATTTTAAAGCGGTAAATCTTGAAGGTCAGTCTGAAACAGAGGACAGGGAATGCTCATGGCTTTCCTTCCCTGTCTGTCTCCCATGAGGAAACGTATTGCATGAAAGTAATGTTGGCAGGGTAGTAATGACCCCTTGCTTTTTCATTGTTTTTCATCAATAAGAAATGGTAGAAATTATTTTAGGCACATTTCATGTAAATATAAAACAAGCAACTGTATTTGTCTTACAGAAAATGCACCACTTTGATATATTCTAGTATTCTCAGAAAATAGCTGTTGCTTAAACCAGTGCAGATTGCTTTTCAGAACTCATTAATTAGACTATTAAAATGATACAGTAAATGTAAAGAAAACCCAATAAAATAGGAACAGGAGATTTTTTTTATATAGCAAAAGATGCCCCTGTATAAAACCGCCATATTACAGAACTCCTCCTTCACCGCCTCCCTTCTTGCTTAAGTATGTTCTGATGCCACATTGAAACATAAAATAGGTAGAATCAAGCAGCCACCAACGGCTATTTATATGCTAATATATATCCCCCAAGCTGAAGTAGGCACCTAAAGCCTATTGCTGCTACTAATGATGACTATGCTTTAACCTCTGTGGAAAAAAGAAAAGTATTTTTTCCTTAAGAAAACAACTCAGTTTCTTTAAGATGAAATGTAATTATCTATTATCAGATGTCCTTTAAAAATGGAAATCTTATTTAAGCTGCTAAAAATATTGAAGCCCTAATTCCACCATAATAGCATTTTAATTTCAGCAAATCACAGCTCTATTGTTACAGGACATTTTGTGGTAGGAATGTGGTAATAGGTCCATCTTAGCTTTTTAAAGAAACATTTCCTTTTCTTTTAGACATTCAATTAAATCTTCACAATCATCTAACCTTTTGTGACACAATTTTACTTACTAAGTGAGAAAACAATGGCCATTAGCATCTAAAAGAATTTGTTTCAGAAAATACTTAAAGTTTAATTGCTTTGTATGTTCTCATCAGAATATTTTTTGGCTGCTGGCTTACTCATTTTCTTTAGAAGGCTCAAGTTCAATTCATTACTGTTTTCCATTTAAAATACTTATTTAAATCACTGGTCAAAGTTGGTGTAAACTCCTGCTGTAACTGGGTGTGTGAATTGATGCTGATGATCCTTTAAAGTAACCTCAATGGCACATGAAAGCAAGAGTCACTGATTTCTGTTATCATTAATTAAATATATTTTCCTATTCAAAACTGCTTATTTGTCAACATTTTTCCTGTTATAGTACACATACGTGGACAGTAAAATTTTAGCATCCTCATTTATGTTGATGGTTTTGTACTGTCGTGGGAGTAGGTTATACAGGTTGTAGTTTGTATAAAACTGCTACTGCCAGTAAGTAGCTCAGATGTCTTTTTCAAAAAGTTGAGCTTTGTTTCATTGTTCCTATTGCATGATACTCCTGCTTACCTTTAGAATTTTTGCTCTACAGGATCAGATGAAAAACTTTTGTGTACTGTCTTCATTATGACGTTGAGAATTACTCCGATGTTAAATCTGTGGCTGTAGATGAAGTGTTTCAGTTTCAATATTTTTTAAAATAACTTTAGAAACAAAGTTAAGAAAGCTAAGCATACTAACTGCATGGTTTCTTTGTTCAGTAGAAGAATTTATTTTCTTTTGTAGATTTCTTTGTTCTTACCTTCCATTCACTTTTCACTGAGGCTTCATAGTTTCATTTGCTCAATAGGTTATCTTCTCCAAGTTAATCTTATGTTTTTTAAATAACAAGCTACATTGATTATATTCAGAGTATGGATAGACTTCAATATCTGTCGTATTGATAGGCACTGAAGAAAAATGTCCTTATACATGCTTGTGATTTGTGGGTTTTTATGGCAGTAGGAAAGACAAGGCCAAAGCCCTTAAGAGGAGTTAAGTCTGCTCCTGTCAGATTCTCGTCCGGACTGTTATGTTATCTGGACAGCGTTGTGCATTTGTGCATAACATTGGTACTGAATTAAAGGTATTTTAAAATATGTAGGTGAAAAAACCCTACTTTTGATGCACAGCAAACCGAGTAGTACAACTTGCAGATTGTCTTCTGTAAAATTCTCTCTCGTGAGTGATAGTCTTACTTTAATCAACAACCCTTGGTAAATTTGAAGCTAAAAAACCAAATCTCTAAACAGCATGTGGAATTAGTACTGTCTTATTTTGCAAGAGACAATAAACAGGATACAGTGTAATACATGCACAGAACACTTATAATTCAATTAAACTCTGGTTATTCCAGCACTGCAAAGAACAGCAGTGGCAGGCCTGTATAGCTGTGGTGTATAGCTGTATGAAGCAACCTATCTAAGGTAAATCAACTCCTACTTAAATGACTGTAATAAGCATTTGCAGAGCAGCTCTACCCCTGAGGGTGTCATTTATCACAGTGTAATAGAAAATTGTAATGAATAATAACACCTAGCTATTCTGTAGGAGCTTGCATATATTAGGGGAAATGCAAATAATGCATCTAAGTGAAAAGATGAGCACTGTAGTGTTTGGGTTGTTTCTTTGGATTTTTTAAAATTTCTTCTACCGCTACCCATCTCTTTAAAAACTACCTGTCTGTAATGTGCGCAGAATGAATTCTTGCCTGGAAGGCCTGTGGTTGAGAGGTAAAGACTATCTCACCATCATTCCAATGTTGTGGTTGGGTTTTTTTTTTGGTTGGGTTTTTTTGTTTGTTTTTTTTTGATGTGGTGGTTTTGTTTGTGTTTGTTTTGTGGTTTGTTTTTTTTTGCAGTGTACTATTCAATACGTTTACTAAACGGCAGAGTGAACTACAGAGAAAACTGTCGTTCTGTAAGGAGTGTGTACTTTGGCCCGAACACTAGCAAATGTATAAGAAGAATGCAGAATTACAGGGAATTTCCTAGAGGTCTAAACAAGACTTGACTGTTGCTATTCCCTTTAATACTGTTGGCTAGTTTTCGGTGTTCTCTCACAGCAATCTCTCTTGTCCCTGCACCTCTCGTGTAAGATACCTAAAACCCACACTTTATCTATATGTCTCTGTTGATAAAGGTGTCCCCAGAGCTGATCTCCCTATAGTTACTTTCTCTGTGAGACCAGACAATGGGAAAGTTTAAAAGATATGTTAGAGGGACTAGGATTCTGCCATTGTCTTGATTGTCCAGGGATCTTTTTCATCCTTTGCAGACAACTTTAAGATTCTGAGAAGCAAAGCCCTTATCTCCGGGACTGAACTGTCCTTCTCTTTGCAATGAGCTGGGGTCCTTTAATTTGCTTACCCAAGTATGGCTATTCAGTATACAATGTGGACTATATATTTATCTTAGAAAAATTTGTGTAATTTCATTTCCCTAACAGTTGGTAACTTTGCCCTCACTCCCCTGTAAATTGGATTCTGTTTGTTGTGTTCTAAGTGAAACAAAGTACCTGTAAGTAGGTTTTTAACAGGGTTTTTGGTTTTAAGAATTTATATTCACATTCCATAACATCCCGTAGTAAGTTGGGTGAACTTTTGCGTGACTGCGATTTCTGCTTTGTCCTGAGTGGAATGGATATCCCGTCATCCAAGGTGTGCAAATAACATTCACATAGTAGTTATTCCATTAATAAGACTGTTAAAACCACTGAATAGCAGAAATTTATTTTAAGGAGCAAATACCACTTGCAAGTGGGCTGTTACAGCTGAATAAGCGTATTTTCTTGACTTAAGTTCATAAAACACATTTACTAGTAATACTTCAATTTTGATGATGAATGAAAAGAGTAAGCCATTAACAAGACCTTTAAAAGCTACTGACTACAGTAATACCTTCTGGAAATGGAAATAGCACTTTTTAAAC
This sequence comes from Baryphthengus martii, assembly GCA_013396935.1. Taxonomy (NCBI): domain Eukaryota; kingdom Metazoa; phylum Chordata; class Aves; order Coraciiformes; family Momotidae; genus Baryphthengus; species Baryphthengus martii. Next base: position 58,536 of record VWZK01015710.1, read on the forward strand.
AAGTATTTAAGGTTATATACTCACTAGTAAGTGCTGCTTTGTGCATTAATAGTGAATCTAATTCTGTGCTGTAATGAAAGGTAAAAGTAAGACAATAATTTCAAATGGATAATTAAGGTATTTTGTAGGCCAGATTATTGAAGTTGAATCAATGGGAATCTAGCTTTTTAATTTTTTAAAATATTTTTTCATGTTGAACATAAATGGGGCCACGGTGATTACATTAGGAGGAATTTAAAGAGCAGTAGTAAAATGGTAAGGAATTATTTTAATGTCTTGCTCAGAGAACCTGTACTTGGAGAGAAATTTTGAGGTCAAGAAGAAAACATCACTGTTGCAACTTATGTTCCAGTAAAAGTGACCCTCCCTGGTGCTGAGAAGTTACTCATTGTTAGGAGTGAATTGCTATAAAATGATTTTTGTAATGAAACAGACTTCAGAATAGATGTATATATTCGTACCGTCAGATTACGTATTTTTAAGGAGTTTTAGGGCTGGAGAGGAACCCCCTAGGAAATTATTATCTTTCACAGCAAACAACAAATCTCAGACCATCAACTCTAGAACTTACGCTTTAGGGACTGGGGCTGGCACAGTGCGTGTGTGGTTTGTTTTGTTGGTTTTTTTTTTAAGTTATACCTTCGTGTTTATTTTCGAGGTAATTGTTTCATATACAGATCTCTTTGAACAATTCCTCTATTTCAATATTAAAATCAAAAAGCCTAGGGGACACTGTTTTGAGTGCTGTTCTGTATGCAAGTTTAATTTGGAAGGAGTTTTGCTGCCTGATAGAATATAATAGATGAGGTCTAGTCTTTCATTGTAATATGTAAGTGCTATCAACAGCCAGATAATGTCAGAGGGAAGTTCAGATTAGTGATTGCAGTTTGAAATGTTACTGCTGAAGATAGGAGAGATCTGTTTTACCCCTTCTGATGTATTTGATAGGTAGTTCTTTCTCTGATTCTCGTTAGGAAAAACAGTATCCAAGCTTGGATTTCTCAGTTGTAAGAAAAGTGTTTTCTACTGCAATGAGATTTATTGGCAGCATACACACAGATCAACTATGGCAGCACAATGTGAATTTACACAAGGCTTCATTGTAGCTGTAAAAAATGAGCCTGTTGTACACAGTGCATCAATTTTTGATATATTAAGAAATTCAAACTTTCAGAAGCCTTGGTACAAATGGGTCTCTGGTAGAACTAGTTTGTAATAGGAAAGCAATGATAGGTGCTCCAGAGTTTGGATTCTTCTACTCTAAAATGAAATAACATATAAGAATTTAATATATCTTCTCAGCCCAGCTCTTCTCAGAGAGTCAGTGAAAGGAACAAGTGATGAGAGTCACAAATTGCAACAAGGGAAAACTGATTACATAAGGAAAATAATTTAACAGGATTTTAGTGGGTAAGCTCTCAGCCAAGTTGCTCAGAGTACCTGTAATAACATCTCTATTAATGATTGCTGTGAAAACCCCTCTGGAAAATTCCTGAGCCATGTGCTTTGACTTTGAAGTTAGCTCTGCACAGAGCAGGGCTTTTGAATAGATGAGCTCCTGGAATTCCTTCCAACCTAAAGTGTTGAGGTTGTTGGTGGTGTTGGGTTTTTTTTTTGTTTGTTTTCTTTTTTTTGTTGTTTTTTGTTTGTTTGTTTTTTGGTTGTTTTTTTTTTTTGTGATTCTGTGAGCATTTATTGAATTGAGGTGTCTGTGTGTAAAATCTGGGAAGCTTTCTGATCTTCGTGATGCTCATATTCGTAATTTCCTTAATTGTCTTTCTAAAAACATAGGAATGTTGTTTCAGTTTGTCTCAACTGCATCCCTAAAAGAATGGAGGGAAGGAGAGGGGGACTAATTAAAACAACTCTAACAAAACCCTACAGAATGTTGTGTAAGGAGAGGGAAAGAAATGAAGGCAGACAGAATAAATATTTAGACGTAAAGGAGTTTAATGTGTTTTACAAGAAGGGATTGGAACACACAAAACTCAGTTACAAGTGCCAAAATAATAGGTCATTATCACAGCATGATAATGACAATTTGAAGTCATATTATCTTTGTGATGAGGGCCGTTTGTCCCCAGAAGTTCAGAAAAGAAATGACCCTGTGTAATGCTATTGCTAATAATAAATAATAGATTATACTGAGCTGCATTTGTTTATAAGATGTTGATTTAAAGCTGTAGTTGACAATATTTCTCACTTTTAATGGGAATGTGAAAGTTTAGTGCTGACATGCTGGAAAAGAGAGACACAGAAAATGATAACATAGCTCCTTTCAACACTTTCTGAAAGCCAGAATTTACCTGAAAAATCTTTACTCCTTAGTTCCAATTCGTGACTTGTACTTCATGACACAGAGGTCAATGTACAACGGTAGCAGAATTAAGTCTGTCACATTTGGAAAGTGTTGAAAATAGGAATCCAGGAGCTGTATGTCTTATTTAAAATAGCTGGATAAGGGGCAAGTAAGAAAGAAGCATGTGAACATTTTGGTCAAAGATGCTACTAAGAGCTTCCAGACAAATTATGTTCTACTTTTGTAAACTTATCATTATATACTGCACTTAGGACACCCAGTGAAGTGAAAGATTGATTTGATACTATATTACAACAGTCCTGAAAAATAGAGTATGTTTATCCATTTCTCCAAATAAAACTACCATGCAATTACATAGTTATGCATTTCTGCAATGTATTGATACTTATTCTTGTAATTCAGTTTACCGTTTAGCTGGTGTCATGACAGGAAAATTTGAATGTGTAATAAAAATTACCTGATTTTTACATGTGTCATTTTATTTTAAAAGAATGACTAACAGAAAATGCCCATAATAGCAAAAAATGTGTATTTCAGATTATGAAGAATGTATATAAATGTTTATATGTGGATATGCCCAAGACTGCTTGGAATTTGATGATTTTTTTTTAATTTATTTTTCTTTATTTTAGTTCATAGCTTAAAAGATACGAAGCTGTTTCAGTTTGACATCTCAGTCATGAAACAAATGAAGTTTGAATAAAATTAATTCAGAGGACATGCAACAATACTAACAGTTACATTTACCAAATTTGGACAAAACATGTTACACTCTGAAATCATCCAAATTTCTGTTCTTAGTAGTTTTCAAATGACGTATGTTTAAGTCAGAATGGCTTAGATATTCAAGAAATAAAACAATTTCAACCTTTTTTTCTTATGTCCCTCTCGGAATAGGCTGAAATAGAGTTTTCCTCTTGTATACAAAAGGTGATAGACTATTTTTTTTTTCTCTTAAGTGTTTCTTCTTTAGGTAGAGATTAGTGTGAAATGTGACCACATAAGAGTGAAGTTGCAAGACACTGCAGCAGAAACTGTTGTAATCCTTAAACTGTCACAGTAGTTGGTCATTATTTGTTGAGCATAAATAGGTGCAAGAAAGACGGAACTTGTGCTACCAGTATAGGCTAGCATTCTGTCTTTGTGTAAGTGGACCTTTAAAGGTTTTTTTTATCAAAATTGTAAGTCTTAACAAACAGAGGTCTCATAACACTACTTCTAAGCAATGACATACAGTTTTGGTAAATTTTTAGCTATACTTAAGTGCCCCTCTAAATTTAAACCTTTTCTTTTCCCTCTCCCTACTGGATGTGCAAGCTCTTGGGTCCATATATTATTCATTACAATCAAATAAGACACAGTGGTGGCTCAGTAAACTTGCTTTTCATATAAGAATTGATTTTATTGAGTAACACACACTGCAGACCCTAGCTTCCAGCAGCCAGACCTGAAATGAGCAATTCTCTCATTGTAATAATGTGTCTCTGTCATCTCCTTATTATCAGCATGATAAAAGATGAAATATTCACAGATGCTGCCCTCCTAACCTGATCACAGCTTGATATTTGAGCTTTGGAAATGAGTTTTATAAGCTTTAATATACTCCTTGGTGGAGTGACCCCTGAAATTAAACATTATTACAGAGCGGATATTTAAAAAGCTGGGGCTGCAAATTACATCAAAATGAAAATATTAAGGAGTATTACGACTGTACCAAGTGGGAACTCACTGCTGTTGAAAATGTGAACGCCATAAAGCTCAGCACATTGGTGTCAAAAACATCAGAACAAATAATAACAGCACAGGCACCTTGACTTCAGTTATTTTATACATAGGGATAAACTAAGTTACTGGAATGGGGGTTTTCCTATAGACTGTTTTTCCAGGAGGAAAAAGCACATTGTTCTCAACTTTCTATAGCACTCTTCACAGTTCTTTCACAATGCACATTGCTTCTTTTCTGTGCAATTAAGTGTAGTGAAACGAAAGATTATACTTAAAAAAAACCCCGCAACATCACTAGATGACACATTTTGATTCCATTTCTGTTGCTATCACTGTTTTGATGGACAACTTTCTACCAAAGTCTGGGGCATTAAGAGCTAAGGAAGTTTCCAAAATGTGAAACCAGAGGAATATATGACGTGTTACAGATCTTTTAACCCAAATATCATATTGTATTGAGTATTGGGTTGGATTTGGGGCACCGTAGTAAAAGACAGACATTGAGGTGCTGGAGTGGATCTGGAAAAGGGCAATGAAACTGGTGAAGGGTCTTGAGAATGTCTTGCATGAAGTAGCTGAGAGAAATGGGGTTTTTTAGCCTGAAGAACAGCAGGCTGAGGAAGAGACCACCTCGCTCTCAACAGCTCCCTGAAAGGAGATTATAGAGAGGTGGGTGTCCTATCAGTTGTGACTTCTCACAAGTCACAACTGATAGGACAAGGGGAAATGGCATCAAGTTATGCCAGGAGAGGTTTGGGTTGGACATTAGGAGAAACTTCTATACCTTAAAAGGGTTATTACATGCTGGCACAGGCTGTCTAGCGAAGTGGTTGAATCACCATCGCTGAATGTATTTGAAAGCCGTCCAGATATGGTGCTCAAAGATATAGTGTAGTAGTGGCCCTAGTAGACTTAGATGATGGTTGGACTTTATCATCTTAAAGGTCTTTTCCAACCATTGTGATTCTGTGTATTAATAGGCAGAGAATTTTAACTCCCTGTGAAGATGATTTTATCAGGAGGAAACACATGTAATTTATTAATTTACATATAGTATCTGGTGTTTCTCTCATGCTTGTAGCTCCAGTGTACCGAAGAAACTTATTCTCCTATTTGATTTTTAGAACAATATAAAGTATGTGGAAATGTAAACTTTTACAGGAGACCAGACTTGATATTCTTTTTGTTCCATATATTCAGGTAAGTCAGAAACAAATCCCCTTTTTGTTTGAGTATATTGAAAGTCCTTTAAATTATTGGTTTATGGGGTGTAGCAATAGTTTTCCACAAACAATGAAGCAATGCATTTGAAGAAAACTCACCACATCTCGATGCCTGCAGCATTGACTTTCCTAATGACCATTTTTATACACTACCTATTGTTCTGTTTTAAAACTATGCAAATAGTATGTCACTGTACATTCCTTTTAATGAATTTCTATTTTCCCTCTGTTCTGCCCTCAGTGTTTCTCTATAGGTACTAATAGAATTATTGGTTCTGTTATACCATCACAGCCTGTTTTGTTCATTATTTTATGCAAAAATGTTTTAGAGAGATTTTTAGAACACGACCTACAAGCATACAGTTCTGTTCTGTGGCCCCTTGGGTTCAGGCACACTCTGCATTGTTAATGCTGCATAAAAATAAGCTTTAGTGGCAAATAATTGCTCAAAGAGGGTACCTCGGACACAGAGCTTCTCTATGACTTAGCTGCCCAATGCAGTTTAATTGGAATATATCCTTTTTCCTTAGGATACTCCAGCAAAAGAGACTGGATTGCTGAACTGTTGAAAAGAATCAGTATCTTGTTTTTACAGATCGCTGCTTCCTTAAGGATGCAATATCTTGACGTTTGCTACAGGTATAATATACTTTTCGAGTTCCAAAAACTGTACAAGGTAGCAAACCGCTAATCATTCACAAAGACTGAAAAAGCAGATCTATGTTAAAGTGAGGGACTGGACCTACCCAGGTAAATTATTATGTAGAATTGTATTGGAATTATTTTATCCTATGTGAAATGGAGAATATGAAATATATTTTCATGACTTCTCATGTCCAGTAGATGATCTGTCACTTCCCTTTGTAAGGGAAAGCTTGAGTGCTGAGAATGACCTGTGTAAGTGTACTGTAAATAAAAACTGGTAGGAAAACTTTCTTCCTTCATTTATTCCAGAAGTAAAACACGCTCTGGGTAACCTGCCTTATTTTCCAAGAAGACAGACACATAGGAAAATGTGGTTTGTTGCACAATGTGAGTGTAAAGCTCGTCATAGAGCAAAGCAAGAATCCTTCTGTCCTGACAGGGATTATTTCCTGTTTGAGGCTGTTTTTGCACAGTGATTCAGAATCCTCAAAGCTATTTGGGTTCTGTAGTTCACACTGATAAATGAAAACAAAGCAACCAGAGAAAGTGCAGAAAGAACAATGGCAGGTTGCTCAGAGAGGATACTGAGTTGCTATCTGTGGAGATTTTTTCAGCAGTTGACCAGGAAAAGACCCGAGCAACCTGATAACACCTTAGTTGCCTGTGCTTAGTTACCTGTCTGTGGTCTGTCCTCTTCCCTCAGTGCGCACATCTGTTTTAAACTGATCTACCAGTACTTTCAATGAATGGTCTGTAGCTGCAGTATTGCAGAAATTGCTAAGCAGCTTTCACAGTTTTGAGGTGATAAAATATGTCCGTTTGTCTCTTCTCTAAATTGAAGACTTCTAGCATTTTTGCTCTTCCTGCATAAAGCAGCCGCTCCTTTTCCATCATCAGTTTATTTGTCCTTTTCTGTGTTATCTGCCAGCATCTCCTGGAGCTGTGGAGACCACAGTCTAAGTCGTATTTTCCAGTAGTACATGTCCAGTCTGTTCTGATTTCCATCACTGACTGAAGAGACAATTCTCTTAGGATTCTATATGTGAAAATTCTTGCGAATGCTAAAGCATGGTATTTCCTGCATCAAATCCTTGTTGGATTTATATAGGACGCCAAAAAAAAAGAGATAAATTACAAGGAAGAGGATGAAAAACTTAGGTGTGTTTTGTTAGGTTTGTTTAGATATGTATAAACTGAGAAGAAAATCTTGCAGAAGAGATACATTTTTGTATTTATAGCTGTTGACTTTCTCCTGATTTCAGAGATCGTTAGACAGTCCTCTTAGAAAAGCACAAGACTTGAAACGTGAATCCAGTGCAAGTCATGTAATGAGATGATGCTCAATGCATACAGAAGATAGGGGTACTGTACGGGCGAAATGTTTCTTCTTTCTGTGACGGAAATGAGAGGTGGGGTATTTTTGCTGCTTTTTTGTGGATTATGTTTGTTTTAAACAGAGGCCTTTCATGAACTTTGAAATTTTTACTGACTTACAGTATGTCTGCCTTGACTCGCAAGCTGCATCCATTTATTCTTGACTCATAAGTAATGATGCCTTTAAGGCCGTTGTTTAGTTTGTATTTACATTTTAGCTTTTAATATAAAACTGTCTACTGAAATGTGTGTAGCTTTCAGCCGGTTTATAGTTTTGAGTTGCATATGAGTGTAGTTTGGACATCACCAAGTCAATGTGATTGCAATATTCTCTGCAATGATCTAGCCAAAGCTCTTGCTACATTGAGCTTAACGGGAGCAAGTCCAGTGACCTCATAAATAGTGGAAGTGATTGCAAATTGGAATTCATATATGTTCCTGTCTCAGTGGGTAACTGTATACCCTAAAAAGGAAGCAACCATCTCTTTCAAATTTCTGTTTGCCCTTTCACTCAGATATGTTTGAAGATAATACGGAGAGGGAGATCTTGCAGTGTCTGACACTGGAAATTTACAATAAATGTCCTGTATCTAACAGTACTACTTACAGATATATGCTTCAACATTACTTCTACTGCAAAGAACTTGGGGAACGGTATTTTATAGTTGCCTAGCTGGGTTTGGCACTTCTTGGCATTTGTACTTTTTTCCCTAAATGACCTTTTTACTTTTTCAGAAATACGATTTCCTTTGTTTTTCCCTTCTAGTTTGTGATCTGAATTCTTGTTAGTATTCATAGTTTGGTATTAAAACCGTGGAGATTTATCTGCAGTTTTCTTTCAGTGATGTTCTATACAGTTCTCATCGTTCAAGCGGGTGCTTTCTTCACCAGTCTGATGAAAGTTGACAGTAATTAATCTTTTACTACTAATAATACACATATTAAGAATTCTTGCCTCAACTTCTTTATATTACTTCATGAAGTTTGTAAAACAGGAATCCAGTTCTTAGTATTCTCTTCTGTTTTATCTTAATGAGAACGTAACTAAATACAAGTTGTTATGATTATAAACACACTAAGCTTCCTTATAAAAGTAAGAATACATGTAGCCTTGTATCATGGCTGCGTTACTGCACAGTAATACATCCTTGGGTAAAGCACAAAAGAGGTGTTTTGCCCAGTATACTACTTTCTCTTCTTTTGATACTGGTTTTGGGCTTCCTGAGAAAGCAGTTGGACATATAAAAAATAATCTATGTACTAACCATCCCCTTTGTAAGAGCTAGAAAAAACCTGACAAGGAATGGACAACATTGGTAAAAGACATTTGTATGTTAGCTTTTTTCCCCCTCAATTTTTAGGAAAAAAAAATAAAAGCATAGGATCATTCAGAATGGAATAGACTTCTGACTTCTTGTACTTGGCATCTTGCACAGGGTCTGTGTAAAATACAGCTAAATCTAAATTCTCTAGAATCAATCTTAGCTATGCTAAACAGCCTGTTCTTAGACTGTAGAGTAGCTTCTGTTATGCGCGCTACTATATAGCTATCTATTGGCCAGAATTCCCAAGAATACTTTATGTTCTTAAACATAGGTTTGTTTGGGGTTGGAGATGTATTTTGGACCATATTCTTTTCTTGCTCCAGGTGATAGTGACCTCCAGTGGCAGTAGTCCCTTGAAATAGAATCTTCTGACTGCAAAAACTTTCCAAGACAAAATTTTACAGATTTTGTTCCTTTTCTAAGATACAGACCATCACTGCATTAAAAAAATGGTGAATGAAAGAAATGTTATTATTGCAAACTAGAGATGACAATGTATGAGTCGCAATGGCAAACTCACAGCATGGTATATAGGCTGAGATCAGATTTGCAGATCACTCCTTCATAGAAGCAAGTATGCTCGTAGTGGAGTGGCTACTAAGATCCCTGTACTTGCATAACTCCTAAGGATTTCAGGGAAAGTTTAGCCCAGAAGAGGTCACAGGGCGGGAAACAGTCCATGCAAATAGATCTTACACATCTATAGCTTTCAAGGACAGAAAGAAGCACAGAGCTAGTGCAAAGGACAGTACTAAAGGTGCAAGGTGCTTCTAGGATTCATGCAGCGGGGGTAAGCCAGGGCCAGAATGTACAGAGAGGGCAGAGAAGAAATGTACATTTGCCTGAGTGCTGTTAGGGGGCAATAAATCACTGGCTAGCACCTGCAGAAGGGAAGGAAAACGGCAGCAAAGCAGAGCTCAAATAGAGAGAAACCACAACTAAGGATGAGTCTGAATTGTAGAAGTGTGTACCAGAGAGAAGGAAAATTAAATGTGCCTGTAACCTAAACCACAAGCTCTGTTTCTCATCAGATTGAATGAGAACTGCAGTTGAGGTTGCACTCTCCTTTGCTGCATCACTGTCACAGTTCGGGAAAGCATTTGTATAAATCTACTCATCAGTGTGTCACTTACTGTAAGCACAATGTTTTTACTAGCTAGTCCTACTCAGATGTGTGTGTTTGAACAATGGCATTTCTTTTTTATGTGTTTTGGTAGTTTAAGTGGTCTGCCTTTATGTTTGTGAAATGACTTGTGAATGGCATCTTTAGTATTAATTTTATGTTTCCTTTAAGTTTATTTAATTGCATTGTACTAAGGTTGGAAGAGTTTTACAACCACGTAATGGAGAGAGTAAGAAAGATTTAATTAAGCCCTGAATTTGTTTTCATTTCTACTCACAAGGTAGTTGATTAATAGTTTCTTTTCAAGATATTCTTATCTTAAATCTATTCTTCTTCCTCTTCTGCTCATCCAACTCTCCTTTTCTTTTTCTCTCTCTTTACCGAATGATTTAGCACGTGGCTGAAACCACTTTGTATTTCAGCATTCGTAATCTGTGCTGGAGACCTCATTATGTCCAACATAAGATGATATTACTGGCGTATTTTATGTCAGTCTGCAAAAGTGCTGTGATATTTTAATTGCAATCTAGCTATTAATGAGAAAGATCTGTAATCTTTTAGGGATGAGTGATACATTTGACACTTTCAACCCAAGCAGTATGTTTCTGTAAGTATATATACTGTTCTCTGCTATTAGCTAGGAAGGAGAAAAATCTTACTACTTGAATCATTTTGTTTGCTTACTTCATAGAAATATTGACACAAGAGACCTAGGAAACGCTGCATGTTTTAAAGTCCCAGGACTGCAGTCAAAATCTCACCTTTCTGTATTTTCTGTGTTGGGTTATAATACTTCCACTTAAAGGAAATCTTAGAGCACCTAATCTGTGTATTATATTGAGGATTCAGGTATCGTTACCCCAAGTATTTCTTTTTGCACATCATCAGTACATGTAGAAATTAGCTGGGAGGAGAAAACATGTCAGAATGACTATGCCTAAACAAACTGTCCTGGATTGATAGCTTCGACCTCAAGAAAATTTCTGCTAGTCCAGCTGTCGCTTTCTTATTTAGCAGCCCAGGTTCACCTAGGAAACAGCGCAAAGCAGCTTAAACGTCTAAAACAACAGACATGCTTGTTCCTCACTTCTTAACTACATTGCAGGATACTTTTTTTCTGAGACATTCACTACTTTTGCACTTAGGAAGCACGAGTTGTCAGCTTGTTCTGGTATATCAGTAGTGGCAGGCATATGTTTTGCAGCTGTAAAATCCAGCACACAGACTATGTGCTTGCTAGGTAGCTTCATATTATTTATGTTTTTAATGGGAGTAAAGACAAAAAGCTGGTAGCAGTTCTCTAAATCACTGATAGTCTTTATTCTTGTTCATGTTACTGATCTGTGTCAGTTTTTGGTCTCTGTTCTGGTGCTTTTCACTTTATCATACAGTATCTGTATTTTATCTCTTAGGAAGAAGTGTGAAGCGATGTCTGTTTTCTCAGGTGATGTTGCTGAAAGTGATGTTTGAATTAACTATTTTAAGAGATTTGGCTTAGGGTTCTAAAAAAAGTCTGGCCCAGAGTTTTATGTTGTAATGGTAGTTGCCGTTGGGTATCTGTTATCCCTGAAGTCACACATTTTCTTACTCATTTATGAATAGGGCGTAATCGTACTGGCCAAGTAACATAATCGGTACTTTCTCTTCAGAAAAATGAAGTGTTCCTAACCGCTGCTGCCATGTAGTAGTTTGAGGATAAAGGATGTTTGATGTTCATGCATTTTCACATACCTACCTCTGCATATTGTCTCTGCTGGATTACATATGTGCCGTGTCCTTGAATGTTTACAGTTTTGCAGATATGCCTGTGATAGTTGCAGCATTCTTTGTCTTGTAAGGAAGCATACATTGTTTATTATTATGTGCTAGCAATTTGTGTGACAAGTGTCATAAAGGAAAAGCTATCTGCACGTGTTGTCAAATATAAACTTGAAAGTTTAGTAGAGGATTTCAGGCCTTTGCAGAATATGCGATCACTATTCCTGTGCTACTGAGCTACCTCAACAGTAGGGACTTAACAGTTCATTTCCCTTCCCTATCGTTATAAAAAGCTCCTGGAGGTGGTGCTGTTAAACAGAGGCATGGTTCAAGGATGCTTAGGTGTCAGTTCACTACAACTAAAGCGAGAGCGCAGCATCACTGAGTCTCTATCAGCTGGATTCTGTCAACTTCCAGTAGGCACTAGCGGATGCTCGGGGAGGGGGATTTTTTTTATGATTATTTTTTGCTTTAAATTGCGTTAGGAACTGGCTAATAAATTAGAAATTTGAACCTCTGATGTTGAGAGGAGCTTATAGTAGCCTTTAGTAGCATGTTAAAATTTCTCATGATACAGCCGCATAAAGGACTAACTGCTGCAAAATGATTAACAAAGGCAAAATTGTGCATGCATGATGTTATATTGAGAGATCCAGTGATAGATATGACTCCTTGTGTCGCTCAGAAATCTTAAAAAATTAAACTTAAAGAGTATTTCTGATGGTTTTATGCTCCATGTAAATGCAAATAGTGGAGTCAGTTTTGACCTGGGCAACCTGGAATCAAGTATCCCATAAGTGCTTCCATTTTATTTCTTAAAGTGCTGCTTTGTTTTTCTTAAACATTTTTGTTGGTCTGAAAAGTAAGAAGAAATGTGGTATATGCTGTAGTGATTAAATGCAAGTCTTCTCTTTAGCAGTAATGTCACCACCTTTCTGTGTCATAGCTAGATTTATACATGACTGCTTGACATGTGCTGAATGCAGCAAGAGCTTTAGTACCAGTCTCTTTCAAAGTTGACATTTTGACTGCACTTGGGTTCCAAGACAGTTATCAGTTATGGACAGACTTGTGCCTCCTACAAGGAGCCCTAGTAGATAAAACCTCCAGACTAATCATTACTTCTATATGTGTTCTGAACAGCTTTTGACTTTTAGAGGAATCAGGGGTCCAGAGTTAGGTGCCTAAAGTTACATGCTCTGACTACATTGCAGTGTTCCTCATACACACAATAAAGAGTCTCTACCTCAGCAGCACACAGTCTAATTCTGTCCTTAGTTTCAAGTCTATAGGTCTATGACTCTTTAAGAGACAGAACAGTTTGAATTGTCTGTTACATACTCACCACATTACTTTAGTGAATGAAGTTTAGGAACTCTTCATGCACGAAGGCATAGACTGAGTAAAAACTCTCGTTCTTGATGCGTTTTGTCCTGGGAGTTAGTTAATGTGAAGATTAGGAGTGTAAACCAAAACCAAGCCCTGATAAAAGTAGCAGCTAATATAAGCAGGTAAGAGAATAGAGTCAGGCCTTTTGGGAGAGGAGGAGATGGGTATTTGGCCTTGTCAGTACCTTAAGAAAATAATTTTCCTGTTCTGAGCTCCACTTGAGTGTTCTAGAGGAGCTATCTGGATGAATCCTATCTATCTCTCTGCAAGGACTGAAGTGGTTCTTGTTGAAGTCTTTGTTGAAATTTGTTGCATGTAAAATCCAGTAACTATACTCAAGTCTCTAGCTGAGCATTCAATCTTTAGTGTGACCACTGCGCTGACATAGGTGCTTATCAGAAATTGCCATTTTATATACGCGTTCTCCAGTATGCAGAGCTACTGGTGCTGAAACAAGATCAAATGATATGGAGAATACAAATTCTGTTATTTAAGAGCCTCATATTTGCAGCCTGTTAACTGTCGGCAGCTGTTGTGGTTATAGATGTATTCCTATTAAAATAACATGCACTTTCTAGATGGGAGTGAACTATAGAAATTTATTTCCTACCAAAAAAAATGAAATTGTTTAATTGAACATAATCTGTATTTTACCACTAAAGCAGATCCACAGATGTTTTATTCAGTGCAAGATTATTAACTGCTGAAATACCAGACAAGAGGTCTGGTATCCAGAAATGCCTTATCTAAGAAAACCAATTGAAGCCTGGTGTTTCAAATTACAGTATTAGATTATTGGCAATTTGCACTAGAGGGAGCCAGTCTTTAAGATACAGTGCTTTAATGAAATACAGTTCCCAGGAGGGTACACTGAAGTAGAAACTGAAACATGTATGTGAACAGGTGCAGAAGCTGAAACATTTCGGTGCATGTTGCTTTCTGGTTCACTGTGTTTCTGTTAGAAGAGGCAGGCAAACAGTTGTTTGATCTGTTGTCATGATGCCCTGACAGCAGAATGATTCCCTCTATGACTCTAAGCATCCATCAATGTAGAGAACCAGCTGTTGATACGTCCATCTGAAAGTGCTTCTCTTCCTCTGTGTGGATGGCAAGGAGCTGTTAGTGTCATGCAAGAGGTAGTCCCAGAACTGCAGTCTGGTCCCCAGAGCTGTAAAGTTGGACCGTTGCCATCTTCATAGGCAAAGCTTGGCATTATCCAGGATGCTTCCAAAATACATTAACATAGGCACTGGATATGGTAGAGCATAACATTGCACTTGAGCACAACTGTAGTAGTTTTAACTGTTACCCTTTTTTACTCTTATTGATGAGATTTTAATCAAATTGCCCCCTACTGCATTGAAACATCAGGTACTTTTCAGTCATTCATCTGGTATGGTTGGAGTACAACATAAACAGCACCATGTTACCCTTGAAAGTGATTACAGGTCTGATAGAGACATGTTGAGCTAGAAAAGTGTTAAAAACAGTAAAAACTGTCAAAATAAATATATAGATCCTTGAAACTACTGCTTATTATTTATAAAAATAGTTACTACGTCAGTTTGAAAAACATCTTTTGGTGTTGCGGGAATTTGTCATGCTGAGTTAGTGTTGACAGTGTGTTAGCAGTGCTCGTCTCTGGTAGACTCTATGTGTCCCAGAATTTACCGTAGAGAAGAAACTTGAAGCAGGATAGAAAGGAAAACTTTGAAATTGCATACTACTTTTTTTCTTTTTTTCTTTTTTTTAACCAAAAACAGAGGAAGCAAAGGCACTGCCAGAGAATTTCCCGATTATGACTTAAGTCACTGAGGCCACTCAAAAGTCCACTTTAATATGAAGTTATTTGTGAATTCTAGGCTGAAAGGCTAACGTGTTTGCTTTTCTAAAATGTGTCCTTTCTTTTTATTGTGTTGCTGTGAGCTAGTTCACCACAGCTCAGGATTGTAATTGGCATATTTGGTCCTTTGGCTGGTGGAGACTTACTGCAGAAGTGACAGTAACAGCTTTCAGGGAGAATGGAGCCAGCCAATGTATACAGCTGTCAGAGTCTGGTAGAGCAGAAGCTGCTTTCGCTCTTGAGGCATTACATAGCCAGCTTTGCAGCCAAAAGGGAAGTAACCAAGGGCAAGACTAAGGCTCTAGCGATTTGAATGAGTATAGTGTTTCAAATTCAGGCCCTTTAGTAACGCAGAATCATTACAGAAGATTGAAAGATGTTTGTGAAATGAAGTAACTTTTTTTGCACACTTTTTATTTGCAGACTGAGTTAACTATGTGAAAAATTAAGATTGATTCTGAACCCCCTATTGTCAGATGCAGTCTATATATGCTTGTACCGCAGGGTGTATCAAATGAACATGCAGGGTTCCACTTCTGAGCCCTTGCACCTGTGAAGCCCGAGACCCAGGAAGATGCTCCAGGTTAGGCCGCTAATTCTTTATGCTGAGTGGGAGTCAGATGCTGCAGTGCACCATTCAGATGCTGAGCAGGGAGCACCTTCATGGCAGTAGATACTTATTTTGCTCTATATATGGAAATCTGCTTGTCTCTGAATATCAAGTATTGGACTGTATGGTAGAATTCTTTGGGTGCAAGATATAGTGTGCTAATAAATCTTTTGTCTGGTGTCCTAGTGTTTGGAACACATATTCAGAAATGGGTAGAACTGAGTTCAAGGTTAGCCTGAGAGGATTCAAACTCCTGATCTGTTCCCTGAAGTGCCTGGATTCTATAAGCAGTTCAGAGTTACAGCATATTCTGACTCCTGTTGAAGCAGCATAGGATGCCAAAATCATGGATTATAGAAGTATCTGGTGAACTGGCCCAAAGTACAGGAGACCTAGCTGCTAATCTTTGGTCCCTGGGCTGTTTATGTATTTTCCATGACTCAGTACCTGGTATTAGAACAAGGATGTTAGCACGAATATTGACAGGACGTTGGAAACGTAATGGGCTCGCAGTTTATACACTGTTGATGGTTTAAAAACTTCTGTTTGACTGAGATAATGAGTACTTCAAATGTCCAGTAGGAATATTTTGGCTAAAATAGAGTTGTTAGAAGTGAAAAATTTCAAGGCAAACAGTGATATGCATCAAAGTGCTCTGTTTTTCAGTGAAAGCCAAGAAGTTCGTCTCCTTTCTGTCTCCTGTGGTTTAGCTGTCTTTTGCTCTTGCTTTTTTTCAAGAGAAATAGAAGAGGGAAAAGGAAAATCCTATTGTGTCTAATGACTTTAAAAAATCTGCAAGAAAATTTAAATTAAGAAAATAATATTTTCTAAGCATAGTGAAACTTTGTGCCATAATTAAAATGAAGGTCCTGGTGACATGGTGGTGTCTTAAGTTTACTGTGAAGCTGCCATAGATTTTGGTTGAACTTGGTATAGAAAGGAGGCTTCTGCTCTACCTTGAAAGTGGAAACTTTTTAAGGAAGAGAATGCAGGGTTAACAGTCAGTAGGGTGCTCTTTCCTTATAGATATGCTGTGTTCCCTTGTGGAGTTCGCCTGGAGCCCTGCCAGCAATCTTTCCTATCCAGTGTTAGGCTTGTGATTTATAGGCCTGTTTAGGTGAAGGCCGTGCTTACTCCTAGCACAGCAGTTAGTTTCAACTCTCATTTTTTGACCACTTCAGAAGGATATTGCTTTGGAGAGGCAAATATGTGAAGGTTTTTATATTTGCAAAGGAGAACTACTTTCTCGATGATCAGACCTAGAGAACAGTTCAGTATTACAAAGCTGTGAAGATTCAAACAATGATCATGTTTTTAACTCTCTTGTAATCTTTTCTAACATGTAGATAGCATTTTTCTAACAGCAGCTCTCACTGTATCTCCACTTTGCAAATGGGAAATTGATTACTTTAAGGTCCTGCTTAAGTTTGCCATAGACTATTATGATCAGGAGGACTTTGTGACCCTCTTCTTAGTATGACAGCACTACAGAGCTCTTTTACTGTCTTCTCCATAGAACCTTAGTTCCCATCGTCTTAGCTTGGTAATTTACGATAAAAAGAATAAAACCAATAAATTAATATAATACTGAATTTTCATTGAAGTCATGTGTGAAGATCATTCAACTTGAATTAGAAATGTCCCTCAGTGTTTTTCTTCTAGTGCATGATAAACAAAAATTTATATCTGTAATGGACTGGAATTCTTGTCAGCTCTGGCTCCCTGGAATTCTGGATGTTCAAAGCACTAAGAATTAAAGAGAGGGAGATTTTACAACTTCCACAGACAGTCTGTTCCCACACTTCCCTGTTCATAGCCCTGGAAGGTTTTCCATCTTATTCCCCTAGCTATGATTTGAGCCATTTACTTTTTGCCTTGTTCATATTCCCACTATGTTTATGGGGGAAGAGCGTATTTCCCCTTTATGTACTAGCCTTTTAAATATTTGAATACTTGCTATCATGTTTTTCCTCCCTCTAGATTTCATGTTCCATTGCTTTTAATTTCTCCTTGTAGATCTTGTGTTCGACGTATCTGCTTGTTCTTGTTCCTTTCCTGTTCTCTGTATTCATTTTACACATGCATTTGTTAAATATTGTACCTGAAGCTTAATTTTTGATATTCCAGCTAAGGCTTTACTTTAGAAAATATTCAAGGCTTTACAAATTGACATGTCATCCTTGTCAAGGCCCATATTAATCTAAGTACTCAGCTTTTAGTTCACGTGACACAATGGCAAGCGTATAGCCTTATAATGTGCTGTGATAGCATACGTACTTGGACTTGTTGACTATGTAGTTATAGCAGGAAGCCTCAAACTGAACATTCTCTGTACATCTCACTGGGTGTATACTACAGTGATACGGAACTCTTTTCTGCAGGAGCAAACAGTGCTTCCCTTTTTTCCATTCCTGTGAGTACGGCTGAATGTATAGCTGTGGCACATGCCCTTTTTGCTTGGCTAAAAATATTGAACATCCTTCACTTTGATGAGAAGCTGACAGTTCACTCATTGGTTACATTCTAAAGCAAAAAGGGAGAGTTAATATTGGTAATATGGGTCACTGTGTACATGTGTTTGTAGTTACTATGCTGGCATCTTGATCTGACTTTGCCTTTTAGCAATAGTTTTGGTTTTTACGTGGGCTCCATCAGATCTAATATTGCCTACAAGGACAGCCAAATTTATTATGCTACTTGTACCTCTCTCCTCATTCGTACTCGTGGTGACCTCTCTATTCTCCAGGTCAAATGACTGAAACCTTTAAAGCATTCTATTCTTGTCTCTTGACTTTAAAGATACTTGAAAGTTTCTATAGATCTTTACTATTGAAAGCCAAAAATTTTTCTGGCTGTGGAAAGCCCTGGAAAGTTTACAGATCACTTACACCTAGGCAAGAGACTCATCTAATATAAAAGTTTCAGTTTTGCTAGTCAGGCTAGCCTGAAGGTGAGCCTGTTCATCAGTTTGTTTCTTCTATCTGGAAGGTCTTGGCAGTTAGTCATTTGGGCCTTATATCAATAAATGATATGCGATCCATACTTTTAGAAGACACCAAGTCAAGATGTGCTGTATGGCTGCCATATCTTTTCTTTGGACCTCTGCCTTCAACTAAATGTGTTGGAGGCTGTTGAGAAGTTAATTTGTACTACTAATTCACAGCAGCTCTGAGCATCAGACACTAGGTTGAGTACTGAGTCTTAGAACGACTGAAATTGCTGTAATCTAACTGCAAAATGTAGTTGTTTCTTGCAGACATTGCACATGTATGTGGGGTGAGTTCAACTTTGAACAGTAGATGTTTGACAGTCTAGAGAGGCTGAAGCTAGAACTAAAAATTTGCAGAGACAGCAAGGCTTAGGGTTACAGAAAGAGAGACCGATAAGATTGGCTTTATTTTCATGGAAGTGTGCTGCGTATGATATTATTTTTTTTTT